>ML785129.1:242287-256418 GCA_009831015.1 Picea engelmannii | reverse complement strand
GAGAAGATATATGAAAAATCTAGGTAAAGAACATTGGGAGGTAGTAAAGTGGATTCTCAGGTATTTGAGAGGTACTACTACTCATGCATTATGTTTTGGAGGTTCAGACACTTTTCTACAGGGATATGTTGATTCAGATATGGCAGGTGATAAAGGCAGAAGGAGGAGCACCACAGGGTATGTTTTTACTATAGGTGGGACAACAATAAGTTGGATTTCGAAAATGCAAAAGGTTGTTGCACTTTCAACAACAGAGACATAATATGTTGCTGCTACAGAGGCTAGTAAAGAGATGATTTGGTTACAGAGGTTTATGGAGGAAATGGGAAAGAAGCAAGAGAATAGTAGGTTGTACTGTGACAGTGAGAGTTCCATTCATCTTGTAAAGAACTCAGCCTTCCATTTGAATAATAAGCATATACAGTTGAGGTACCACTTCATACGATCTACTTTGGAAGATGGACATTTGAAGTTGGAAAAGATACACACTAGCCAGAATCCTGCAGACATGTTAACAAAGGGAGTAACCAGGGAGAAACTACGTTCTTTCTCAGTTTCAATTGGCCTTCAAGAATGAATATGAAGATGAGAAATTCACCAGGTCCAAGAAGGTTCAGAGTCAAACATATACAACAACAATGGAGTTGTTGAGATCAGTCTCCAAGTGGGAGATTGTTGGTTGTGGAGCCTGATTATCTTCCTGATTCAGAGGTCTTTTACTTTCAGTCGTGTTTATACCCCATGAAGTATTTACACCTCAGAATTATGTACACTCTTCCACGCAGGGGAGTGCAGAGGGGGCGTACCCCCTCTGCGAGGTTTGGGGGGGCTATCCCCCCAGCTGGGGGGTTTGGGGGCAAGCGGGCCCCCAACGGGGGTTTGGGGGTGAAGCCTCCGAAGGAAAAATTGCCTTGTAAATGTATATTGTAATTTCTTTGTAAATCTGGACTGTTCATTATAAGGTCCCGGATCTAACAATAGAGATTATGTTAGGGTTTCTTGCCCTAGAAGGCAACTCTGTTTTATGAGGGAATTGTATTATGGCTATGGATGATGGAGAATATTGTATTCTAAGATAAGAGATTGTGAGAGAGAAAGAGGAAGTTATAGCGGGTTTGCTATAGGTTGTATCCCTTCATATGATGGATAATAATAAAGGAAGGACCTGGTAATTTCTCTGGTGAACGTAGCCCACACTGGGTGAACCACGTAAATCTGTCTCTATTGTATTGTGTATCTTCTGTGTTTTGTTTCTACATTTGTTTTATTTTATTGCTCCACAATCCTGTTTTCTAACATATATCCTTACACAAAACATGAAGCAGGCAGAGTAGAAAGCCAGAAGAAAATTCAACGGGTTAAACAGATGTCTGTAGCTGAAAAGCCACAGATGGAAAAGATCATTGATCAAAACGTTAGCAAGAAAACCTGAAGAAAGACATATTTTGAGTATTTGATAAAGTGGAAGGGAAATCCAATTGAATATGCCAGTTGGGAAAGTGAAGCAAGTATCTAGAAACATGAACAGACAGTACATAAGCTCATGAACAAGAGTCCATGAATTTTTTAGCCAGAGGAGTATGATGTAGGAGCATTGTACACAAGTGCAAGAGGAGGACAACTGGATATGCACCAGTGCGCATTTTGAGGATGTTTTGAATTTGAAAGGATCAAGCATTAATGTAATATCTGGAAAATATATTTTTTCTTTTATGGTTTAAAGATTGTAATGCAGATCTTGAGTGGTTTCTCTCATTTGTTTGTTGGAGGCAATTAATGTAATAAATGAAAGGTAGCTGTAGGATTTAATTCAATTAGATAGCTAGAGTTCGTAGGAGGGAAAAATCTAGAAAGCTCTCTCGTATGTGTTGTGTTGTATTTTATTATTATTCTCATTGTAAGAGTAAGTTGTAGAGAAAGAGAGAAGGAGAATAGAGAAGAACATAGCTGTAGAGGTTGTATGAGGAGATAGTTGTAGCTATCGAGACCATGTACAAAGGCATTGGATTAATATAATAATTCTTTGATCCAATTTTATGGTGTTGGTATGGTCATTTCTTTCATATATTGAATGGTATGTTTACAGTTTGTTTATATACTATGTTCACATTTGTTTCAATGTTGTGTGTATGTATGCTCATGAATTCATGTTGAATGTATGAACTCTATGAGAGGGGAAGTATAATTTTCAATTGTTTCTCTAACTGAGAATTCCTGCAAATATTTCAACGAAGGTCTGCAAGGAGTGCGTTGACAAATTTATGAGTTTCATCTCAGAAGAATATCAGGAGAGATATCGTTGTTCTTATACCAACAGGAGTGCAAGTATAACAGAGAGTCGTGCAAGGTGTGCACATCCTGAGTAAAGTGTTAGACTTTTCCAACCTAAGTGAATGGTTGAATAACTTCTGTCACAAGGAGTGCACGGAGTTGGAAGATATAAGATAATCAGTGATTATCATGAATGCCGCAAGAAGTGAGTGCAAGAATCCCCTAGAATCCTTGAGTTTGCAACAAAAAATCAAGCTCAGGAGGGATAGAGACTTTGAAGGACCCAAAGGAAGGGATAGGTTTGAAATCATCTCAGAAAAGTTAATCCTGGAAGGGTTAATGCGAAGTTCTTTGACTGGGAGTCATTGAAAGTCAAATGGATGATGAAATTTCTTAGAGGGAGAATTACTGAAATTTTGTGAGCCGTGGGATCTAGTATATATGAGGAGAATTTAAGCCCAAGTGTTTGTAACACTCAAAATATTAGGAGGGATAGTAGCCATAGATATGGATCAACAAGAATCATTGATATCGTGGTTGAATTTTTGTTGTTTCAGAATTTAGGAGTGTGGAGAGAATTATGACTTGGAGATAAGAGTCGCAAACTTTTGATTCGTGAAACCCCAACAAGATCTAGACTGTCAGATTGGGGAAGAATCTAGTCTGTTGATCCAGATATAGGAAGTCACGAGTTTAGACTTCGAGGAGAGGAAGGAGAATTGTGTCCTGAACTCTCGAGTCACAAAATTCTAATGCGCTCGGAGTTTGGGACCCAGGTCATGATCGAGGGTCACATCAAAGGAGAGAGAAGGGGAGGAGCTAGAGACTGTCAACCCATTTCAGGTTTTGGGAATAAGAAGAGTTGGGATGCATTGAAATGAGAATCACAAAGTTGCAAAACTTGACGCACCCTTTTGGGGTAAGTCTGTGGTCACGATAATGGTCACGAGGAGTGCAGGTTTATGCTTAGCGCTTGTTCGTGAAAGAGTAACTTCTAAAAAGGTCCTGTGGATATATTATATTGAAGGTTCAAGCAGGAGCTAAAGGAGCCTCTTCGTCTTAGGGGAATTGAATATCCATAGACCGAGAGGTCAAGAAGAACTTGTCGAGGTGGGGGTGCTGCGGAAAATCCTTTCTAGGATTTCAAATGGCCCACAAAATTTGGCTTCCAACTTCAAACAGTTTCCTAGCTTCAGTGAACTTCTGTTGGATTTTAATTTCAAGAAAGCATAGTTAGCTACTTTAAACTCTCGGTGGGTTTTGTTCTTATCATCATAACTCTTTTTCCTATCTTGGGAAGCCTTCAAATTCTGTTTAATATTCAAAATTTCCTCTTCCATTTCCTTGAGAAACTCTGGCCCAACTATTGCTCTATCAATTGGGTTTTCCCAAATTATTAGAGTGTTTCACTTTTTGCCATAAAGTGATTCAAATGGGCTCATCTTCAGTGATGCTTGATACCCATTGTTGTAGGCGAATTCTACCAAGTGTATGTAGTCTGCCCATTTAGATGGTTTTTCCATCACATACATCCTTAGTATGTCTTATATTACTCAATCCACCCTCTCTGTCTACCCATTAGACTCAGGATGATAGGTTGTGCTGAATTTCGGATTCCTTTCGAACCCTTTGAATAACCCTTTCTAGAATTTTGAGGTAAATTTCGGGTCTCTATCAAACACAATTTCCTTGGGAACACTATGCAATCTTGTTATTTCCCTTATAAATATATTAGAAACATTAGTTTCCTTGTGAGTAGTATTCAATGGAATAAAATGGGAAACTTTCATAAGCTTGTCCACCACCACCATGATTGAATCGTGTCTCTTTCCTATTCTGGGAAATCATGTGATGAAATCGATTGTCACTACCTCCCACTTCAACTTAGGAATGGGTAAAGGCTGTAGAAACCATATTCGGTGCCTGTGCTCAGCTTTAACCTTCTGACACTCCATATATCTGGTGATGTATTTTGCAATTTCATTTTTCATACATGGCCAAAATTACTGGCTCTTGACTGCTACCACATTTTTCTGATATCCAGGGTTCCCAACATAAGGAACATTATGCATTTCTTTCAAAATCATAAATTTCAATTCCTGGGAATCGGGTACATAAACTATGTTTTTGTACAGGAGTGTTCCATCAGTTTCCAATTTATAATATTCCATTCTCTGTAGCATCTTACCTTGCAATAGCTTTGCTACCAATTCCATGTACTACAAATATGCATTTGCAACTTCCAAAATTCTTCCTTTAATGTCAGTTTGGTACATGCTAATGGTTGTTGCATGTAACTCATGCACTCTCCTGCTGAGTGCATCAACCAGTTTGTTCTCTTTTCCTTTCATATGCTTGATATCAAAGTTGTACTCACAAAGGAATTCCAACCATCTACTCTACCTATCATTTAAGATTGGCTGATCAAACAAATACTTCAGACCATTATGGTCTATCCTAAGTTCAAACCTCCTTCCCATGAGGTAATGCCTCCATTTCTTTAGAGCATGAATGATGGCTGCCAAATCCAAATCATGAGTGGCATACTTATTTCCGTTCTCTTTCAGCGTCTTGGAATCATAACATATTAAAAATCCATTCTGGATGAGGACTCCTCCCAGTGCAAGATACCAGATATACAAAATATGCAGAACATAAATAAAATGCTAGAAAAGGCAGAATAATAGTAAAATATCCAGCATAATCTCCACAATAACACATAAATGATATAAGAACAGCAAGATAAATAACACTTTGCTTCCGAAAGCAATGTTCACAGGCCTCTTCGAGGGGGCAACCTCCAATAGAGCAGCGCTCTGTTACAATAATATCCAAGCTACGATTTTCATACCCTTGACCCTTATTTATACTAAATATGTCTATTAAGAGAAGCATCTAGAGGAAGATCCTTCTAGAAGTAGAAGCTTCTATTAGGTCTTCTTACATCCTCCTTATTCTATTTTATTGAAATGCCTTATTAATTTTGACCTTTATTACATCTGAATACATTGATCTACCTATGTGCGGGTTAGGACCTTAACATGTCCGCCCCCTTAAAAATAGCCTTGTCCTCAAGGCTTGAGATGTGGAAACTGCTGCAGAATGGTAGCTGGATCCCAAGTGGCATCTGCTGGAGTCATATCTTTCCACTGTACTAGCACTTCCTTGATGGTTCTCTGACGCAGGCGACGCTCATGTTGGTCCAAAAATGCTTTTGGTTGTAGCCAAATGGATCCTTCTTCAGCTAATTCTGGAAGGTTGGTTTGAATTTGGCACCTGGTTCTAATCACCTTCTTCAAGCATGAAACATGAAAAACAGGATGTAGCTTCAACTGACTGGGCAGGGCTAACTGATATGCGACTTGTCCCACATGCTTGAGAACTGTGTAAGGGCCAGTAAGTTTGGGTGCTAGCTTCCGACACTACTCGGCCTTGAGGGAAGTTTGCTTATATGGTTGCAGTCGCAGAAACACCTAATCCCCTTTTGCAAATTGACGTTCAGAGTGACCTTGATCTGCTTGCTGCTTCATTCTATTTTGTGCCATGACCAACTTCTGTTTAAGGGTACGAAGGATATCCTCTTGGACTGTAAGTATTTTATCAACCGCCTAGGCCTTCAAGGTACCCGGTAAGTATGAGAGAACTGAAGGTGGCTTCTATCCATATACCGCTTCAAAAGGAGTCATGCGAGTGGTTGTATGGTATGTAGTGTTGTACCACCATTCGGCGAGGGGTAACCATTGAGCCCACTGGTGTTTTTTTTCAGAGGCAAATCACCTCATATATGTTTCCAAACACTTATTGACAACATTCGTTTGACCATCTGTCTAGGGATGATAAGCTGAGCTGAGATGCAATTGTGTGCCTTGTAGCTTAAATAGTTCTTGCCAAAAATTGCTTGTGAAAGTTGGGTCTCGATCAGAAATAATAGAGTTCGGCATGCCATGAAGCTTGAAGACCTGGTCCATGGAAATTTGAGCCACCATGGATGCAGTAAATGGGTGGTGAAGAGCGCAAAAATGAGCATACTTGGAAAGGTGATCCACCACCACCATTATGATTGATTTATTCCCCGATTTGGGTAACCTATAATAAAGTCCATAGAGATATCCTTCCAAATAGCAGGGGTAATCGAAAGCGGTTGGAGGGTGCCTGGATATTTGACTGTTTCTCCCTTGTTTCATTGACAGACCTCACATTCAACAACAAACTTACAGATGTCCTATTTCATACCATCCCAGAAAAAAGAACATTTGACTCAGTCATATGTTTTGGTGAACCCTGAGTGCCCCGTTGTGGGTGTAGCATGAAGCTCAGAAAGTACCATGGATTTGAGCTTGGATTGTTTACTTAAATACAAGCGACCTTTTTATCGAAGCTCATCCTAGAGCTAGGAATACCCTGGGGGAGCCTGAGCCTTGTTCTGTAGTTGGTGGATCAGATGCGAACTTTTGGGATCTTGAAGCCATTCATTGCGCACAGCTTGGAGCCAATCGGGTACAATGAAGGAAAGAGAAAAAATGGATCCTTCGTCTTCATATTTCCGGGACAGTGCATCCACCATGACATTATCTTTTCCCTTCTTGTAAATGATCTCATAATCATATCCAAAGAGCTTAGTTACCCATTTTTGTTGCTCCTGGGAGGAAATGCATTGTTCCAGAAAGTACTTGAGGCTTTGATGGTCGATCTTAATCTGGAATCGTTACCCCAAGAGATAAGGATGCCATAATTCAACGGCATGCAGAATCGCCAACATTTATTTTTCATAAATGGGTTTTCCCATATTCCTTTCAGACAGTTGCTTGCTAGTGAAGGCCAAAGGTCGATCCTCTTGCATAAGGACATCGTCGATTCCTTTCCCTGAGGCATCACATTCCAACACAAAGGTCTTTGTGAAGTTGGGAAGGGCCAGAACCAGAGTGGTGCACATGGCCATCTTCAAGGTTTGAAAAGCTTGAGCAGTTGTTGGGGTCCAAGTGAAAGAGTTCTTTTTGAGGAGAGCCGTGAGAGGTGCTGCAATCTTTCCGTAGTTCTTAATGAACTTGCGATAATACCCTGTGAAGCCCAAAAATCCATGCAATCTTTTGAGAGGCTTTGGGTGCGGCCAGTCTTGCATAGCTTCAATCTTTTTCAAGTCCACCTTGACACCATCCTTTCCCACCAGATGACCCAAGTATTCTACTTCTGAGGCACCAAAAGCACATTTGGACTGTTTCAGGAAAAGTTGGTGCTGAGAGAGTAGGCAGAGAACTTGATCCACATGAGTAAGATGGTCTATCCAGGTTTTGCTATAGATGAGTATATCATCAAAGAAAACTAAGACAAACTGACGAAGAAAAGGGTGAAAGACATGGTTCATGAGGCTCTGGAAGGTGGAGGGGCCATTACACAAACCAAAGGGCATGACCAAAAACTCATAGTGGCCCTCATGAGTGCGAAAGGCGGTCTTGGGAATGTTGGCCTATTTCATAAGAAGGAAGGCTTACGGTTTTGAGAGGAAATTTTTTTTTGTGCTTCTTTAGATTTTTTAGTAGCCTCCACCCAAGTCATAGGTCAAGCCATGAGGACATGGGCCCGAATCTCCTCCTTGAGGCCACTGATAAAACACTCTCGAAAGAAAGCATCAGTCATGCCCTCTGTTCGAAAAGCCAGGTGCTCAAATGCAGCTATAAAGTCTTCTACTTTGCTTGATTGCTTCAATTTTTTCAAATGGCCCAAATGGTTGGTGTCAGTGTCAAATTGTTCATAAAGCTCAGTCACAAATTGGGTCCAAGAAATATACCCTTGACATGAAGTTTTTCTCCATTTCCACCATTGCCAGTGTTCTTGATCTAGATGGAGAACACCATACTGGAGTTTGGCCAAGTCATCTATAATGTTGTAGAGAGAGAAATAATGTTCCATTTGGGTGACCCAACCAGTGGGGTCTGAGCCATCAAATTTTGTTACATCCACCCACGGAAGGCGTATGTCCCGTTGAAAGTGATGGGGCTGAAAGGAATGGGAAGAAGTTTCACCTTCAGTCTTTGTATGTGCATCAGGAAAAGAGTCATCGGTAGGGATCTTGAGTTTGGTGCAGAGTGATGCAAAGACAGATTCAAGTTGGGTGGTCAGTTTGTGTTTGACTTCCGCCATTGCGGACTGCACGACTGCATTTACAGATGCATTTATGGTGGCATTGATGGATGTATCACAGGAGGTAATTGTAGCATTGAGTTGTTGTACTTCTTGTTGGGTCTCGAGGAAAATAGATTGCAAGGTGTTGAAGCGAGACTCCAGTTCTTGGCTATGGGTATGGGCAATGAGGATGGGTGAACTGCAAAGGGAGCGGGCGGGGTCATAAATTTTTGCAGAAAATGATATGGATGAATGTGATAAGGAAGAAGAGATGAATCTAATGGACTAGGTCTCAAATAATGGTGAAAAAAATTCCAGACTTTTTTTTTTTTTTTTTTTCAGCTGCGGGGTTATACTTTGGTCTGAAGAATGTTGCAGTGCTGAAATCCCAAAATTATTAACCATAAAGAAATGTGTATTTACTTGGAAACCCGAACACAGATGCGTGGAAATAGATCTTGCCGGTTTATTTTGATTATGTTTATGTTTATGTTCCCCAAGGGTTAGGTATTCAAGGGTTCTACAGACAAGGGTTTTCCTTGTGCTATAGCTCTCTGATATACATGCGGGGTCCAACAGTAGTACTCGGACCAATATCTCAGGGCACTAACTAAGGAGGATAGACCATACCCTTAGCCGTACTACCCGACTACCCAGGTACTAAAGAGTATCTTCCCGAGTGTTGTTCTTGGTGACACTATAGCAGTCCAGTGGCCAATAGGTTTATCTAAAGAGGGCTTCAGGAAATCTAGGCCGATCCGTACACAGGTGTTGTCTAATGTGCTACCACTTGAAGGGGTACCAACAGGGGTTACAAGGGTGGCCAACATATGTGCGCATAAGAACCACTTGTATTTCCTGCGTGTATGAATCCCTCAACCATGGGTTTATGCATGTAGCGATAGATCTCTGTGGCTTAAAGACACTGGAATACGTTTCTACCCTGAAAAAAAAATACCCACAATTTCTGCCAAGGAAAGTGATCTGATACCACTTGCAATATACCATATATACAAAATATGCAGAACATAAATAAAATTCTAGAAATGACAGAATAACAGTAAAATATCCAGCATAATCTCCACAATAACACATAAATGATATAAGAACAACAAGAGAAATAACACTTTGATTCCGAAAGCAATGTTCACAGGCCTCTTCGAGGGGGCAACCTCCAATAGAGCAACGCTCTGTTACAATAATCTCCAAGCTAGGGTTTTCATACCCTCGACCCTTATTTATACTAAATATGTCTATTAAGAGAAGAATCTAGAGGAAGATCCTTCTAGAAGCGGAAGCTTCTATTAGGTCTTCTTACATCTGCCTTATTCTATTTTATTGAAAGGCCTTATTAATATTGACCTTTATTACATTCGAATACATTGATCTACCTATGTGCGGGTTAGGACCTTAACACCCAGTCCTTCATTGCATGCATCTGTACATACTACAAATATTCATTTGGATCTGAAATCCTTAGGATTGGAGCACTGGTTAACAACTACTTCAATCGTTGGAAGCTTCTCACACATTCTTATGTCCACTAAAATTTCTTCTCCTTCCTTTGCAAGGAATTGACAGGGTGAGCTATCCTGGATAACCCTGCAATGAACCTTCTATAATGGCCAGCTAGACCCATAAAGGATCTGATTTCTGTCACATTCTTATGAAGTGACGATTCTTTGATGGCTTTTATCTTCTCAATATCCACAACTATCCCATCCTCTGAAATGATATGCCCCAAGTAATGGATCCGCTTTTGATAAAATGATCACTTTCTCAACTTGGCATACAATTGGTGCTCTCTTAGCACTTACAACACCATCCTTAGATGATGTTCATGCTCTTCCTCTGACATGGAATACAACAAGATGTCATCCAAGAAGACTATGACAAAATTGTCCAGATATCCCTGAATACACCATTCATTAGGCACATAAAGATAGAGGGCACATTCAACAACCAAAATGGCACCACTATGAATTCATAATGACCATACCTTGCTCTGAAGGGGGTCTTGTTGATCTCTTCATCATTTATTCTTACCTTGTGATATCCTGATATAAGATCTATTTTTGAAAATATCTTAGCATCCTTCAACTGGTCAAAGAGATCATCAATCCTCGATAGAGGATACTTGTTCTTAATAGTGACTTTGTTCAATTTTCTGAAATCTATACACAATCTCAATGTCCCATCCTTCTTCTTCATGAACAGGACCAGGGCACCCCAAGGTGACACACTTAGGCATATATACCCCTTCTTCAGAATCTCTTCAAGCTGCAATTGTAGTTCTTTCAACTTCGGTGTACTCATTCTGTAAGGAGCTTTTGACACTGGAGCTGCTCCATGCATCAAGTTTACAAAGAATTCAATATATCTCTTCGGGGGTAGTCCGGGTGCCTCTTGGAATACATATTCAAACTCTTTTAGTATCACATGATATTCATTATTTAACACCATATCCTTAGGTGTTTCCTCCACATGGGATGCAAACAATTGACAGCCTTTCCTATAGCACTTCTTCATCTATATTGCTAAGATTTCTCTGACAGTAATTGCCCTTGGAATTCCCTGCACCTTCCTTGGGTTTCCTTCCTCATAAAGGAAAGTGAATGCCTTGTTACGACAGTCTAAGATGGATTGGTGCTAGTCCAACCAATCCATCCCAATTAGACAGTCATAGGAACCCAAAGGTAAGATGTTCAATTCATCCCTTGTGCTCATTCCATTCATGTTCATTGGACAGGACTTAACTAGCTCAACAACCTTTCTCTTGGCTCTAGTAGCCAGCTACACTAACCAAGCTTTTCCATGCTTGATTCTTGGAAATTGCAAACTTTACACCATCCTAGGGTCTATATAATTATGACTAGCCCTTGAATCAATTAAAATAGTAAAGGAATGGTTATTGATCATACCTTCCACTTCAATCATGTGCAATTGATATTCTACTTTCTTGTTGTCCAGGGCTACGTAGATCCTGGGTATTCTACTACCCATGTCCTCCACTATTTCAAATTGCTGAACATTATGGACAAATATCACTTTGACATTTTTCTGGGGGCAATCTCTGTACTTTTGGTTTCCCCGATAGCCCTAACACTGAATGGGAATATGCCTTGGCCTTTGTCCCCCTACGTCAGTCATTCTCACCTCTCTAAATGATGGTTTCCCTTGAGGATTGTTTCTGAAAAAGGGAGGTTTGTTTCCCTTCTGTCTCTACTCTTTCTTAAACTTATTCTGGTCATCCCAAGCCTTTCGAAAAGTAGGATTTTTTCTTTGTTGTTCACATAAGCATTTCTCTCTTATTATAGTTTCTTCCATAGTCTTAGGGTCATCATACTGAATCTTGTCCCCAATGGAAGGTGGTAGTCCACTCAGATACCTTTGAATTTTGACAGTCTCATACTTGATGAGGGGAACATATTTCAACAACTCCAAGAACCTTCTTTTGTATTCGTCAATGGTCATGCTGCCCAACTTGAGTTCAAAGAACTCTTTCATATTTTGGTCATAATATCTTTTAGTCAATTATTTCTTTTCAAAATACCTCTTGAATTCTTTCCAGGTGATATCCTTCTATTTAATGTGATGCACCTGCACTAGTTGATCCCACCACATGGATGCTTTTCCTTTCAGTTGATACATTGCAATTATTCCTTCGATATGAGAGGAATAATTCTGCAGTTGGAAATATTTCCTCATGCCAAGAAACCATGTCTCGGGATCTTCCTATTTCTTACGTTCTCCATCAAACATAGGAGGCTTAATCTTGTTCATTTCTCCCTTTAGTTCATCCACTCCAGATCTCCTATGTTTTCTAGTAGGAGATGGGATTGAACTATTGTGTGCTTCCTTTTTGGAATTTTTAGGGGAGTAACAATGATGCCTGCTAACTCTTCTCGATATTATTTTCTTCTCAGGGGGTCCACGACTCCCTATTTTTCTTGAATCACCCTCCTTATCCAACTTCTTTTCGATCCTTTCCAGGATCCGCATCAACTTTAGGTTGAACTCACCATGTTGCTCCTTAGATTTCACGAACTTCCTTTTATCTGCTCATTTATTCTATGAATCTTTCTGTAATCGATCAATGATTTTCATCATATTCCCTTTCTTATCTATCTCTTCTCCATGTCCATTGGAGTTCAATCCTTCAACTCCCAAATGGACATCCATTCCTTTTGCTTCATTCTATGAACTGGAAGCAGTTCATGCCTCTTCCATTTCTCTTCACTTAGTGGCAACTCTATTTGGTTATAACACTCGTTAAACTTTTGCAAACACAACGTGTAGACAACCAGAATTTGTCAAGCCATAATTCCTTAACAAATCCCACAACATTCATAAACAAATCTGATTCAAGAAAACTTTCAAACTCCATTTTCTTTTGGGGCTCTGCTCTATGAAGTTTCCGGGCACTAGCCCCTCTCTCTCTTTTCCCAACCCATGTGACCATGGTTTGTGACCAAGATCTAGATCAATAAGTGCTTACTTGGGACTTCATCCTTCAGCTTCAAAAGATTTCCAAGAACCACATATCAATCTCTCGGAGTTCAAATTACCAAACTTGTGAAGTAGGGTGTATCAATAGTTCACGAATACCCAACATACAATGGATGACACCCACTGTGGAACTTCAAGAATGTGAGCTCTGGGACTTCGAAGCTTCAGAGCTTTGGGACTTCAAAGGATTTCACATACGTATACCCCCAACGCCCTGAACCGTTCATTTTTTAACACTTCCATGACACTTTTGTTGACGTCATTATGTCACATCACTTATGATTTTCCAATTGTGGGGGAATGCAATGGTGGTTCGGAGTAACTCACCTTTCGTCTCGCAATTCTTCTGATGCTGACACGTAACCCCCCAAGAAAACCGTTGCCTGGATTGTGGATCCACTTTGGAGAGTAAAATCCCATGCAAATTGGGTCCCCACAATGCCTCTTAGCCGTCGATATTGATGTATTGTGATCAACGCCAGTGTGTGTCCTCCAACCTTTAACTATGTTATTCAATCTCAGGGCCCACATAGTACATCTATATACATTTCGGGTGAGGGAACGTGGCAGGTATAGGAAAGGTCTAGGTCACCTCCTGGTGACATCATCATGATTCACCACTTTGGCTCTTCAGGCTTCAAAGCTTCATACTTTGAGTTTTTCATCTCCTCTACACTCCTTTTTTCCTAGAGCGCTTTCCCCCAGAGTTCACGATCTACCAAAACGTGTCCTCCTTCACAATCAACGACTATGAGTGACTTTGGCACTTCGGGCTTCAGGAGTTTCAAACTCAAAACACTTGCCTCCTCATGAAGTTCTTCCACCCAAGGTAAACTATATCTTAAAAGTTGTCCTTCGCAATGGACAGTTGCGATCTACTTCAGCTATTTTTCTTTCTCCTTAATCACAGAACTTACGAAGTGCTCTCACTACAGAGTTGTGGATATTGTGCCACCTATCAACCTGGATTGGATGACTGTCAATCCTTTCCACTCAGATTTGACGACTTGGGATCTGTTTCCTCCCCAGTGCTCTCATTGGCTTTCCTGGACATGGATATAATGGTCTAGACTCATTCCATCATCGTATCTGTTGGTCCCCGGTTTTGACTATGTTCTATGCCCATACTACATACCATTGACCTCCAACTCTATGCCAGTACCACCCTTTTTGACCTCTTTTTGCTATAATCAACAGCCCTTTCCCACTCAAAGGGGTCACCTAAGGTATC
>ML785129.1:186513-228831 GCA_009831015.1 Picea engelmannii | reverse complement strand
TTTATTTTTAGGATAGCATTCGAATAAAGACTAGACGCTTGCCTGCACATACTGTGTATCAGCTCGAAGTATACCAACCCTGGTTTGACAATTTAGTGATTCAGGACACTTAAAAGCTACAATTTAGCAGCCTGACAGTATCTAATGATTATTTTCGCTCCTCCTCCCGATCTTCATTTCTTGAGCCCCTTTATCCTTAGAGGGTTGCTTCGACACTTAGCCAACTTTTGGATCTGTGCACTCCTTGCAATAGATCTTTGCATCCCTTCACGAGAAAAATCGGTCTATTTCTCTTGAGACTTTTGGGTCAAAGACTCTGTCGACACACTCCTTGCACCCAAGGACACTCTAAACCTCAAATTTTGTCCCTTTCGACAACAATTCACTCTGAAAACTTTGTGTCATTAACCACTAACATGGCCCATCTAGGCTTAGTGTCAAAACCATGGCCCTGATACCATATTGTAACATCCCCAACACCCAACAGGTTGGGCCATGCCATTAGTCTGACACATTACTTAGCTTTGATATCATATTGTAACATCCATAGCCACCAACAGTTCGGGCAATGCTGCCACTGCAGAACATTCACATATATATATAACATGCATTTTAATCAAAATTAAACACGTAACATAGAGTTATTGTTAATCTTCAGATTCAAACAAGATTAACAGTAAATCCACATGCAACAGAACAAATGATAACATTCAAGCATCAGTAGCAAAAACATGCATAATGTATAAATTAAGCACAGACTGATACTTATCTTTTAAACTAGAGTAACACCACCAGCTACGTGCAGACCTTCCACGATCCTCCCAGCCTTATACCACGTTGCTCATCACTCTCAGTAGTGGGTCACCCCCAAGCTGGGACTAAGCTCTACCCAGGGCAAGGGAATCCTAGACTAGGTTGATGTTACAAGAACAATGCACAGTGCAACAAGAAGGATTCTCTCTAGGAGCCTTCTTACACCCACTACCCATGAACTCTCATTCCCCACATGTTTGTTCTACCCGAGAGTATACAACTTCACTTTCACACATTCCATCAGTTGCTTCACCTCCCTCTTAGGTTCTCGGTAATAGGCCAGATCAGGAATTATCATAGCTTCGTAGATGATGTTGAACTCTCTCTCAAAGAAAACCACTTCCCAAGAAACTCTCTCACCTGGAGAGACCTACTCACAATCCTGACAACCTGCCTCTTCAACCACAGGCATGGAAACCCTCTTCTTCAACCAGTTTCAATTCAATTCCCACAAGGTATGGATAAAAACAATAACAACAACATTAGGTTAACTCATGGGTGATAGAAGCAACAGGAAATTGGGTCTAGATATCCCAAAATGGAAATAGTCCACACTACGACACAACATAGATCATGCCATATCCAGGATGTGTCGTGCTTCACAGTAAAACAACACAGGTGAGCTTCATAGTTTTTGGTTCTAGAGATGCATGAGGGTGAAGAGGTCGAAAATGGAGGTCTTGGGTTTAGAAAGAGGATGGGATAATGGTCGAACCCCCCAACATGGTTTGAATCTTGGGTTTTAACATGAGCCCAGGTCGACACCTATCTCCCTGGATCTGCATGCACTCCATTTAGCATACATTCCCTTTCCAGGAACTTAGGAAAACACTCAACATGTCCACCTTAGCCTTCAGGAATTAATAATAAAAGGTTAATCCTTTAGAGGTAATCCCCCTAGCTTATCCCCTAGGCCCAATTACCTAGGCCCCTCCCTTACCCATCCTTGTGGAATCTTAGTCACCCATCACTCTTTCTTCATGGTCGGTCTGCACACAATGATGTTTAATGTTTATTAATGTTCTGCATAATTACGTATACAAAAACAAGCTCATGGCCTTTAACACTTAGGCTCTCTAGCCTAATAAACACATAAGCCCACCATCTTATCAACACTCAGCTCACTATCCTACAATTTTTTTTTACAATTCATAAATACAATAGGGGCTCATCCTTGGGGATATTACAGAGAAAGAAGATCTGTTGAGTTAGATGTGGATGTGGTTGAGCACGGGTGAAGTGTGAATTCCCATGAGTTGGGTGCATCATTATGAGAAAAAGATGAAAACAATGTATTAGCCTCCTCTGAGCAAAGAGTTGAGATGATGAACTCCAGATGAATCTCTTATGTAACGCATTGGGAAAGAATATTTGTTGAGTTGGATGTGATTGTGGATGAGCACAAGTGAATGTGATCCTAGTCACTGAACACTATTCAGTGTGGTTCTCCTGTGAGACACAGTGAGATAGAGATATGGACATCCCTATGGATGTGCCCCTAGTGGATGAGAACTAGTGGGTGTATGTGATCCCTTGCTATATTGTTCAAGAGTCAGACTTACATGTAACCCTAATTGTAATGTAAAGGGTACAGGCCGGCCCCACCTTAATGTAAAAGATAATTATTGTAAAAGATAATTAATCTGGTAGTTATTAATTATATTAAGAGTTAGTGAGGTTAGACCTGTTGTGCCAATAGACACTTTTGTTGACAGGTTCAGTCTAATACAAGTAAAGGTAAATTCCCCATTGAGGAATCATACCTAAAGTGTGAGTTTAGAAATTTCAGAAAATACATCTTTTTGGGAAAAGTGTGCACCTCTCTTAGGTGATAGTATTCTAGGGTTTGTGAGCACCCTTTTGTGTGATTGGTTTTCTTAGTGGTGGATTTATTTCTATTGAATAAAATATCAAAGGATTGGTTTTGTTTTCTTCACTTGCTGAGAAGGGTTTCCCAGGATACTTCTTGGGTACTTGTGCATGGCGTTTCTTCTTGTGATCTTGGTTGCTGCAACAAAATTGTTTATGGTTTAAGTAAAATGATTAAATGGAATGAAATTCATGTTGAAACCTTTTCTATTGAAAAATCAACATGGTATCAGAGCATAGGTCTTGAATAACCCCTGCACAAGCAATTAGAAGGTAAGTTGTCCTCCTTCTGCAATTTCGTACAACCTCTAGGGTTTCAACACAAATCCATACAACCCTCACTTGATTGAACTTTTTAGAACCTTACAAGTGGACGTTGGGGATGAAACTTGGATAAAGGTGTATGGAATTCCACAACGCACCTCCAAAGATATTCAAAGTGAATTTTTGAGGATTTTGAGTGTTTGTCCCTAGGGTTTCTAGGGTTCTAATTTTTTTTGCAGAATCCCGATCTTAGGGTTTTTGCAACTTCTTGAAGAAATGTTTCATCTCAAAATGTAGTCATGTGACACTCTCAAAGTTTATTTTTTTCAGTCATAATCCAAAAAAAAATCGAAGGTTACTAGTCCAATCTAATCATTAGGTTTTCTAAGTCCATTTGGTGAGAGTTTGTGAAGAAATCCGAGAAAATGAAAAACATAACTTTAGTGGGACATAGGCTTTATGGAACAAGAAACTTCAGCTCCTGGAAGTCAAGGATTTAGGTCACCCTTGAAGAAGATGGACTTTTTCATGTGGTTACAAAAAATTTACCAGATACAACTACCAATGAAGAGAAGGAAATAAGAAGGGAAGAAGATGTCAAGGCAAGAAAAATAATCATCTACTCAGTAGGAGATCATCTCTTACCTCGTATTTCCAACCTGAAGACAACTTATGAAATGTATGAAGTAATGAAAGATATGTTTTAAAGTGACAACGCCCTCAGAGCTCTTACCTTAAAGGGACAACTTCAAATTACCAAGATTAAAAAGGGTGATACAATTGCCACTTTATTTATGAAGATATCTGAGATCAAAGAACAACTAGGTGCCATTGGAGAAATCATGTCTCACAGAGAAATTTTCTTATCCACTCTCAACAATCTTCCAAAACACTGAGAACATTTTCTTCAAAGCATCAATGGAAGAGAAAATTTACCAACTTTTGATCATTTGTGGACAGACTGTAGTCAAGAAGAACTTAGACTTAGAAATATAGGAGTGGAAGACACCCCTGATGAAAACCATTCTCTTGCACTTAATACAAAGAAAGGAGGAATATTCAAAATAAACTTCATACCAACATTCATATATGATAAATCACCTTCAGCCATAGGTCATAATCAGAGAAGAGATTTCTTAGAGATTTAGTGCTTCAGATGTGACAAATATGGGCACTATGTAAGAAATTGTCTACCCATGAAGAAAGGAAGACAATATGCTTCGACCACTGACATTGATCCAGACCCATCCCAAAATAATGAATATAGGAGAGATGAGAATAATTTCCTCCAAAACAAATATAAATTTGAGCATGACTACAAATCAAGGTAAATTGGTTGATCCTTAATTTTATAGTTGATTAGATTCTTGATAAGTGAAGGGTATTATCTCCAATGTGGGATCCCTCGTGACTTGGACCATTATCACTGGTACGAGATTCCAAACCTTATTGATTGATTATTATGTTGGTCAAAGAAGACATAAAAGATCTATCAAGAAAATAAAAGAATACTTCCATCCTTCAGACTTCAGAAAGAGTTACTTGACTCAAGAGGAAGTAAAAATAAATAAAAATAAGCTCCCCCTTCAGTAG
Organism: Picea engelmannii; assembly: GCA_009831015.1. NCBI lineage: Eukaryota > Viridiplantae > Streptophyta > Pinopsida > Pinales > Pinaceae > Picea > Picea engelmannii. Next base: position 224,292 of record ML785129.1, on the reverse strand, counting down.
TTCAAATGGAGACGAACAATATTCCATTTGTTCCAGCTGCTCCATTTGATATTCCCAGAGATATTACAGTAGGGAATAAAAAGTTATTTCTAGGTCGACGAAACTTTGCAGGAGGCAGAGGAACATACAAGTCCCTCAAGGGACATCCTGAGAAAGAAAAAGATATTTTTCAAGCTATCCTTTAGCCATGAGCCACTTCATTAATTACGAGACTCCCTGTCATGGAGAAGTAATGGGTGAACAAGTATGGCAAGATTCCATAGTAGAAGAATACCACTATATCTTAAAGAATGGTGTATGAGATATTGTTCATATACCATATGCAAAGTTTGTGATGACTTCCAAGTGGATCTATAAGATCAAGCATGCAACCTATGGAAGTGACGAAAAATACAAAGCGATATCTATAGCTAGAGAATCCTCACAAGCAGAGGGAGTGAACTATGATGATACCTATTGATCCAATAGAGTGATGCACTTTCATATGTACTACCTTCCATGAGTTGGAAACAACATCAGATAGATGGATTCTTGACAAGTTTGGGTTTATGAAAAAGTGTTGCTAAAACAAAACTATAGTACTACATTTGTGACGAAAGCCTTGTTGGCATGTTTTCAGACAGAGGTAGAGTATGCATGTTTTTCATTGATGGAAAAGATCAAGACCAACAACACAATACCATTTCAAAGTTTCAGATACCGAGAGTTGGAGGTGTCAAGGACCAAGAATGATGAAATCACGAAATGTAAAGCCCCGACTTAATCTCCATTTTGGAGTTTCAGATACTGAGAGTTGGAGGTGTCAAGGACACTCATGACAAGAGTGATGAAGTCGTGAATGTGAAACCCTGACTTAATCTCCATTTCAGAGTTTTAGATACCAAGATTTGGAGGTGTCAAGGAAACTCACGACAAGAGTGATGAAGTCATGAAATGTGAAACCCTGACTTAATATCCATTTCGGATTTTCGAATACTGGGAGTTCCAGGTGTCAAGGACCAAGAATAATGAAATCGCAAAATGTGACACCTTGACTTAATCTCCATTTCAGAGTTTCGGATATCGGGAGTTGGATGTGTCAAGGACACTCACGACAAGAGTGATGAAGTCGTGAAATGCGAAACCCCGACTTAATCTCCATTTTGGAGTTTTGGATATCGGGAGTTGGAGGTGTCAAGGACACTTACGTGCAAGAAGTAGCGAACCCCAAAATCCAGAAAGGCGAAAGAACAGAGCATGTCAAAGACTACATTTCGGAGTTTCGCAGACCGAGAAATCAAAGATCAAAGGAAATTTAACCTTTGAAGTAGCGAACCCCTAAATCTCGAAAGGAGAAAGATTATATCATGACAAAGACTCCATTTTAGAGTTTCTCAAATCGGGAAATCAAAGATCAAAGGAACTTTAACGTTTGAAGTCGCGAATGCCGAAATGACGAAATGTCGAAATGCGAAAACACCTTTTGGTGTAGGTTGTGGTCACCATCAGTGGTCATGTGAGAGGGAGGAGCTAGCATGAAGCTAAGATCTATTTCAGGATTCATAAATTGAAGTGTCAAGACTCTTCGACACAGGATTGCCGAAATACCGAAATGTGAAACGTCGAAATACCTTTAGATCATTTCGGTGATCACGACTTGGAGTGTCGAGATCCTTTATCATAGGAATTTAAAAATGAGAAATCATGAAAGAACTTTATGGATAAACGCTTGGTCACAACTGTGGGCATGTGAAGGAAGAATCTTGCAAGTTGCAAGCCTCCATTTTGTGATCGGGAGTTGGAAGAGTTAAAGTGACTCGCAACAAATTCACATAACGCGAAATTGCGAAATGAAATTTTGAATAAGGTTGTGGTCACAACCAATGGTCACATCTGTGAAATATGGAGGAAGGAGCTAGAGCAACCAAGCTCCTTTTCGAGGTTCGTTATATGAGGATTCAAGGAGACTCACAGGAGAAAACCCGAAATGCGAAATCGCGAAATTCCTTTTTGATTAGGCTTGTGGTCACAACCAAAGTCACACTGTTGAAGGTTTAAGGGGAGAGATATCATGCATCTAAGCTCCATTTTAGAGGTCGTGACTTGGAGATTCGAGATGCCTCATCCCCAGATCCACAAAACGCAAGTCACAAAAGAACCTTCTAAACAGGCGTGTGGTCACCGCTTGAGGCCACATGTGAAAGGAAAGTTGAAAGGTGCCAAAGGAAAATGGCTCAATAGGTTCATAATGTAACTGCCATAAATGATTGATGGTTTCTGCCAGAGGACTCGAAGAGACTTCAGGGTGATCACCAGAGAAGATGAAGAGTCTCGAGGCATGTTCTAGTGGAATGAAGACTGTTCATAGAGGCTATTGATAGATGTAATACCACTGGAGCCTAGAACTGCAACAGAGGGAATGAGCTCGACTGTGCCAGAGAAGATGAAGAGTCTCGACTGTTGGAAAGGATAAGGAATCTCGGGATAACGCCTAGTGATGATGGACACATGGTTTTAACCACCAGAGAAGCTAAAGAGTTTCAATGATGATTAGGTAGAGCACTCGACATGAGGAGAGCATGCAGAAGAATTATGAATAGAGGATGCAAAAGATGCATGGATAGAGAGTATAAAAATGAATAACAGAGAAAAGATTGGGTTGATGTTGAGAGTGATTCATGTGTGCAGAAGGAGGCAGAGTGCAGCAGCTGAAATGCACAGAAAAGGAATGGTACATAGAAGGGACATGGTGCACAGAGCATAAAAGGCAGAAGAACGTAAAGCATAAGGAAAGTGTGCAGGAAGACACAGATGCAGGTAGACCAGAGCAGTGTAGAGGAACAGTGATGAGACCGGTAAGCCATTGATAAATATTGTATCAATGTGATAAATTTATAGATAGCAAACTTTATATCTCAAGGTGGAAGGGAGGTTCTAGGGAGGACTATTTTCCTCAGAGGTTCAAGTGGGTGCTTGAACACAGGGAGTTGTAGCTTCCATCTGGTTGCAGCCAGAAAAGCTAGGGTGGCAGGGTGGTGCAAGGGAGAACTGTTGTTCTCTATTATACAGGTTGGTTCCTGTGTGACTAGAAGTTGGTGCTTCCATCCAGTTGGTGCTGGAACACTTATGGATTTGTTGCTTCCTTCTAGTGGGTGCTAGAGAGACCGGGGAGTTGGTGCTTCCTTCTAGTAGGTGCTAGACAAAATAGAGAGTTGGTGCTCTCAACAAGTTGTAGCTTGCAAAACAGAGGTTGTAGCCTCACAAATTAGTCCCCTTTCAGAGACACACTGACAGAACCCACAGAGTTAGATGGACCCTACGGGGTTGAACATACAGATGGAACTGAGGTTTCTACCTCCATCACACTTACCAATACAGGTTGGATCTCATATGTATGATAATGTATAGAATGTAAAGATTACTTATCATACCAAGAAGAAGAGGTTTTTACCCTTTATGGGTTTCCTTAGGAAATATCTGTCTCTGTATATTTCATATGTGTGATTGATGTCGAATGTTTTATTGCTTACCTCCCTGCATTATTGTGATTGTCTTTGAGTGCTCTGTAAAGAGTTTAAAAGAAGCATAATTGTTTAAGCATGGTAACAACTGATTCACCCCCCCCCCCTCTTAGTTGTCCAACAATTGGTATCAGAGTAGGTTCCTTTTATTTATAGGTAGATCTGTAAGCTTAAACATGACAAGTCATGAAGGGACTTAAGTGAGTAAGCCTCCTCTGTTTGATGGAACAAATTTTTCCTTTAGGAAGGTTAGAAGGAGAACATACCTAATCGCCTTAGGTGTTGATGTTTGGGATGTAGTAGAGACTCGTTACATAAAGCCTATTGTGCTATCTTCCAAGGATGATAAGTTAGAATTTATCTTTAATGCTAAGGGAATGAATGCTATCTTGAATGGACTTGTAGAAGCTAATTTTGTAAAGGTGATGCATCTTCAAACAACCAAAGAAATGTGGGATAAACTTATTAGAAGCTATGAAGGAAATGAGAAAGTAAAAGATGCCAAAATTCAAACATTTAGGTTGAAGTTTGAACATCTAAAGATGAATGAAGATGAAACAGTTAGAAATTATTTTTTAAGAGTTGAATAAATTGTGAATTCCATGAACGGTCTTGGTGAGAAGATTGAAGAATCAATTTTAGTTCAAAAGATTTTAAGATCTTTTCTTGATAAATTTTATCCAAAAGTATCTGCAATAGAAGAAGTAAATGATCTTAAAAATCTATCCATTGATCAAATCCTAGGAACTTTAACTGCATATGGAATGAGAATCAACAAAGATAAATCCATTACTAGAGAAGCATCTTTTAAATCAGACAAGAATATTGATTCAAATTTAGATGATATTGAGGTAAAATTTGTGAGAAGACTAAAGAAAGGATCAGGCATGTACCAAGGCAAGTGGATCTTCAAATTTTTTAACTGTGGAAAGATAGGTCACTTTGCAAATAAGTTTCCACACAAGAAGAAGGACCAGAACTCTGAAGGTGAAGAGAAGCACAAATCCAAAAGATTTGATAAAAAGAAAAGTTTATGCGTAAACAATGATGACTCCTTAGATGACACCAATAGTGACTCTTCCTGTGAAGATAATTTAAATGACTTCATTCTTATGTCCATAAAGGATTATGATAATAAAATCACAGGCAGTGATGATAATGATGAAGAAGTTGTGGTTGAATTGGAAAGAGGGCTGATCATTGCTTTGGAAGAGATTGACAGACTCAGACTTAAGAAGGGAAAACAAAAACAGTCGTTGATACAGTTCGAGAAAGACAGTAAATAGCCTAATGAAGACTTTGCCCTGCTAAAAGTGGAATTAGAAGAGGTAAAGAAAATCACGGACATTCTAAAACAACAGTTATCAGAGAAGAAAGCAAGGTGTGAATCCTTAGAAGAAGTAGTGAAAAATAGGAAAGAGTTGGAGAAGTTTCAAGCCTTGTATTATTAGAGTATGTCAAGTATCAAAGCCTCAGAAGCATTAGCCACCATTCTGAATCAGCAAAGGAACCCAAAGCTGAAAATTGGTTTGGGTTATGAAGAGGGATCAAGTAGTGGTTAGCGAAGAAACAAAGAACCCATCAAGTTTGTCAAATCTACAACCAATGACAACAACAAACCTACATAAACAAAGGAAGACAATCAACTTCCCAGGAGGAGTAAAGAAAAAGGTACCAAAACTGAATCTGTAGAACAAAGAAATAATACACTCCCTGCTCAAGGAAATCATCAGCATGGAAGAAATCGACTTGCTCAAAAAAGACAACCATGTTCCAGGTACAAAGATTTTTTCTATGGATATTGTTTCTATTGTTCTAACTTTGGTCACAAAGCTGTAAATTGTTCCTTAAGAATTAGACATGATCAATTAAGATTTCCAAGGAATAAATATCTTCCACAACAGAGAATGAGACAACCAAATAACAAACAATCAGAGATTACAAAGGGTCAAATTAATTTTAGAGAGACGCAACGGAGGAGGTCAAGAAATAATGAAGAACCAATGAGTAGACAAACTTACAACAATCACTTTGGCCTATTGAACAATGATATTGAGTGCTATATCTATCATAACTATGGACATAAAGCTACAAATTGTCACTTAAGGAATTTTAAGCAAGATTCAAATCCTACTGCTTAAAATTTCAAGATTTGGAAGAAGAAAGAAGATGACAAGTGTAGACTAGTGTTATCAACCCAAAGAGAAAAGAATCTCTAGTATATTGACAGTGGATGTTCAAACCATATGACTGTGGACAAAAGTAAGTTTCTAACTCTAAGTGAAAGCAAATCAAGGAATGTAACTTTTGGAAATGATGCACCGAGAAAAATAAAAGGTAAAGGAATAGTAAGTTTGAGTAATGGCAAAGGGAAAGCTCAAGATATGTTGTTTGTAGAAGGTCTGAAACATAATATTATTAGTTTCATTCAAGTCTGTGACCAAGGATGTGAAGTCATTTTTACCTCTAAAGATTGCAGAATAAAATCTATGAATTCAGGACAGCTAGTTGCAAAAGGGATAAGAACATAAGACAATGTTTATGTGTTAAAATAAGAAAACGAGGAATTCCACTTAAGAAAATATGATGAAAGTTGGTTGTGGCATAGGAGACTTGGACACCTAAATTTTGATCATATAATCAAGATCATAAAAAATGGGGTAGTAAAATACCTTCCGAAGATATCAAATCCATACGACTCTATTTGTAAACCTTGACATATATGAAAACTTACTCACATTCAGTTCAAATCTAAAAAATTTCCTTCAACAAAAAAACCTCTCCAGTTGGTACATATGGATTTATGTGGACCATCAAGGAAAGAAGGTACAGGAAAATAAAATTATTTTATGTTGATTATTGATGATTATTCTAGACTAACATGGGTTGCCTTTTTGAAGGAAAAATATGAAGCATTTGAAAAATTCAAAGTGTTTAAGGCTCTAACTGAGAATCAAACAAGAAAAAGATTGAAGGTAGTAAGGTATGATAGAGAAGGAGAGTTTAGTTCATGGAACTTCAAAGAGTTCTGTGATAAACATGGGATCAAAAGAGAGTACACAATTCCAAGGACTCCTTAGCAAAATGGAGTTGTTGAGAGGCAGAATAGATCAGTACAACAAATGGCAAGATCAATGATGAATGAAAGGAGCATACCTCAGACATATTGGGTGGAAGCAATTCATATAGCTGTTCATATCCTTAACAACGCTCATCTCATGCCACACAGTGAAAAGACTCCTCATGAACTATGGTTTGGAAGACCTGCTTCAATCAAGCATTTTAAAATCTTTGGGAGTAAATGTTATATCAAGAACAATGATGAAAATATTGCCAAATATGATGACAGGGATGATGAAGGTATCTTCTTGGGTTATGCTACAAATAATAAAGGATATAGATGTTACAATAAGAGACTGCATAAACTGGTTGATTGTATAGACATAAAGGTTGATGAATAAATCCCGGTCAGAAATCTAAGCAGTGCTGAACCAAACACATAATATTTAGTTAAAAATGAAGATGAACAGGTCCAAGGATCAGAAAGAGAAGAATCTGAATCAGATAAATATACAAATACTTAGGTTGACATAAATCAACAAAAAGAAACAAACTCACCTCTCAGAATTGTTAGAAAGAATCATCCCGAAAATCAGATAATTGGAGATATAAATAAAGGAGTTCAGACAAGAAGGAAATTGATTAAAGACTCAGAACAATCTCATGTTGCTTTTTTATATATGAATGAACCTAAATTTTTTTATGAAGCCAACTAGCATGATGATTGGATTAGAGCTATGAATGAAGAGCTTGATCAGATTGAGAAGAACAATACTTGGGAGCTTGTTCCTAGACCTGAAGACAAGAATGTAATATGTTCCAAGTGTGTGTTCAAAAATAAAATGAATGAAAAAGGACAAGTTGTTAGAAATAAAGCCAGATTGGTCTATAAAGGGTATGCACAAGTTGAAGGTTAGGACTTTGATGAAAATTTTTCACTAGTGGCAAGATTGGAAGCCATCATAATGATCCTTTCATACTTGTGCCATAAGAACTTTAAAGTGTATCATATGGATGTTAAGTCAGCTTTTCTTAATGGAGATCTAGAGGAAGAAGTATATATGGAGCAACCTGAAGGATTCTCATTGACAGATAATCCTAATTATGTTTGGAAGCTGAAGAAGGCCTTATATGGACTGAAACAAGCACCATGAGCTTGGTATTATAGACTGGACAAATTTTTACAAGACAAAGGGTTCAAGAAAGGTACTGTTGACAACAATCTCTACATTAAGTCTGAAGGTGATAATTTACTAGTTGTTTTGGTTTATGTAGATGATATTATTTTTGGTTGTACTAATGAATCATCTATCTAGTGGTTTTCTAACTCTATGAAAACAGAGTTTGAGATGTCCATGATAGGAGAACTTCCATATTTTCTTCGTTTACATGTAAATCAGAGTTCTGCAGGAATATTTATCTCTCAAGAAAAATATTTGAAAGAAATGTTGAATAAATTTCAGATGGAGGATTCCTCTCCTATTAGTACACCTATAGTGGTTGGTTTTAAGCTCAGTAAAGATGATATGTCACTCAATGTTGATCAAAGGACATACCGATCAATGATAGGTAGTCTTTTGTACATCACAACATCTCGTCCTGATATAATGAAAGTTGTTGGAATGGTAGGTCATTATCAATCAGCTCCTAAACAAAGTCACTTGGTAGCTGTCACAAGGATATTCAAATACTTGAAGGGAACAATGACTTATGGTATGTGGTATCCCAGAAATAAGAATTTTCATTTAACTACTTATTCAGATGCAGATTGGGAAAATTGTGTGGATGAGAGAAAGAGCACCAGTGGAGGTGCCTTCTTCCTAGGTGACTCGTTGGTAGCATGGATTAGTAAGAAGCAGGGATATATTTCCTTATCAACTATAGAAGCAGAGTACATTGTTGTTGCTACTTGCTGCACTCAAATTTTATGGATGATCCAAACTCTTGTAGATTTGAAGGTAAACTATACTGATCCAATTACAATTCACTGTGATAACACCAGTGCCATTAGTGTCTCCAAGAATCATGTTCTTCATTCCAAGACCAAGCATATCCCAATAAAATACCATTTTCTCAGAGAACAAGTTACAAATAGAATTGTTCAACTGAATTATATTCCTTCCATAGAACAAATTGCTGATATCTTTACTAAACCTTTAGCAGTGGCCCCTTTTGGATATCTTCGTGAGAAGTTGGGGGTTATAACATCTTTCATCTAATATGTTCACCTGATTAGGGGGAGTACTTATTGAATATCTGTTGTATTTATAAACTGCTCATAGTTGACAGGGGGAGTATGTACTATAAAAAATCAGGGGGAGCATGTCTCTTCTTTGACATTGATGTCAAAGGGGGAGAAAGCGTGGTAATTTCAAGGATGCTAAAGTGGTATAGTTGGATGTTCTTCAAGGGGTTTCCATCAATGTCAAAGGGGGAGATTGTTGGCATGTTTTCAGAAAGAGGCAGAGTATGTGTGTTTTTCATTGATGGAAATTATCAAGACCAGCAGCGCAATACCATTTTGAAGTTTCGGATAACAGGATTTGGAGGTGTCAAGGACCAAGAATGATGAAATCAAAAAATGAGAAACCCCAACTTAATGTCCATTTCAGAGTTTCAGATACCGGGAGTTGGAGGTGTCAAGGACATTCATGACAAGTGTGATGAAGTCGTGAAATGCGAAACCCTGAATTAATCTCCATTTCAGAGTTTCGGATATCGGGAGTTGGAGGTATCAAGGACCAAGAATGATGAAATCACAAAATGCAAAACCCCGAATTAATCTCCATTTCGGAGTTTCAGATACGGGGAGTTGGATGTGTCAAGGACACTCATGACAAGAGTGATGAAGTCGCAAAATGCAAAACCTCGACTTAATCTGCATTTTGGAGTTTCAGATACCGGGAGTTGGAGGTGTCAAGGACACTTACATGCAAGAATTAGCGAACCTAGAAATATTGAAAGGTGAAAGAACAGAGCATGTCAAAGACTCCATTTTTGAGTTTTGTAGACCGGGAAATCAAAGATCAAAGGAACTTTAACCTTTGAAGTAAAAAAACCCAAAATCCTGAAAGGAGAAAGATCAGAGCATGAAAAAGACTCAATTTCGGAGTTTCGCAAACCGGGAAATCAAAGATTAAAGGAACTTTAACCTTTGAAGTCGCGAATGCCAAAATGCCAAAATGCTGAAATGTGAAAACACCTTTTGGTGTAGGCTGTGGTCACCGTCAATGGTCATGTGAGAGGGAGGAGCTAGCACGAAGCTAAGTTCTATTTTGGAATTTGTAACTTGAAGTGTCAAGACGCTTCGACACAGGATTGCCAAAATACTGAAATGAGAAACATCGAAATACCTTTAGATCATTTCGGTGATCGCGACTTGGAGTGTCAATATCCTTTATCATAGGAATACTGAAATGTGAAATCGCAAAAGAAATTTATGGATAAATGCTTGGTCAGAACTATGGGAATGTGAAGGAAGGAGCTTGCAAGTTGCAAGGCTCCATTTCATGATTGAGAGTTAAAAAAGTCAAAGTGACTCGCAACAAATTCATGAAACGCGAAATTGCAAAATGCGGTTTCGAATAAGGCTGTGGTCACAACCAGTGGTCACATATGTGGAAGATGGAGGAAAGAGCTAGAGCAACCAAGATCCTTTTTGAGGTTCGTGATATGAGGATTCAAGGAGACTCATGGGAGAAAACCTGAAATGCAAAATCATGAAATTCCTTTTTTGATTAGGCCTATGGTCATAGCAAAGGTCACACTATCGAAGTTTTAAGGGGAGATCTATCATGCAGCTAAGCTTCATTTCGGAGATCGTGACTTGGAGAGTCGAAATTCCTCATCCCCAGGTCCACGAAATGCGAGTCACAAAAGCACCTTCTAAATAGGCATGTGGTCACCACCTGAGGCCACATGTGGAAGGAAAGGTGAAAGTTTCCAAAGTCACAAGGCTCAATAGGTTCACAGTGTAACTGCCAGAAATGACTGATGGTTGCTGCCAGAGGACTCGAAGAGACTTCAAGGTGATCGCCAAAGAATATGAAGAGTCTTGAGGCATCTTCCAGTGGAATGAAGACTGTTCATAGAGGCTATTGATAGATGTAAGACCATTGGAGACTAGAACTACAACAAAGGGAATGAGCTCGACTGTGCCAGAGAAGATGAAGAGTCTCGACTACTAGAAAGGCTAAGGAATCTCAGGATAACACCCAGTGATGATGGATGGATGGTTTAACTGCCAGAGAAGTTGTAGAGTTGCAATGATGATCAGGCAAAGAACTTGACATGGGGAGAGCATGTAGAAGAATTATGAATAGTGGATGCAGAAGATGCATGGACATAGAGTATAAAAATGGAGAACATATAAGAGGCTGGGTTGATGTTGAGAGTGATTCATGTTTGTAGAAGGAGGTAGAGTGCAGTAGCTGAAATGAATAGAAGAGGAATGGTACATAGAAGGGACATGGTGCATAGAGCATAAAAGGAAGAAGAACATAAAGCATAAGGAAAGTGTGCAGGAAGACATTGATGTAGGTAGAGTAGAGCAGTGTAGCAGAACAACGATGAAACCGATAAGACATTGATAAATATTCTATCACTGTGATAAATTTACAGATAGAAAATTTTATATCTCAGGGTGGAAGGGAGGTGCTAGGGAGGACTGTTGTCCTAAGAGGTTCAAGTGGGTGCTTGAACACAGGGAGTTGTAGCTTCCATCTGGTTGCAGCTAGAAAAGCTAGGGTGGTAGGGTGGTGCAAGGGAGAACTATTGTTCTCTGTTATACAGGTTGGTGCCTGTGTGAATGGAAGTTGGTGCTTCCATCCAGTTGGTTCTGGAACACTTAGGGAGTTGTTTCTTCCTTCTATTGGGTGTTAGAGAAACTAGGGAGTTGGTGCTTCCTTCTAGTAGGTGCTAGAGAAAATAGAGAGTTGGTTCTCTCAGAAAGTTGCAGCTTACAAAATAGAGGTTGTAGCTTCACAATGAGTTGGAGTTCATATGTATGATAATGTACAGAATGTAAAGATTACTTATCATACCAAGAAGAAGAGGTTTTTACCCTTTATGGGTTTCCTCAGGAAATATATGTCTCTGTATATTTCATATGTGTGACTGATGTTGAATGTTCTATTGCTTACCTCCCTGCATTATTGTGATTTTCATTGAGTGCTCTGTAAAGAGTTTAAAAGAAGCATAATTGTTTAAGCACAATAACAATTGATTCACCCCCCCCCCCTTCTCAGTTGTCCAACAAGCCTAATTTTGATGACTTATTCAGGAATTTGTTTTGTTGGATACAACCAAGCCTCAACTTCCTATTTCGAGATGAAGGATCCGGGCATGATGCACTATTTCTTGGGACAAGAAGTATGAAAAAGGACCAATGAGACTTTTCCTAAGTCAAGGAAAATATATAGTGGGGATATTAGAGAATTCCAAGTATGACATAATGCAAATTCATGTCTACATCGATGGTGATAGATTTGATGAAAAATAAATGATGATGATTTAGATGAGATTAATCCACATGTGTTCCGACAACTGATTGGATCATTGATGTATCTGGTTAACACTAGACCTGGTATATGCTTTGCAGTGAATGTTCTTAGCCAATCTATGAGTCAGCCGAGAGAGACTCACTACATAGCAGTAAATAATGTATTGAGATATATACGAGGCATAGTTGGATATGTCCTAAGATATTCCTCCAGTGTGAACTTGATTTTGCAAGGATATGGCGATACAAATTGAGAAAAGAGTACAATGGACCGAAAGATCATATCTGGTTATTTTTGTTTTACCGTAGAGTTTACCATGGTTTCCTAGTGCAATAGGAAACAAAGATCTATGGCCTTGAGTATCACAAAAGTAGAGTATATATCATTGAGTGTGAGAAGCAGTGTGGCTTCATAAACCACTGACATATTTACTTTATCATGAGATCGATTCTATGATTATAACCAAAGCTGTGTAAAACTCTTTGAGAGCTTTGTGTCTCATGATATAGAAAAACTGGTTGAGATAAAATATCATTTTCAGAGACATGATGAATAGGAAAGAAGTACATGTTAAGTACCTTCCTACACATGAGTAGACTGCAGACATCTTCACCAAACTTACTTGGTGAAGAATACCTCTCTAGTTGAGAGGGAGTGTTGATGACTACAACCAAGACAAAATTCGAGTATTTCCATGAGAGACTTGGCCTGATGGAGAATTCCTCCCTAGATGAGAGAAAGTGTTGATGATTACAGTTGTGTGAGACATCCTCCAGGACACAAACCTAAGAGAGAGCCCCTGAGATGGGTGTGTGGTTCCTATATGAAAAATAATTGGTACTATTATCCATGATTTTTAGGGATAACTAGGAAATCATGTCTCGAGGCCCACAAGTCCTAGACATGGAGTACCGAGAGCAAGATTGACCTGAGCATGGCCCTGGAGGGCCCATCCTTCTCTTCTCTCATCAAATTTGTCTTGTCAACAACAACAACATCCATCACCATTGGCTTGGTCTTGTATCGGAGAAGGCTCTTGCTCCATAAGTTAATTGGTTCAGGTATCATGGTATGTGTCGCTTTTGATCATTATAACCTTTGAATGTATGGATCTGATTCCTTTTATCTCCGACGATTGCTTGGATTTTACATTAGCCCACTTGACCATGTTTGGGGAGATTGACTGGGTGCTCTAGCAAGATTGTACCCATAGGTTTTGGTCTGCCACTGGGGGGTTTCTGAGAAGACATCATCCACTCCCATCATAATATCACCTTCTCATCTTATCTCTCGCTCATCTATCCCATTCCCCTTGTTCAAGCATTAGGATGACCTATTTGTAGGGTTGCTCCTTCTCTCATGGGAAGAAGGGGATAAAATCCCAGAAGGTAAAAGTAGCTGGTAAAAGATAAAATCCTAAAAATGAAACCTAGAGATGCTTCACCCAAGGATCCCCAAGAAAGCAATAAAAGGCCTCTCAGCAAGAAACAAGAGGGACCAAAGAAAAATAAACAAACAAGACCTAATTACGAGGATAGGGGGTCTCATCACGAGACAACCTATTATGTCCATGGGTACCTAGTAGCATGACATTGCCATCATATGGTTACCATGCCAGGGCAGTGACCCTTGGTTGCATGGCCAAGGGAAAGGGGGTCTCATCACAAGCCAGCCTTATTATATCTGTGAAAGTACTTGTGGGTAACACTATCATCTCTAGTCACCATGCTAAGGCAGTGTCCTCCAATTAGTCCTTGGTTAAAATAATAACAGAACTAAAAGGTAAATAACGAAAAGAATAAAAGGGAAAGAAAGGGCTTGGAAAAAACTTTCATCCATGACAGGTACAACTCGCCTTCTACAAAGGCACCCACAGATGAGACCATGCATCCCTAAATCTCACTCTACCCTGTGTCTGGACATCCCTTTTCCACACCACATCATTTACATGGATTGGATGAAAACCCTTGGGAAACACTCCTTTTCTTATGGACACTAGCCTAATAGGTTGTCTTGTTCATTTTCCTTGGGTTTGTATTATAGGATTTTGTAACGTCTTTGAGATTTTGAAAGATGTATCATGGTTTTCATGCATATGTTTAATAATAATAATGATGAAATGTCATTGACATTGCTATGATCCCTGTGGATAATGATCCCATGGAGGGTGAAGATTTCAATGTGCAGGACCATGCCCGATGGACAGGTACCACTTGGACTGGTACACATGGGGAGATGATCAGTTCGGACCTCCATGGGGCTGAAGAGCCCATCATATGGTTGTTGATACTCATCAGAGGGGCAGAGACAAGACAATGCTTAATCAAGTTTTTTCACCTAAGAAGAAGAGGATGTTTCACCAGAGGCACTTCGGAAGAGCCCAACTGGGGGGGGATGACCCCGTTTTAGTGGAATGTTGGCCTTGGAAGGCTCAAAGAATCCCCATCTTTACCATGACATCATCTAGCTTCATGGTCATGTTTGGAGGTGGACTGGGTAGCAGTGGCACCTTGGAGAAGCACCTAGGGGGCTAACGTTTTTCTCCTGGATGACTCATTTTCCCTAAAATGGGTTGGCACCTCCCTTGAAGGGGCATTTACCTTTATTACAGCTCAGTTAGGGTTTTATTTTGACAATTTAATGTAAAAACAATATTCTGGTCTTGTTGGCCATTTTTATGACCTAATTTTAATTATAGGTCATGATACACTATATATTGAGGATGTTTTTCCCTCATTTGAAGGGAACACAACTCACTCACACTTGTGAGGTCTGATTTTTGTGCCCTACTAGGGTAATTTTGTCTTCTAAGTGAGGCGCACCTATTGATGGAAGGATTTTTTGTCATCTTTTGGCATTTCTCCTCAAGGAAGGTTTAAAAATAGCGTTTGCACATGCTTTTCTTCATGATATGTAACTATTTTTCTTGCAAAACTTCTTAATTGAATGGTTGTAGGTTTATATTCTTGCATTTACTTATAAAATTGTTGATTTTAAAACCCTAGGTAACAAGCACACAAGTAGGTCCTTGTTTCATGTCCCCTTAGAGAGAAAATTTTCAGCCATTGAAGAAGAGAGATTGAGCATAGCCTTTGCTACACTCCTCTTGCTTCTTCCCTTAAGCTAGCTTTGATTTTAATGGTTGAAAAGGGGGTGACGTCCTAGGCCTAGGTTATCTACACCTAGGGCCACCATCTTCTAGGGTTTGAAAGCCTTGCCATTGCAACACTTTCTCTCACCTCATCCTCTAGTTTGATTTATCATTTATGCTAGCCATTTTGCCAATTTGACCTAAGGAAGGAGGAAAGAGCACGAGGCCTTGCTTAAGAAACACCGGAGTGAGCCTCTTTCCCCTAGGGTTTTGATTCTAGGGCCCTGCCATTGCAACACTCTAGAGCCCTTCCCTCTAGTCCTTAGCTTTATCCTTTCAAAACCTTGTGCCCTCTTCCTATTTGACACCATTTACCCTTAGGCACCGATCTTATACACATAACTTTGAAGTGAAAGTGCTCAAAACTACTCTCAAAAATTTAAATTTTGAAACCCTAACTAACTAGCTAACCCTAACTAGGTTGACGTCACACTAGAGTAATCCATCTTGACTCAACAAATTTTGATGATAAGAAATTAATGATGATTTAAAGCATTTATTGAGTTAAGTATTGATTAGATGCATTGTTGACTTTATCATCTCGATAGTTATTAATGAATTGATTCTTTTCCATAGCTAATTGACAAAACGTTGACCTCATTAATATCTATTGTTTTACATTGCCTACATATTGATGTCAGATAGTTACATGAAGTACTAACCCTTTTAATATAGCCTACATATATTGTTCTATTGTTGCTTTGTTCCGGGCAGGTGTTCTCATCTAGGACTATACTTATTTATTTACTTATTAGCCCGACTATCTGATCTTGGTGGTAACCTGTGAGGAGGGACTCTTACTTTGACCTTTATACTTTGGCCTCCTCAAAACCCCAGGTTACCGGGGATGCTCCCCTGGGTTAACCTCCCTAAATAGAAAGAACCTCTCCATTGAGGTGACATTGGGTGGGGAAGGTTCATGTTACACCAATTTGGCCTCTATCCCTTAGCATTTGACCTAAGCTACAAACTGTGCAATAACATTTTGGTGCCGTTGTTGGGGAACACTGAGTCAATTCTCCGCAGTCGACAAATCTTTCAGTAATCCTTGCCTTAGATCCTTTTTCTTACAAGCTTACTTGGCAAATCCACTAGGGTGTTTTCCCTTTTCTTTGATGATTTCAAGAAAATCATCTAGTGACTCCACAAATAGCTAATGACGACTCGTAGTGGATGTCAATATATACTTTCATCTACTGTTATTGTTATCACTGAAATTTCATCCTCGAATGGTTACAAGAATTCAACATCGTCAAACAGTTATGAAGTCATCCATGGACTTGAATTAACACAAAATCATTCATAAAGGGTCAAAAACTATACAAATAGTGAAAAATTGAAGGGTTCCATGAAGACACTGGGCGCGTGCACACATGCACGAATCAGAAATGCAGAAATCGCACACATGCGCACGATGCACGACTATTTTTGCAAAAAGCTACGCACCTGAGAAACGACGCATTTATGAGAGTGGTCGGCCTCCCACCCACTTCTAGTTCAGCTTCCAAGTTGATTTGACACTCAAATCTGGACTGGATTCGACTGGATGGCTGGTCAAAGACCTAGAAATGCCCTAATTAGCCTCTTTACACACTACAAACTAGTTGAACAATATCTCAAAGGAATGCTATAAAAAGGCCATGGATACACTTCGTTTTTCAAGGAATTCAAAGAAAAGTTATGCTACCATTATTCTCTTGAGGAATCTTCTATCCTTGCCAAGAGTATACTTGCAGCATTGCATTGGGCAATCCATCTCACCCCTTGAGTGGATTAGCAAAGAGTTCTTTCACCATTTTCATTTTCATTTCTCAAAGTTGTAAGAAGAGCTTGATTGTGGGGGTCCAAGAGCCCTCCTTTGGAGGAAGAAAGGACCCATAATCCTCTTTCTTCTTGGTGTTTTCTTTCACTAATATCAGCCTTATCATTGGTGACATGGGTCTAATTTTATCTTTTGTCCTTATGTCCCTATGTCTGTTAAATTAATTGTTGTTTTATTTCTTATATTAATTCTTAGTTGTAGTTTTATATTTCTTTTTCTAACCCTTTTCCTTGCAGCTGTCCTGCTCAGCAAACCGAACTGAGCTTTCAAGCACCTCTATTTTTCTCACTAAGGTGATGAAGGAGGAGCAACAGATTGGTGACTCCACTAGGGAATAGGTATCAATTTCCTACCCCATTTGGGTTTTTCTTGCTCTCCTTTTAGTTTATTTAACTTGCAGGTGCATCAACCGGCCTAAGCCAACCTGCCAATCATCCAATTTCAAGGTGAATTGAGAGAATTTCTTCTGAAATTTTCATTCATGGCCTTATGTCACCTGTGCACGGGTTTTTTACCCCATAGATGTGCATCATGCACACATGTGCCCAAGTGATAGTTCTGTTCTGTGCACGTGCACTCGTTTGCTCTTTTTAATCTGTGCACATGCGCTCTGTGTGCCTCTGTCTCCACTAAAACCCGCGCACCTGTGCAAACTTTCACATTGTAAAGTTTTTTGAGATGTGGGGAAGGCCATTAGCCTTCTTAAAAGTGATTTCAAGCATGTTTTAAAGCTGCACCACACTTAGTCCCCTCATCATATAAAGGGGTTAGTCAAAACACATAGGCACTTAGGGGGTTAAAATCAATTTCCTCTTTTGCTTTCATTTTCGCCACATGGATGGCTTGTTTTGACTCACAATATAAGTTGGAAATCATTTTTAATCACATTTAACTTACATTGGGACTAGAAGTTGGGTAACAATCGCTTAGTATGCTCTTCTCTCGCACGTCCAAGCGACCTTGAGAATCAAAAAAAGATTATGAAATGATTTCATCTCCCTTAAGAAGATTAAAAACATTTAGGAGAGGACAACGAACCTTCTTGGGACTCCTCTTAGTTTACTTTTTCAAACACATCTTAATATTGTAACGGGCCCATACATGCCCACATGCTACAAAGATAGGATAGTTTTGAAATTTACTTTCTTAGATCAAATCACTAGGGAAGTTTAAAGGTTTTTGTAATGGGCCCATACATGCCCACATGTTCAATCTAGGATAGTTTCAAAGATTTTCTTATATTACATCATAATAGGGAGTTAAAAGGGATAGTAACGGACCCACATTTTCACATGCTAGCTTCCTAGGGACTTTTGAATTACGCAAGGTTGTACCAAAGACACTTAGTTAATTAGGTAATCAACACTTGTAAGGACCAAGCGAAGTCCACATGCAGCAAAGTGACAACTAATTCACTAAAAATTGGCACACTTTCACTCACACACAAAGGTCACTTATCACTCACATAGCTTCTTCTTGAAACATGGAGGTCAAAGTAAGTTTCCTCCAAAAGGATCCCAAAAATACCCAACCCTTTTCTTGATGAAACTATCCACTCCCTTTTAATTTCAACGAGGTTGGTTCACACCACCAACTTCTCAAAACAACTACATCTAAATTTTTTCTAAAAACTCACTAAGTTTTCCTCCACAGGAGGTGCCAAAAGAATTTTTTTAGTCTAGGTAGGATTTCGGGGATAGGCATCCAAATAACTCCTCGTTATCTGGTTCTCTCATTATCAAAACAATAGAAGTTGTCAAATAGGGAACTTAAAATCCTCCAAGTCAAGTGTTCCTAACACCATAAGGCAGGGATATACCCGTGAAGGGTTGAAGGCTGAGGTCCAGTTGTTCTGTGTGTCCCCCTTTGAGGCACCCACCTCTTGGATGGGATCTAGCCCGTGACTCATTTCTTAGGCTGAAAATCTAAATGTCGCACTTTGACCGAGGTACCTAGTGACTGATTTTAGGACATCTACCCAGGTGGCAATTGTGGGCTGCAATTGCACCTTGATTGGATTTTGTGTGGCTATTGGGAAATATCACCAGCTCTTTCAGGATATGCCCCCTCTACCCCTCATTATAACCAATTATTTCATCCTTCACTAGTTTCTCTTCTGGTGACTTCAGACCCCACTGTTGAGTACTATTGGAAGGTCCAATGCTATTTTGAGAGGAAGGACGTTACGTCTTTTAGGACATGAGAATTTTTTTTCTTTGATTCCCCACATGGACCAAAACCAATTTATCCACATATATGCTTCTTTTTCTTTATGTATGATGCACTTCTGATTACATGTTGATTTAGCTATATATTGTGTAAAGTTCAAAATTTTTCAACAAACGTCTCTTGTTTCTTTATTACTCTCATCACCATTTGCACACATTCACTCAACCAGTTGGACATCATAGGGGACCCACAAAATCCCCGTCATTCCCGACGCTTGCTAAACCTCCCTCCTATCTTAGTGGGAGTGTCTGGTCTTGCTCACTCATCGAAACCACCTTCACACACTCCGGTGAGTGCCACTGTCTTAGGATCAGCTTTGCTTGGTTCCACTCTACTTGGGTCCACTTCCCAAGGTTCACCATCCACTCACTCCCCTTTACACGGAAGCAGAGGGATAACTTCATCTCCTATAGGAAGTACCAACCCACCTAACCCCCCTCAAGGGTCAGGTTTACAACACCTTCACACCATGGCTAGAACTAATCCCACACTAACACTATTGATGCCATATTTGGCTTCTCTTAACATACCAGATCTAAGAAAACTCACAAATGATCCTATATTGCATGACCCCACATGGCCTACAATGCCCACCAAACTACCTTCAGACATCCCCAAGTTTGAAGGAAAGGCAGGAGATGACCCTGCCAACCATGTCATGACTTTTCACCTATGGTGCTCTTCCAACAACATTATGGATGATTCCATCAGACTGCGATTATTTCAACGCACACTCACAGGCCCATTGGCCAAATGGTATGTAGATGAAAAATCAGGATCCCATGCGACTTTCGAGTCCTTGGCCAAAGCATTTTTGATCTTCTTCCAATTACCCATCCATCATGACAATGGTCTAGAACTACTCTCTAACTTCAAACAGACCTTAGCCACACATATCGCTAATCATAGTCATGAGTGGTGTAGGCAACGCAGTTTGTGCAAGGAAGAAACCAAAAAACAACAGTGTCTTGATTGGTTTCTTAGATCACTTGTCTCTCTCCTTGGCAAGGATGTGGCTTCCACCTTCCCTCAATCCGAAGAAGAAGCCATCAGTAAGGCTCAACAATATGACCTCATCTATTCATAGTCAGGCTATTTATACACTGTACTATTTGGCCAAGACAAACCTAGGATGTCTCACTCAGTAGACGGACTGATTGGTAATACCACTCACCATGGTCCACAACCCCAACAACCACCAATGTATGGAACACCTCAATATCTGCCGGCATATGGGGGCACTTCTTATTACCCCCCACCCCCTTATCAATAACCACACCCTGTTTCTATGCCTCCACCCATCAGTGGGCCACTGCCAGTACCTCCCATACATCCACCTATCCAAACAAGTTCTGGTACCCCCTCTACCTCAGCTTATAGTACTAGAGAAAGCACCATGCCTTCCTATGTACCTTACGGATTGTTACCCCCACATAATCTATACTTTCCTTTTCCTGGTCCCCCACAACCCATGGATCCCCCACATCCTTATGCTGGGGTGAATTTTGTTCAACCCTCTCCCATTTAGAAATATCAAAATTTTGAACAGCTGAATACGAAAAATCTGACCCATCCATCGAACAATGCCAAAAATAAAGGACACAACAGGAACAACGACAACCCAGGTCAAGGCAGGAATCAACCCCAGCAAAACCAACCTACTAGGGGCAACCAGAACCAGGGGAATCAGAACCCCCAGGGGGGAAATAATAATAAACGTCAAGGGAGAAATAACAATACTGTTAAAACCAACTTCCCTTGTGCCCTTTGTGGCGAGTTTTTCCATTACCCTCACCATTGCCCCCAAATTTCTGATTTCAAATGGTTGAAAGACTTCGACAGTCTACCCCATCCTCCAGCACCACCTGCCCCTCAGCAGGCACCACAACAATACGTGCAACAACCCCCCCCTGCCGTGCTATAGAATCCTATTTCACACCAAGGTTTGATGAACACCCAATAGGATATGCATCCTCCCCCACCTCAGGTGGGACAATACCTCAGTCTAAACAATCCAGTAGATCGCACGATCCTCCTCACTAGTGAGGAAGAAATCCTTCTACAAACATGTAACCGTCAGTATCATGCACCCACTGAGTCTTCTCCCATCCCTCTAGAGACAAACCCTAAACTGACGGGACCCCCGTTGGTGATCCCTCGCCCTAACACCAAGCCACCTCTTTACATCCCTTGCATCCCATTGCACAGGAATGTCCACAACCCACAAGCCAGGGTATCTCATAACTATAGTCTGGTTGATGACTTAGCACAATCCCCGACTGCCATGTCAGTCTTAGAAGTCCTTCAGAATTGTCCCACTTAGCAAAAATCATTACTTTCTACCTTGGGGGCAGTCAACCCTGCAGATGCTCGACTCATTACATTTGATCTCAATAGAAGAGAACCTCGCCTTCCCACCTTGATTGCTTTCCAAATCCCAGTAAAAATATGAAACATCATAGTTCACTGGTGTATCATCGATGAAGGTGCATCTACATGCATTATGTCCAAATCTATATGACAGAAACTTGGTTCCCCTGAACTCATACCCTCTTCCATCACCTTACGAGCTTATGACGGATGACCATCATCTCTTGAAGGGCTATTCCAAAAATTCCTTGTAGAACTCAGGGGAAAAACCATTCTCATCGACATCAAAGTTATCGACGCCCCACTCGATTATAATATCCTGTTCAGTCATAGCTACATGTACGCTATGAAGGTAGTTGCCTCTTCTATATTTTGTACAATGATGTTCCCCCATAATGGGAAGATTTTTACCATCGACCAAGTCTCACATTACGAGCCTAACCCATTTTCCAACATCTATAACATTCTTCCCCTCATCCACACGAGTCATAATACATACCCACTCGTCGACATGGGTCCCAAAATTTTCAAGGATCCATCATTGTTAGGAACTTACTATGGAGCACTACCACTCCTTCATCCTTCCAATCAAGTATGCATCGTATCATTTGACAGAACTCACACAGATGATATCCTTCCTCCCGGGGAGGCTTCTATCATTTCTGATGTCCCACTAGTCGTAGAACTTCCCCCTCATGAGCCTCCTGTGAAATCATCGACCTCACCAGTCCACGATTCCACCTCTCCCCAAGGACATATCCCAGTTTGGGAGACAGTTCCCCAAGCCATCACTCAAATCCCCTTCTTTTACCCTCCATCGGGCATCGAATCTTTCTAGTTAGCTACAATGCTTACCCTCCCCGATATGGCGTTAGCAATTCCAGTTTGGTATTTACATCCACCAGAGATGGTCCCTAGACCATCCCTTCCCCCCCAAATAGAAGGAATCCAAATGAAGATTTCCATAATTACTCCAACCATACCCTCTACACCCCCACTCATTACCCCCCCTGCCACAGCTGGGGGCAGGCGAAAGAAGAAGGAACCCATAGCTCCACTTCCTCCACGTGTCCAACCTCCTTGTGCACTCTGTGAGAAATATGGACACCAAACCAACAACTGCCCATCCCTACCAGAGTTACGAAATTTGATCCCACTCAATCAAACTCCCCCAACACTCGCCACTATCGCCAGTACTACCACTACCACCCCCCACTCGAGTAGTAAAGGGTTGTGAACCAAATTCGCTTGCGCTATATGTTTAGAATATGGCCATTATACCCACCATTGTCCGACACTGCCACGCTTTCGGCAGACATTAGCCGCAGTACGCCACAACTTCCAGAGTAAACCTAGTCCAACTATGTCATCCTCACCACCAATCACTGACATCCGTTATGTCACAACTTCAATCAATGAACATATGAGATGCCCTTTCTCTCTATGTGAATCATTAGATCATTTTACATACCAGTGTCCTATGATCATTGAATACAGGCAATGCCAATTGACCCTGCTTCAACAACCCATAGAGTCGGTAGTTGACCTTACCTCATCACTAGAGGTTTTTCATGTCATTTCTCCAAAACCCGAGGCCATTCCAACGCCCCCATGTTTCTTGGAGGACTTATCTAAGGATTCACCCCCCAATTCCCCCCAAATATCCCGCTCATTTCCCAACGAAAATTTTACAACCAACTACCACAGGTACTCCTCAATACTTTGATATTTGGTTTATATCGAGCGAACCATTTCCACCTCCTTGCATCATTCCCCCTGCCTCTTCATCACCAAGGGGCAGCCACACATAAACAGTGACCGATATCACTCTTCATGACCCCTTGTATTCTCGTCACTTCCACTATGACGAGGAAATACTTGAAGAGTTAAAAAACCCTGACTACCCATGGGATGCACTACACCACCACGCACTCTTTTTTTCACAGGGAGCCTCCACATCTCCTAACCAACATCCCATATATGCAGTCGAAACCAAGGATTTTATCCCATCATGGCCTATCGACTGGTTCAAAAACCCCATTCCAGCCCCTGATGCTTTTGAAAAAGGCAACATGGCCAACATTTCCCCAACCATTAAAATTGACATTTCCATCAAAAATGGCGTCGTCGAGGAAATCACCATTGGTGCTGCTTGCACTCCTCAAGAAATCACCACCTATAAATCCCTCTTCCAGGAATATCGGGATATTTTTACCTGGTCATACACGGAAATGCCTGGCCTTGATCCTTCTATCGTTGAACATCGCATCGACACCTGGCTCGACATTACACCCGTTCATCAAAAACAGCGACCGCTACACCCTTCCAAAGCAGCGGCCATCAAAGTTGAGATTGACAAATTACATGTTGCCGGGTTCATCTACCCCATCGCCTATACATCATAGGTTTACAAACCTGTACCCATTAACAAAAAACAGGGCATTATCTGTGTCTGCACAAACTTTCATGATCTCAATCATGCTTGTCCCAAAGACAACTTTCCAATGCCTTTCATCAATCAAATTATTGATGACTACACAGGCCACGAGGCTCTCTCCTTTGTCCCAAAGAGAACTTTCCAACGCCTTTCAGCTGTCCAATACACAGTTACGCACAAATGCGCAGCTGTGCAGCTGACAGGTGCACATATAGTGCACGCCATTTTCACCCTAACCAGCGCCCCCATGCATGTCTATCTAGTGGGTAGGCGTGCACGTGTGCGTGCCTACTTCCAAATTTCCCACGCACGTGGGGTCCACACTCATAAAAACCTTTTGTACGGCCCTCCATACAACCCCTGCCCAAAAAATAAAACCCTAATTCTATGCAGGATGATCAGAACACTAACTTGAAGCTCGCTGGTCCTCGATCGAATGCCTTGTCATCCCAAAATCTCCAAATATCCTCTAAAAACTTCTCGTCCAGTCACTGTCATAGAAAGTACAAATGAGGTGGCAATGTGGGCCCTACAACTGTATATAAGACTTTTCGCCAAAATTCCATTCACCATTCCAGGAGTTCCGGGTGTCCATTTCTCGATCCATCTTTAGCCATGGGATCAATATCCTGTCATCTACATCATGATAGTCCCTGGGCCTCTTTTCATCCTGAGCCCCCGGGATGCCATTTTTTCATACCCTGACCAGGTACACATGCACATATTCAAAATTATCAAATACATGCTCATATATATTCGATTCTCTTCAAATATTGTTCATGTCAGGTATCTGGTTTTCATGTGTACAGGTACTTGGTCATCATACATCAACACAACCCTTTCAGGTATATACTCAACACTGGTATGTAGTCATTCCCTCTGAATCTCACTTACATTTCCAGTCACACCCTCTGCATTTGCCTCTAGAATCCCCATTTTTGGTTCCACGGTACCAACACCTCCAGTTGCATCTTCGGTACTGTCACTCGATAGCACTCTTACCCACATGAGTTGTACCATTCATAGCACCCTTTTACGCTTTTGACACTGATGTTGTTTTTCCAAACCCTTTAGGGATGGGAGTCCCGATAGTCTTACATCATGTCGCAAATTAGCCACATACTCCTTTTCCTCATTTTTCTAGCTTTCCCAATGGACTCCTAGATTATCTCTTCACGGTTATATCGTTGGAATGCACCTCCACAGTATCATGAACCCTCCATTTCATCCACAATTAGTTTTCCCATCTGCAAATTTCCCTTCATTTCACTTACCTCATACAGAAACCCACCCATGGGGCCCCCACCCTCCACCAGTTCTCCAAGAAAATTGTGCCCTACCTGGGACAACCATATCACACTGGGGCACCCGTTTCTGTATTTGTACACTTATCCCAAATTATTCTTTATTTATTGTACAAACGCCTTTGTTTCCAGCAGTTACATTACCCTTTTGTCATCACCTTTGGCGACCTTTTCCCCTTTTTGGAAAAGCGCAACCCATGTCACCCTTGGTTGGGGCACTACTTATCATTTACCCATGACGACATCGTCCATATCTTCAGAGTACCCCATAGGCCACCTAGCTCTACCCTCTGAGTTTATTCACTTTGTCCCACCTCTAGCACAACTTATCCCCTATCTTGTTGTCCCCCTGACACTCGACCTTGTTGAACGGTTGCTGCCACTTTTATCTCACATATACTCCAACCAGGGGCAGTCTTGAGTCTTCCTACATCTTGACTTCATCCATGTACCTCCTCCACTTCCTCACCTCACCTAGTATATTTCACGAAGCCATTTTCTTCTGGGAGTCACATCCCCCTTTGTTGTCGACACCAACATAGTTTTCCAGAAGGGTGATAGTATCTTGATTCTCATTACCCATCCAATGAGAGATCTCGGATGACACAGGAAAAACCAAAATTGCTCCCTACTGTCGTTGGCCCCCATAACATTCGACATCAACACTTTCTCATGTTACGGTGGGTCTTTCTTTGCAAGTATTGTAGTTAGTTCGTATACTTGTCGAGGACCTCTGAACTGGGATAGGCTATCAATGCCTACAAAATTCGTGATACTTCTTACAGATGTCACTACCTACTATTCAAAGTATGTTCTTGCATATAATTTTCTTCTGCCTTTATTTCCAACCGCCCCCGAGGGTGCTACAGTTGTCTACATCAACACTTCATCCCACTTTTTTGAGTTACATGACACGAGCATGGGACATGCCCGCCTCGTTTGTACACAGTTTATTTTTTCACACACCTCATGGAAGGTTGGGTTCTACAGGTTCCTTTTTCCTTCCAATGGATCACTCTAGACGATCCCACTATTTCTCTCTCTTATAACAGCACTCTCAGTAGAAGAAACATTGATGGATTTCGACTATACGTATGCTCCTAACCTCATCCATCAGGGGGCATCTATTATCACTAAAATTTCGTCCGCGAATGATTACAAGAATTCAACATCGTCAAACAGTTATGAAGTCATCCATGGACCTAAATTAACACAAAAACATTCATAAAGGGTCAAAAAAATACAAATAGTGAAAAATTGAAGGGTGTTATGAAGACACTGGGCGCGTGCGCACATGCGCAAATCAGAAACACAGAAATCGTGCACATGCGCACGATGCACGATTGTTTTCGCAAAAAGCCGTGCACCTGAGAAATGACGCATTTATGACAGTGGTCGGCCTCCCACCCACTTCTGTTCCAGCTTCCAGGTTGATTTGACACTCAAATCTGGTCTGGATTCGACTGGATGGTTGGTTAAAGACCTAGAAATTCCCTAATTAGCCTCTTTACACACTACAAACTAGTTGAACAATAGCTAAAAGGAATGCTATAAAAAGGCCATGGATACACTTCATTTTTCAAGGAATTCAAAGCAAAGTTATGCTGCCATTATTCTTTTGAGGACTCTTCTATCCTTACCAAGAGTATACTTGCAGCATTGCATTGGGCAATCCATATCACCCCTTGAGTGGATTAGCAAAGAGTTCTTTCACCATTTTCATTTTCATTTCTCAAAGTTGTAAGAAGAGCTTGCTTGTGGGGGTCCAAGAGCCCTCCCTTGGAGGAAGAAAGGACCCATAGTCCTCTTTCTTCTTGGTGTTTTCTTTCACTAATATCAGCCTTATCATTGGTGACATGGGTCTAATTGTCTCTTTTGTCCTTATGTCCCTATGTTTGTTAAATTAGTTGTTGTTTTATTTCTTAGATTAATTATTAGTTGTAGTTTTATATTTCTTTTTCTAACCATTTTCCTTGCAGCTGTCCTGCTTAGCAAACCCAATTGAGATTGCAAGAACCTCTATTTTTCTCACTAAGGTGACGAAGGAGGTGCAACAGCTATGAAATCCACAAATCCTGTCACCCCTGTAAGTTCTCCCAAGTGGTCTCATAAAGAACTCTTTGGTCCTTTAAGCTTACCTAATACCCAAGGGGGGTTACATGATCTACCAAAGAAGGTCGAGTCTTAGATACCTAAGTTTTCAGGGGAATATGGATCCTATGGAAACTCTCATTGGACCGACTTTTGTGATGCATTCCATTTTCACCAATCCGGACACGAACACCCTGATGTATTTTTAAGGCTCTTTGTGAGCTCACTCACTGGAAGTGCCAGAAGATGGATTAACAAACTGTCGAGAGGAAGCATCAAAACCCCTGAAGATCTTGAACAAGCCTTCAAGAAATATTGGTGTGAAAAAGAAAATGTGGGTTCCCTTTACTCTCAATACACTGTTATTTGCAAAGCCTCTAGCGAGGGCATTGGGGATTTCAATGATAGGTTCAAACTTCTCCTCAAGAAGATCGGGCCTAGTTTCTCAGAAGAAGTTGTCCTCCAAAACTACTTGAAATTGTTGGAAGGGGGTTTGTAGTTTACTCTCAAAGATCGGTCACCCTAGACTCTAGAAGAAGCACAAGACTTTGCTTTCCAGATTGAGAAGAACCTTGAGTTCGAATACTACATCCATCAATTCAATCTCTCACAAAATAATAACTCTTGGGAATCTAGTGATGAGGATATCACTGAAGTTGAACTCAAGTTACCAAAGATTCTTGAGGTAGAAATCATGCCTCCCAAAAGGAAATGGAACACGGCTTTCTCAAACACAAGCAATGTCTCAAGACAACATGAACCATCCAA
The DNA here is from genome assembly GCA_009831015.1 of Picea engelmannii. Lineage (NCBI taxonomy): Eukaryota > Viridiplantae > Streptophyta > Pinopsida > Pinales > Pinaceae > Picea > Picea engelmannii. The sequence continues at coordinate 196,059 of ML785129.1, read as the reverse complement.
GGATTTGGGCATGGCCACTCACAAAAAACCTAACTTTGAAGATTCCTTGTTTGTCTTGAACACAACAATGTTAGAAGATCAAGTTATGAGTGAAGCCGATAAGTCTGAAGGCACCGATCCAAGCACTAGTATGTCCTGTATCTTGCAAAAGGTTAAAAGGATTCGTGAAATGTTGAATATTTCTTTTCTAAAAACGTAAGACTCACATGACCAGTTACCTTTTGAGGGGATTCCCACACTTTTACAAACCGATCATTCTGAGAAGGATGAACAAACACCTTTTTCAGTGGATCCATACTAGTTTCAAGATTGCTGCACTTTTCCCTTGACAGAAGAAGACACAGATTGGGGTGATTATCCCGATGATACCTCTAATATATCTGAATATTCGAATGAAGATGGCTATCTAGTACAAAGAAGAAGTAATTTTGTTGAGTGGAACGAAGATGTTTTCAAAGACATAGAAGTTCCAAGAACCATCATTGTGGTTGAGAACCCTTGGTGTTTTCAATGCAGTGAAGCACATTGGGAACATGAGTGTCCTTACAGTAGTGGTTACCATCAACAAGTAAACAATATAGACTACTTCATAGAAGGACCTCAAATAAATATCACTACTGACGAGCATCAAGAGGCCCTGAAAGAAGTATCCAGGTCAGCCAGGATGGTGGTAATAAACAAACTAGACCAAGAATCAAAAGAAAAGCTAAAGAAACAAGAGTTTCAGGTGTATAGAAGAAAGAAGTTGGACCAACCTCCCGCTGACCAAACAAAAAACCCACCTGTGGATGTAATCTTCCCTAAAAATACTGAAAGGGTTAACTTGAACTTTGACTTTGAAGGTGAATTATCAAAGATGTTTCTAACCATCCCTTTGCGAGAATTCATCAAGGTACCATCTATCAAAGAGAGATTTGAAAACTTTTTGCAAGGATCAGATGGACCATTAAAATATGAAACTATTGGTCATCTCCAGAATGTATTTGTGACTACAACTCGTGTGCAAGAGCCCAGTGATTCCATCAAAGATGACAAAGGATGTGACAAAAACAAACATGCCCCTCATAAATATTCTCCAGAAGATACACTTTTTGCAACAAAGAAAGATTATGATCAGATACAAAGGTCCACAAAAGCAAAATACCTGCAACTCATAGACAGATAAAAAGATAGGGAAGATGGAACCATAAGAGAAGATGATGTACAGATCCATCCTTCACAGCAGGAAATATTTATAGCAGACTCCCACCCACCTCCCTCTACACAATACACCAGGGTTGCTGAAGGAACGACCAATTTCAAAGTCAGAGAGTACAAGGAGGGGGACATGGTTTAGATGTGGGATTCCAATAAAGGAAATCCTACTAATATCAAAGGAAACAATCATTTTTGTCTTGGCCCTTTTAAGGTCGAGAGAAAGTAAGTTAATGACTCTTATTACCCATCTACACTAGAGGGAAGAAGGCACACAGTGCCTGTCAGTGGGCACCTCCTCAAACCCCACCAGGATGGGGTAACTTGACATCACAGGTAAGTAAAGGTAGGTAGGCATTCTTCGTGTATTATACGATTTGAATTTCATGCTAATTTTCTTTCACACTTGCATTACTGATTGTTTTATTTCAGTTATATATATATATGTGTGTGTGTGTGTGTGTGTGTGTGTGTGTGTGTGTGTGTGTGTGTGTGTGTGTCTATATATGCGGGGTGACAATACCACCGCATATTTATTACTGATGCCCCTATTGAGTTGAGTAGGTCTATAGGTTATGCCAGAGAAGCTAAGGTTCTCATGCGCTCTATGGTCAGCACATGTCCTTGAGTTGGAGCCAGATGTTATCACCGATTTTTAGGGATAACCAGGAGATAATGTCTCCAGTCCCATAGGTCCTAGACATGGAGTATCGAGAGCAGGATTGACCTGAGCATGGCCCTGGAGGGACCCTCCTTCTCTTCTCTCATCAGATTTGTCTTGTCAGCAGCAACAACATCCATCACCATCATCTTGGTCTTGTATCGGAGAAGGCTCTTTCTCCATGAGGTAATTGGTCCAGGTATCATGGTATGTGTCACTTTTGATCATTATAACCTTTGAATGTATGCATCTAATTCCTTTTATCTTTGACGATTGCTTGTATTTTACATTAGCCCACTTGACCATGCTTGGGGAGATTGACTGGGTGCCCTATCAAGCTTGTACCCATAGGTTTTGGTTTGCCACTGGGGGGTTTCTGAGAATCCATCATTCACTCCCATCATAATATCACCTTTTCATCTTATCTCCTACTCATCTATCCCATTCCCCTTGTTCGAGCATTAGGATGACCTATTTGCGTGGGAAGAAGGGGCTAAAATCCCAGAAGGTAAAAGCAGCTGGTAAAAGATAAAAGACTAAAAATGAAACCTAGAGATGCTTCACCCAGGGATCCTCGAGAAGGCAATAAAATGCCTCTCAGCAAGAAACAAGAGGGACCCAAGAAAAATAAACAAATAAGACCTAATTACGAGGATAGGGGGTCTCATCACGAGCCAACCTATTATGTTCATGGGTACCTAGCAGCATGACATTTCCATCATCGGGTTACCATGCCAGGGCTTGACCTTTGGTTGCATGGCCAAGGGAAAGGGGGTCTCATCACGAGCTAGCCTTATCATATCTATGAAAGTACTTGTGGGTAACACTGTTAGGTCTGGTCACCACGCCAAGGCAGTGTCGTCCAATTAGTACTTGGTTAAAAGAATAAAATAACCAAAAGATAAATAAAGAAAAGAATAAAAGGGAAAGAAGGGGCTTGGAAAAAACTTGCATCCATGACAGGTACAACTCGCCTTCTACAAAGGCACCCACATATGAGACCATGCATCCCTAACTCTCACTCTACCCTATGTTTGGACATCCCTTTTCCACACCGCATAATTTACATGTCTTGGATGACCCCTTTTTAATGGAACGTTGGCCTTGAAAGGCTCAGAGAGTCCCCATATTTACCATGACATCATCTAGCTTCATGGTCATGTTTGGAGGTGGACTGGGCAACAGTGGCACGTGTGGCACCTTGGAGAAGCCCCTAGGGGGCTAATGTTTTTCTCCTAGATGACTCATTTTCCCTAAAAGGGGTTGGCGCCTCCCTTGAAGGGGATTTTACCTTTATTACAACTCAGTTAGGGTTTTATTTTGACAATTTAATGTAAAAACAATATTCTTCTCTTGTTGGCCATTTTTATGACCTAATTTTAATTATAGGTCATGATACACTATATATTGAGGATGTTTTTCCCTCATTTGAAGGGAACACAACTCACTCACACTTGTGAGGTCTGATTTTTGCACCCTACTAGGGTAATTTTGTCTTCTAAGTGAGGCACACTTGTTGATGGAAGGATTTTTTGGCATCTTTTGGCATTTCTCTTCAAGGAAGGTTTACAACTAGGATTTTCACATGCTTTTATTCATGATATGTAACTATTTTTCTTGCAAAACTTATTAATTGAATGGTTGTAGGTTTACATTCTTGCATTTACTTATAAAATTGCTGATTTTAAAACCTTAGGTAACAAGCACACAAGTAGGTACTTGTTTCATGTCCCCTTAGAGAGAAATTTTTCAGCCATTGGAGAAGAGAGATTGAGCCTAGCCTTTGCTACACTCCTCTTACTTCTTCTCTTAAGCTAGATTTTATTTTAAAGGTTGAAAAGGGGGTGATGTCCTAGGCCTAGGTTATCTACACCTAGGGCCGCCATCTTCTAGGGTTTGAAAGCCTTGCCATTGCAACACTTTCTCTCACCTCATCCTCTAGTTTGATTTATCATTTATGCTAGCCATTTTGCCAATTTGACCTAGGGAAGGAGGAAATAGTACGAGGACTTGCTTAAGCAACACCAGAGTGAGCCTCTTTCCCCTAGGGTTTTGATTCTAGGGCCCTGCCATTGCAACACTCTAGAACACTTCCCTCTAGTCCTTAGATTTATCCTTTCAAAACCTTGTGCCCTCTTCCTATTTGACTCTATTTAACCTTAGGCATTGATCTTAGACACTTAACATTGAAGTGAAATTTCTCAACACTACTCTCAAAACTTTAAATTTTGAAACCCTAACTAGGCTGACGTCACACTAGAATAATCCATCTTGACACAACAAATTTTGATGATAAGCAATTAATGATGATTTAAAGAATTTATTGAGTTAAGTATTGGTTAGATGCATTGTTGATTTTATCATCTCGATAGTTATTAATGAATTGATTCTTTTCCATAGCTAATTGACAAAACGTTGACCTCATTAATATCTATTGTTTTACATTGCCTACATATTGATGTCAGATAGTTACATGAAGTACTAACCCTTTTAATATAGCCTACATATATTGTTCTATTGTTGCTTTGTTCTGGGCAGGTGTTCTCATCTAGGACTATACTTCTTTATTGGCTGATTAGCCTGACTATCTAATCTTGGTTGTAACCTCTGAGGAGGGACTCTTACTTTGACCTTTATACTTTGGGCTCTTCAAAACCCCAGGTTACCATGGACATCTCCCCTGGGTTAACCTCCCTAAATAGAAAGATCCTCCCCATTGAGGTGACATTGGTTGGGGAAGTTTCCTGTTACGCCACTTTGGCCTGTATCCCTTAGCCTTTGACCTAAGATTCAAACTGTGCAATAACAGGAACGTTGTGTTGACCTCCTACTTAGAGAGAGTTGAGAAGAAATCCAGATGATTCTCTTGTGTAATGCAGTGAGAAAGAAGATCTACTAAGTTAAACATGCTTATGGTTGAGCATGGGTGAACATGTCAATTCCCATGAGTTGAGTGCATCGTTATGAGACAGAGATGAAAATGATGTATTATCCTCCTCTAAGAAGAGAGTTGATATGATGAAATCCAGATGACTCTCATGTGTAATGCAGTGGGAAAGAATATATGTTGAGTTGGACATGCATGAGGATGAGGAGAGGTGAACGTAATCCTAGTGACTGAGCAGTAGTGAGTGTGGTTCTATTGTGAGACATAATGATATAGAGATATGGACATCCCTATGGATGTGACCCTAGTGGTTGAGCACTAGTGGGTGTATGAGATCCCTTTCTGTATTGTTCAAGAGTCAGGCTTACATGTAACCCTAATTCTAATGTAAAGGGTATAGGTCAGCCCCACCTTAATGTAAAAGATAACAATTCTAGTAATTATTAATTATATTGTGAGTTAGTGAGGTCGGCCCTCTTTTTCCAATAGACACTTATGTTGATAGGTTCAGTCTAATATACGTAAAGGTAAATTCCCCATTGAGGAATCATATATAAAGTGTGAGTTTGGAAATTTCAGAAAACACATATTCTTGGGAAAAGTTCACACCTCTCTTGGGCACTGGTCTTCTAGGGTTTGTGACCACCCTTTTGTGTGCTAGGTTTTCTTGGTGGTGGAGGTATTTCTCTTGAAGAATATAGCAAAGGATTGGTTGGGTTTTCTTCCCTTGTTGAGAAGGGTTTCCCTGAATATTTCTTGTGTACTTGTGCATGGCGTTTCTTCTTGTGATCTTGGTTGATGCAACAAAATTGTTTGTGGTTTAAGTAAAGTGATAAAATGGAATGAACTTCATGCTTAAACCTTTTCTATTGAAAAATCAACATAAAATGCCTAACGCATCCAATTCTTTATGTTGAAAGTTTCCTATGCTTGTCCTATTTTTTATAATGGCGCATATGTATGTTGATTGAATATGAAATTTAGGCTTCAGTTTATTCCCAAGTATCATTTCTTTATGGAAAGTCAAGATCCATATTTCTTCATGGAAAATCATGATTCACCTCAAATAAGTAAGAGGTGTAATAGAAATATGCAACAATAACAGATTTGAGTCAGAGGATGGTGTATGTTGTTTACTCATAGATTCTAACAATATTAAATCTATGAATTTCAAACTAAATAGAATTGTTTTTATATTATATGTTAAATGAAACTTTATCCATCAAACAATTGAGCACTCAACACACCCTAAAAAGCCTGTCAATTTTTACTTTTTGGGTACCACTTGATCTTTGCACTGCCTAGTCTGACTTCATTTTGAGAAATATTTTATCTTCATTTATTATGATGACTCTCATCATCTTTTCAAACTTGTTGAAACTTATGAAACTCCATGAATTAAAAAGACTTAACACCTGAATAAAGAATCAACAACCAAAACACTTCACCCGACGTGCTCAAATTCGACATCAGAAGGAATTCTAAGATGGAAAAGAACCATTCGGGAAACCTTAGTCACCGAGTGTCAATCTTCATCGGTATCGGCACAACGAAATTTTTTTTTACGACAAGTATTTCATAAAGATATCGTTGATAGTCAATCCCCTTCGACATTAGTAAAAGATGAGAAGAATAGATGTTAACAAAAAAAAAATGAAAATCTATCATTGATAGTCGATGCCCGATGCGCTTATCATAATCGGGGAAAGCCTAAAAGGATTGCCAAAAAAAATTTGACCATGCTAAAATATACTCCTGATCTTCGATCCCCGATGCGTTTTCGGCATCGAGACTTTTTCGAGGAAACTAATCTGAGGAAAGCACTTGATAGGTTTATCACCGATCGATGATCTTGGATAAGTTTCGACACCAGATATATAAGGTTTGTTTTTAAATGAATAACTTAATGAAATCCCAAAATTTGATTAATACAAATGAATTAGGTCACCGGTCTTCAACACCATGTGTCTTTACCAGATTGGAGAACCGTACAGTGTAGTTTTACCTTGAGTCATTCTTGATTCCCTCGGACTAAGTCGTGCCTGAGAGTCAACTTTTCCATGGTAGGTATCAACTAAAACGTTCACAGTGCATCCCCGATACCCAATCCACCCATTGAGAGAGTGACACGATGGGACGTTTTAGCTCTAGATACAATCAGATTTTGAGCATTTAACGGGATAATTAATACCAAATCCCACATTAGTTTCTACCTCATGCACCAATCAAAATAGCCATTTAAAATCACCGATAGACCAAATCACCCCTCGTACCTTTGTCATTAACCCACGATGAATTTAAGTTGCAGATATTCGTGACATATTTGTTTAAATTTCACTCATCACCTAAATTAAATGACTAATGTGACACAGTGAGTTCTTCCCTGGTTTAAATTCTCTTGAGCTGTTGTAAATGAACTCATTCTTCACTCAAGGAAATTCATAACATCAGAAGAAGAACAACGAGTAATTTGAAGGATGCGAAGATCTCGTGAGTATCAAAATAACCAGTTTTAGCAAGATTCCTAGGTATGTATCCAAGTTTGGGGATTTTACATGGTTACAGTTCATATATTTTTTTATCTAGTTTTGTTCTTTACACAGTATCTAAAATTTCATTTTAATTACAGGGACAATGCCACCAAGAAATACAACCACCAAATGATCGTCGAGGGCACCGAAGCTGAAATAACCAGAGGTAGGAGAAGGCTCTTCTCCAGGGGCCGCAAGGAAATTAGAATACACTCTCAGGATAGAGCCTGTCAATAAGACATTGACAAAAAAGGTTTTCATCCAATTTCTGGCCTTTCGTGATACAAAGGCAAGCACAGGGTCCAATACGACACTACCACATTGGGGAGATATCTTTAAAAAGATTAGTTGGGAGGAATAATCATAATATATTCCACATAGTGACCCAGATGTGAGAGCACTCAGTGATGAGGTGTTTCTGAATATTCGATGGTCATACCTCCACATGGTAGTAAGAAGAACCCTTGTTTTTCCCTGTATAGAACTCTTGAAATGGCTCATCCACCACTTAGACACACATAAGTGTTTAGTCAATGATGAAAATGGTGGGTGTATTGGGGTGTTCCTTCTGGTAGAGGTCCAGAAATACTACAAAATTTGAGACCCTGAGGAGAGGCTAAATACATATTTCTTCATGAAGTTCTACGAGCACCATGACACCAGCCGGGTGATGGCCTCATGGTGCAAGGAAGACAAGAAATACACCAATCAGAGCACTGGATGGTACCAACTGGCCAACTTAAGGGATCCATACATATACTTGATGGCTCTCATATGTCGATTATATGGAGAGAAGGACTACTTCATATTTTCAGAGGCATGGATGCCCTTAGCTTACACAGTGGAAATATATGGAAGAGGTTTCAACTCGGGGTGATCATTTCTAAACAACTGAGTATATGTATACAATAGGATTAGATGTAAAATGAAGGAGAGACACCAACTTTATACATGTATTCATATATACTCAATTTCATGTGCACCTAAAACATATTCATCAACATGAATCTGAGCTAGAATGTTGCAGAGTTCCCGGTCCACTTCAACTTCAGCGTGCTATGGGAGAATAGGTATAAAAATACTTAATCCATCATCTGTGATGAACTCATCACACAAATTTATTTCATTCTTTTTAATAAAGAATGCCCGAGACTATCGCTTACAACCATGAAAATGATTTCCAAAGTAGGCCACTGGTACCTGGACGAGTGCAACACCCACATCCGGGTGTTCGGGGCCACTGGGGCACCACATATCTTATCAATGCATGTCCATGACCTGCTTGTAGTGGGAGAGATATGCTATCAAACCATATTTCAAGGCTACAACTCCACCCTGGTCAAGGACAAGAAGCATGCATTCATTGGCTATGGTTTCCATGTAGTTTTTTAGTTGGTTAAAGACACAACTCAAGCCAAACAAGAAGTGTTGAGCCAACTCGATTTTAGGTTCCAGACATGATGGTTTTGCAAGCATGATCCAAAGGGACTATTCTTGCAACATGCTTCACAAGTGTCATTCTATTGGTTGTACGCCCACGACAAATTTGAAGATGAAGTCTTCATGGTAAATTCCCAGTACTAGGACGAGGTAGTTGTTGGTTGTGGAGCCTGATTATCTTCCTGATGCAGAGGTCTTTTGCTTTCAGTCGTGTCTATACCCCATGAAGTATTTACACCCCAGAAGTATGTACACTCTTCCACGCGGGGGAGTGCAGAAGGGGGGTACCCCCTCTGCGGGGTCCGGGGGCAAGCGGGCCCCCATTGGGGGTTCGGGGGCGAAGCCCCCGAAGAAAAAATTGCCTTATAAAAGTATATTGTAATTTCATTGTAAATCTGGACCATTCATTATAAGGTCGCATATCTAACGGTAGAGATTATGTTAGGGTTTTTTTCCCTAGAAGGCAACCCTCTTTTATGAGGGAAATGTATTGCGGCTAGGTATGATAGTGAATATTGTATTCGGAGAGAGGAGACCGTGAGAGAAAGAAGAGGAAGTTACAACGAGTTTTTCTATAGGTTTTATCCCTTCATTTTTGCTGGATAATAATAAAGGAAGGACCTGGCAATTTCTCTGGTGGACGTAGCCCACACTGGGTGAACCACGTAAATCTGTGTCTCTCTTGTATTGTGTGTCTTTTGTGTTTTTTGTTTCTACATTTGTTTTATTTTATTGCTCCGTGGTCCTATTTTTCTAACAACTGGTATCATAGTGTAAGTTAACTCGCAGGAAAAGAGGGTTCCTGGTTTGAGTGGGAGCAATGTCGGAAGATG
>ML785129.1:153374-182661 GCA_009831015.1 Picea engelmannii | reverse complement strand
AGCAAAAATTGCCTTATAAAAGTATATTGTAATTTCATTGTAAATCTGGACCATTCATTATAAGGTCACAGATCTAATGGTAGAGATTATGTTAGGGTTTTTTTCCCTAGAAGGCAACCCTCTTTTATGAGGGAAATGTATTGTGGCTAGGTATGATAGTGAATATTGTATTCGGAGAGAGGAGACCGTGAGAGAAAGAAGAGGAAGTTACAACGAGTTTTGCTGTAGGTTTTATCCCTTCATTTTTGCTGGATAATAATAAAGGAAGGACCTGGCAATTTCTCTGGTGGACGTAGCCCACACTGGGTGAACCACGTAAATCTGTGTCTCTCTTGTATTGTGTGTCTTCTGTGTTTTTTGTTTCTTCATTTGTTTTATTTTATTGCTCCGCGGTCCTGTTTTTCTAACAATAGTAGCAAAGATGGTTGACCCCAAAATGACCAGGTTCAGGGCCATGAGCCTGGATGAACAGAAGATGAAAATATATAAATCATCTCAAGAGGCCTTTAGAGCTAGGGGATAAATTAGAGTGACTAAAGAAACATAGGTTACCTTGCTGGCCCCGATGCAGGATAGAGGATTCTCTATGACACAGGATGCACGGGAAAGAGGATTTCTCATGATAGAACAGGCGCAACAAGTAATTGATCAACAAAAATATGAACCATACCTCATAGGTATTATAGGGGCCCCTTTTGACAACCTAGATGAAATCCAGGTAGGCCCAAGCGGCCCTGAGATAATACAAATTGATGAAATCATCAGGTTAGATAACCCCAAAATTACAACTTCGTAGGCTAGATCACCATGGCATGTTTCAGCATAGCCGAAGATATTAAGAACACTAGAGAGAGAAAGTGTACCAAACCCCATTCACAAATTGATAAACACCTATGATGATGAAGAAAGAATAGAGGTATCCCTGGTGACCCTAGTACGAATCATAGAGGAAAAGGAGCCCAAGAAGGCATCTTCCCCAGCTCCTGATGCTCAAATTTAGAGCCCTTCATAGAATGAACAGGAGGTCAAAAGTGTCTTAGACAATGAACTGATCGATGTACCAGAAACTCAAAAGGATAGTCGAATGGATGAGCCAGGGTTGGGCGAACAAAAAGAAGAATCTCTATAGTAGGAAACATACATCTCAATGACTGCTTATCAAGTAAGTATCGAGCCTACCCTCGATGCTTCAATTTGAACTAATAATCACCCTCCTAATGAGAAAAAAACATAAGTCAAACCTTTGAAACACATGGAGGAGGTTCAAGAACCCAGTATTGAACAAATATACATGATCGAAAGCATGTGAAATATGCTCACTTGGGGATATCAACAAATCCCTGAACCCATGGATGAAGTTTCTGACATACATGCCATTGTGTATGACTAGAAAAGGAAATATATCATGCAGAGAACTACCAAGAAGAGGATGATCACTCTATATTGCTCCATCCTCATCACCACGGAGGAAAAATGATCCATAGAGAGGATGCTAAGAAATATAAAATTATTGGCACAGGGATGGAAATCACAGATGCTACCATGGACAGAGAAAAAAGGGATGAAGAGGAGTTGGCTACTTCTCTGAAGGAATTGGAACATTTGCAACATTTGGTGAAATATTACTAGGACACCACACAGGTCATGTTGTTCCTAAGGAGTGAATTCTAGGAGGCCTAAAACAAAGTTATAGATGAACGACACCTATTCACTGTCAAGATAGTCGAGCTTCAAGAAGACACCATCATGGCGCTGGGAATGTGGAAGGATATGGACAAGTGGTATGAGAAAGCACACCAAGCCATGGAAAGGATTGACTATATCAACACGGTTCAATAGGGTCGATATGTCGAAGAACACGACATTTGGGTGCTAAAGGAAAGCAGCCTCGACTGCAAAAATGAATCGACCGAATATTGGGAAAAAATGGATTAAGAAACTCATCGGTAAATCCAAGAGAAATGGGTTGAGTACGAAAAGAGTTGGACCAATATCAAATTGGAAATGAGAGACATCGGTCTCTCCGAATTCAACATGCCCGATGACTTTGTCGAATTGCACGACATATTCAAATCACATGCCAAACAAGACTCATCATGGGCTATTGAAATAGTGAATGTGGAAGACATGGCACCTGGTCAGGTGTAGCAGTTCATGGAGCACCCGATCAGATCTTGAGCCATGTTGCAACAGTTAAGTGCCAAAATAATCAAGTATGGGGCACAGGAAGCAAAGATAAGAGATATCCTCTTGGCCCTAATGGAACAACATATATTTCCATATGCTAACACATGCAAGGATCTCTTTGTCAAGTGGTCTGAGTACAAGAAAAGTCGTCCACTCAAGTGAGATCATTTGATGACTCTTTGAAGAATGATAGAAGAAAGCACCATGTCACGAGTTTTGTTTTACTTAGATACACTTTAATAGCTATAGTTGGTTAATAACATGTTATAAATAGGAGGATCAACCTGTTAGAAATGGGTCGATGGTTGTTGCAAAGACCCTCATTTTTTGGATTTGTAAAGAAATATTTCAGAGTTGTGTTAATTGAGAAGTCTTGTTTATGACCAGAGACAAGTTTGTGTTTTTCATCAAAAGTACGTATGATTGGATGTGGAGAAGAATTATTTATGGTTTCATCTCATGAATGGATGTTGTAATGAGTAAGAGATCCTAAATCTGTTGATAAGTTATCTAATTCAATGTTTTATAGTTCTTATCTTTAATGATGAAAGTAAATCATTGTGATAATATGTGATTGATGATTAGAGTTAAGGAAACTATGTTTCTTGCCATCATTTATCGCATGCATGTTTTATTCTGATAAATTGTGTCTTAGTCAATAATTTGAACACCAGCAGGTTAATGTATTAGTACTAGGCCTGTGGTAGAAAATCATTGTCTGTATGCTAGAGTGAAAGGGTTATCCCAAGCTTAGCCTTCTCCAGTATTTACGTTTTCCCACCTTGTTACCCAGTTGGTTTATACTGGCTCTTATCTTGTATCGATCCCACATATAAGAGAAAAATACAAAAAGAGAATGTTCGAACTGAAGGAGAAACTTTCATTAGAAAACGTAAAGCCCATCAATTATTTGGATGGATTGCAAGATCTGGAGAACCATTGCACTATTAAATGTTGCAGAGTCTAATTGGGCCTCGGTGGCAAGTTTGGTTCCTATTTTTGATTCAAAGGGATTTAGGATGCCTCAATAGAATTGGCGCTAGAAGAAGGGCCTGAAGAATGAATGGTAGACAATATTTTTAACATAATATTTCATACAACATGTTGATTCAAAATATCCCACATGCATGGCTAGTCATTCCCAAGACATCCCACACACATTGAGTACTCCTGAAATGAGTAACTCACCCCAGTACAAGGAAGAACATCTATTCCCTGATATACCTTACGCTCTTCCTCAAGAGGAATTAAACCAATTCAAAAGAATCACAAGAGCTTATGCCTGATAGGTTGATGCATTGCCCTTATCTCTATTACTTTCTCAAAGAAAATAAATAAGTAGACCAGTGGTCGAGTCCCCCAACCATGTTTTTTCACACACAGTAGAATACTTGATAGTTTTATTCCTCACCGAAATTGAACATCCTCTTAATCTAATCCATGAAACGCCATCCAACAACTTCTCTGAGCTCGACGATTTTTCAGAAGAGGAAGGGTTTAACTCAAAAGGCTCAATTTTGGTATCTGAAGACATGGAAGATAAAAATTAAAATAATGAGGAAAGGGGAAATCCACCTTAGAATAATCAACCTTGGTTGGCCAGAGATTCTTTGGCCCTCCCTCGATGAGTACATAAACTTACCCGACATCCAAATAAGCTACTCCCTAAGTATTACCCTGAGGCCTTAGGATTTCCTGAAGACCATTTCAAAAAATTCATACTAGCTATCAGACTGATGAATGTACAACATGAAGATGTAGTATGCATTTTATTCCCCTACACTTTTGAGAACTCGACCTCCACATGGTATTTTAACTTACATGTAGGATCCATAACTAGTTGGATGAAGTTTCAAAAGAATTTTTTGGATAAATTTGTAGAATAAACCACTATAGGATCTTTGATGGTTGAGTTTTTTGCCTCCACCATGAGTTCAAAGGAGAAGGTTAAAGACTTCAATAAAATATTTACCACTATATTAAAAATTTCCAACCTGAAGCTAAACCTACTCAAGAGTTGCAAATCGAAGTATATGCTAATTCTCTCCCAACTTCTATTTCCATGTTTGTAAAGAGGGTTGCCAAACCAACCTTAGCTGAGAATTTTTAAGAAGAAAAAATGATAGAGTTCCAAATGAAAGGATCCAATGAAGACCAGGTCTCATTAGTCAAGAAATAAGTTCAACCTCCTCCCAGGAGAGGGATCCTGTTGACTAGACCCCCAGGGAAACAAACATAACAAGGTTCTGAAAAGGGACGTGGGGACATAGAAGACCTACAACGCATGGTCAATAAGTTGTCAAAAGAAATTATAGATATTAAGAGAAATGCAGGGGAGGGGAACCAAGGCTAGAGGCCATGTAAGCCTTTTTTTAAGAGAAATATTCCTTTCAAAGAAATTGAGCCTCCCCTGACCAACATAAAAATCGATATGGGAAATGTAGCATCCAACTCTTTCTGTATGAATCATAAACATAATCACTTTGAAAGAGAATACCCTCAATGGGTGCATGCCATGAATTTGATGGCCAACCAGTTTCTAGATGAAGTGTCCCTAGACAAACAATCAAGCGACTCAACTGTGAATATTTCTGATCAGGAAGAAGTTGATCCACTAGAAGACACAACCATGTTGATATGGGACCCTGACCTACCAATGCCTTCTGATGACCTATTTGAATTTCATTAACCTGCCACTGAACTCTTGGTTACGAAAACCAGAAGTAGAGGTCAAACTGTCTCGAATGACCTCACTACTGCCCCAACCTCGGGAGGAATACCAACTCCTAATCACCCGAAGGCACCTTCTATTCCCTGAAGAAATACTTTACACATCCATCTGAGAATTGACCAAGCTAGACTACAACATAGTAAAAGACTTGAAAAAGTTTAAATAAAACATATTAGTCATGGACATATGTAGAATCCCTCAACAAAAGGACTTTCTGTTACAGGCATTGAAATCAGTAGAAAATCCTACAAGAAGCACTAACCAAGGAGAAAATATAACTCTCATAGATCCAAGGAATAAACCAAATTTTCATGCATGCTCTGAAGATAAGAAGGGAAAACCATTTTTTCTTACCGTTTCTCTCGACATTTGAAGTCTTCATTAGAAATATCCATAATTGTTTGGTTGAGTTGGGAGCATCCTCTAATGTTATGCCATTGTCTATTTGAAAAAAATTAAATGCAATCCCTCTCAAAAGAAATAAACATGTGATACAGCTAGACAGAACCCAGGTGAAGGTGATGGGAGAACACAAATATGTAATGATAAAAATAGAGACACACCCTAAATTCGTGCAAGTAATTGAGATCATTGTAGTAGATATCCCAGAAGCTTATGAATTTTTATTAAGTTGAGATTGGTCTAAGAAGTTAAACAGATACTTTAGTATAGACTGGGCTCACCTTTGGCTGCCATTAAAGGGACACATGAATATGATCAAGATCGATAGGGAAAGATATATAAAAAATATTGTCACTAACTTAGAATCCCTCAATGAACCCTCATCAACAGATTTCCCCGTGCTGTGCAATTATTCCCGTGACTCTGATTTTGGGAATTTATCCTCCCTCTCTTATGATGTCCCTCTTACCCAAAAATCTGAAATGGTTTTTCAAGATAAATTGTCGACGACGGTAGAGGAAACCCTCTTGTTTCAAGAACCTGTGTTAGAAATCATGGAACAAATAGGAGAATAGGAGGAAAGTGACAAGAAAGAGGAAGTTGATAGGAAAATACCACAAGTTTGGACCTTATAATTTGATGGTTCTAAATCACAAAAAGGGTCAGGGGAAGGGTGCATCCTCATTGATCCAAAGGGTAAATGACATTTCATGCCCTGTAGACTAGAATTTGAATGCATAAACAACATCACCAAGTATGAATCTCTAGTACAAGGGGTAAATAAATCCATGGACTTAAACGTTAAAGAATTGAAGGTTTTCAGAGATTCTGAAATCGTCTTTAGAAAATTAAGGAACACTATACATTGAAACTCTCCACACATGAGGAATTACCAAGAGGAAATGCATAGGTTGATAGAGAATTTTGAAGGCTTCAACATTACAGTGATCCCTAGAACGATGAACATTCTTGTTGATTCACTAGACACCGCTGCCTCAAGGATATCACCTCTAGAAGATTATGAATCCTCTCAGTTCAATGTGGAGTTACTCTACAAACCATCGGTGCCCAACAATATTTATATTTGGAAGGTATTTGAAGGAGATGAATAGATCATAAACATTTTGACTAATCAAGAATTTTCAAAGATTTGTCTATTGACAATGAAGTATTTCAGGAACAATCAACAGAAAGTGATATTTAAATAGATCAATCGACTGACAAACCGATGTCTCACATGATACCGAAGGAAATATCCAATTTAGAAAACATTTTTGGCTTAAGGGAAAGATTTAAAGGGTCAAAGAATGCAAAGACGGGGAGTTCTTGTCCCATACATGAAACTATAAATTTAGGAACCCTGGAAAACCCCAAAAACATAAATCTCAGCAAGACAATATCTAAAGAGGAAAGGAAGCCCCATCTCAAACTTTTAAGATAATATCAAGATGTTTTTTTTTTGTCCTACCGAGATCTGAAAACTTATGATATTCTCATAATTAAACACACTATCCCATTAAAACTTGAAGTGAAACCCTTCCAACAGAAGCTCCACAAATACCACCCATCCCTGAAGCCTCTAATGTGTCGGGATTTGAAGAAACTATTAGATGCCAAAATTATCTTCCAGGTTAGACACTCTGCATGGGTAGAAAATTTGGTTCGTGTGAGGAAAAAGTCTGAGGAAATTCGTCTATGTGTAGATTTCAGAAACCTCAACAGAGCTTCAGAAAAGGACAACTACCCAGTCCCAACAATGGAGAAACTCTTGTAGACTGTGTCTGGCTCTGAAATTTTCTCCATGCTGGACGATTTCTTAGGTTACATCCAGGTTCTAGTTTTAGAAGAAGACCGCTTGAAAACTACCTTCCGAACCAAGTGGGGAACCTTTGCTTGTAAACACATGCCCTTTGGGTTAATCAATGCAGGAGCAACCTTCCAAAGAGCCACGGATGTATCATTTCGGGGACTAATCAACAAATGTGTAGTAGTCTATTTGGATGGTGTGATTGTGTATTCAAAGAACAAAGAAGATCATATCGAACATTTAACCCAAATTTTTGAAAGGTGTAGGAAATATAGTATATCCTAAAACCCTAAGAAACCTATTTTTGGTGTTGAGGAAGGTAAGTTGTTAGGCCACATTATCTCCCAAGAAAGGATTCACATAGACCCATAAAGGATTAAGGCTATATCTCAACTTCCATTACCTCACAACAAAAATGTTATGCAATCATTCTTTGGGAAAATCAATTTTGTGAGGAAATTCACCCCCGATTTCACTGAAACTATCAAACCCTCAAAAAAAATGATTCGTAAAGATGTTGAATTTTAGTGGAACGATGAACGAAAAAGGTCTTTTAGAAAAATTAAGATTGCAATATTTCAATCCCTAGTGTTGCAAAGTCTCGATTTCAGCAAAGATTTCTTCCTCTATACTTTCACCTCCAACCAATCTTTATATGCAGTATTAACTCACAAGGATGATGACAACAACAAGGTCTTTGTATCATTTATGACCACTAATATCCAAGGGGCCGAAATTAATTACCATGCTATAGACAAGTAGGCTTATGCGGTATACAAGGCAGTAAAACACTTCATATCTTACATCCTTGAGAACTATACTAGAGTCACCATGCCTCACCCTACCGTCCGATCCCTATTCACTCAATAGGATATGGGGGAAAGAAGAGGAAAATGGATGGTAGTAGTCCAAGAATTTGATCTAGATATAAAACCTGCTAAACTAGTTAAAGGACAAGGATTATGCAAACTGATAACTGAAGCCCAGGACCAAGTAAATGAAGACCCAATATGGGAGAATGAATTGGAATTATGGTGTGGTGAAGCTTCATATGTCTCCCTAGGGAAATAATCTTGGTACAAGAAAATGAATTATCTCCTACATCATGGGACTTGCCCAGAAAACCTAAAACCTAGGGAAAGGAGATCCTTCAGGTTAAAATCCGCACAATATCACCTCATAAATTCACTTCTCTTCCATGTTAATTATGATGGGGTACTTTTAATATGTCTTGAACGTGAAGATGCATACAAAGTTCTGAAGGAGCTCCATGATGGCCCTACAAGTGGACATTTCGCACAAAACACCACTGCTCATAAAATACTGAGAGCTAGTTATTACTAGCCTACTCTATTCATGGATGCTCACACATAAGCTATAAAATATAAGACTTGTCAAATAAGTGTGGGGAGGGAGAAGAGATAAGTTGTACCACTCCAACTGGTGGTCATTTCCAGGCCATTTTAGCAATGGGGGTTAGATATCATAGGAGAGATTACACCAAGTTCTTCAAAACAACATAGATACATACTAATCGCCACAGATTATTTCATGAAGTGGGTAGAGGCCATCCCTCTGACTCGTGTAAACAAAAAGGTAGTGATCCAATTCATAGAAAAACAACCGATCACAAGGTTTGGTGTGCCTTCTGTCCTTGTTTTTAATAATGAAACTTACTTTTCTTCCACCTTGTTAACAGAGTTTCTCTAGACAAAGGAATCATAATCAGATACTCTACAAACTACTACCCACAGGGAAACATAGTGGCATAATCAACTAATAAGAACCTAGTGACAATATTGAAGAAAAAAATTGCAGATAACCAGAGGAATTGGCATAGTTCACTTCATAATTATTTATGGGACAATAGAGTTACACCTAAGGAAGCTATAGGGAATTCCCCATAATTTCTAGTATACGGACAAGAATCCATTCTCCTAAACGAATTGTATATTCCATCCCTTCAACTTGCTCAGGATTCAAGAGGAAAACCATCATCAGTCATACAACAAAGAATTGATACCCTCATGCTGGACTAAGAAAGGGAGAAAGAAAAATAAAATTTCATAGCTCATCAAAATATAGTGAAAAGGTGGTTTTATAAGCATAAGGATAAGGAGAATAATTTTGAAGTAGGAGACTTAGTCCTGAAATGGAATAGAGAAAATGAGCCAAAAGGAAAACATTCTAAGTTTCAGAATCTATGGCTTAGACCTTTTCAGGTGGCCGATAAGATTGGGGCAGGCAAGTATCGAATGTTGAATCTGAGGGGGGAACTTGTGTTACCCATGATTTGGTCATCTAAATGGTGTATTAACAATGGTGTACTCAGGCTCTCAACAAGAACTTTCCCCTGAGAAAAAGTGGAATTCATCTCCTTCCAGAAAACATGTTTTTGAAGAGAGTTCACAGGTTGCATATGGCCTAGGGTGCGAGAATGACCCATTCTCATAGGCTACCTTTAGCTAGGGTGTGAACCTCTCACACCATGCTCTATACCTGGGGTGCGAACTTGATGTCAAGCTTGGAAAAAGATGAAATCTCGATGGTTCTAGAAGGGAATCTTCTAGATAATGGGTTGTCATTCGAATGGTTATCATTTTATTGGTTTTCTTGATTTGGTGGGATCATTCTCATCCATGTAACCATCTCATCCTCTCTTATATATTGATGGGGCTCTCATGGAAAAGGTTACAAGATTATTTGGATAATTGGTGAAGGAATTGTATGAAGAACCCAGCTTGAACAAGAGCTTGGAGACTCTAGCAAGTCTATCAAGAGGAATTGGATCTTCTTCATGCAAGGATTGAGAAAGTGTGTGTGTTGGAACCAAGAGTCATCGAAAGGAAGCTTGCGACATCAAGGCAGTTAGGTTGTATCTTCTACTTTCGATTAATATGATACATCGGCATGTCCTTTTCCCATAAAGTCATTCTTACTTTATTGTGTAATTACATAAGTTGACAATTGAATATGTTTAGCTATCTTCACTTTGGTTGGTTTGTGTTTTCTTGGTCTTGGCCTCACGAGAGCACCGGAGCAAAGCGGGAGAAACAAAGACCCCAGGATGCGATTCAAAGGTATGTCACTTGTTCCTCCTTATTAGTTATTTCAATGGTCATAACTTAGGGAAAGAGTCATGTCTTGTCCTGTTTTGTTCTAGATCCAGGTGAATCTAGGGAGATCTGTTAGTGTCCGCACCTACCGATTAGTTCGATAAAAAAATTGGCGACTCCACTGGGGATACAACCCTTTTTCTTTGTGGTTTTTGGTGTTTTTCCTTGGCCATTTTCTCTTGCCTTACCTTTCTTCATTTCTGTCAATCTCTGAGTCTTTAGGAAACCCTGATAGACTCTCTGGGTCCAGAAGTCCCTTCAAATTTTTTGTCTTTTTCCAAAATTTTGCCTAGTTTCAGGCCTTCTCGCACTGAACTCCATAGTGGCCTGCAAGAATTACCTGAGTTCGCAGTCTGCCTTTTAATCCAGTGCGAGGTTCTCTCACACTTCTCAAAGGACACCTATGAGAATGCTCCATTCTCGCACTGTGTAGTACTGCTAGCCTGTGAACCCTCTTTAAAATTTTTGGATTTAAGTTTTTTTGCATGTTCAGATGCCCAGATCAGAATAGGTGTCTGAAAAGAACTTCTTGGACCATTGGTTGATGTTTTATGGACTTTGGATTTTGTGCATGATCAGTCATTGGAAATCTAAGGCTCTTCCTATCCATATTTTTCTCAACTCTCATCTCTTGAATTTTCTTAGCAAAGATATACTCTCAGATCCCATATCTGAGTACTTGTTTGGTTAGGAGCTAGTGATCAATTTGAAAGTTGAGATTCTTTGTCTTTTTCATTTGCTCATTATTTGGAAGATCATTGTTCTTATGCAATTGAAAAGACTAGTTTTTTCTTCTTGTTGTTTGTGTTTCCATTGAAAGATTGGTTTGGGTTTTGTTGATTGATTTTTCATTAGTTATTGGTTTTCCTTAACTTCACCACCATGCTGTAAATACTTTTTGAAAAGTAAAAAACATTTTTCTTTCAAAAGAATTTTTCGTTTTGAAAATATTGGAAATCAATTGTTGAAATAGTTGAAAAAGAATGAATAGAGAATTGTCATTATTGCATGATTCATTGAGATTACATTTTAAAGGAAATTGTGTATCGTAGTACAAGGTTGTTCCATAAAACTTCTCTTTCCTTCCCTTACATAGGATTCATCGAATGAAATTGATATATTTCATTCCTATCTATGCATTGTTGGGTCAGAGTCTCACACAACATCAATTTCATCTCCGTGTCCTTCGAGTAACAACAGCTCTTAAAAAACATTGCGGATTTCCAAAACTTAACTAGTAACTCTTTTCTAGGGCTCTATTACACCAGCAATTAGCTAGGCTAGCGCTTTGGAATAGGTAGAGCGATACACTCTCCAAAGAACAAAACACACAATAGCATCTTGTGTTAAGGAGTGTCAAAATTCCATTTGCAACCTTCTGTCCTAGGAATCCCTTCTCACACAAGGGTCAAACACAAGGTCACATTGATATTGAGGAAGTTACTCACCCTGCTTTGTTGATATCGGTCTAGAGATTGCACCTATTACGGAGATCACTTAGAGGTATACCCAGAATGATGAGTGGAATCCTCTTGAGTTGATTTCGGGCTAGATACCCTGCCCTTGCGTGTGGATCGGACTATCGACTTCCCCCCCAGGCTTTATTGTTGTGGGTGGTGACCTTAGTGGCCTATCTTCTTAGGATCTTACACAAGGTGACTGTGAAGGGGCAAGTATTCACGGTACCTGGAATCGACGTTGGCCAAACTCACTTGGGCTCCTTCAAGGGTATACCCACGATTATGTGTGGGAGCTTGCACCAGGGTGTAAGTCCATTAAGCAGGTTGTCAACGTAACTTTTCCACCCTAGCCCAGCCCCTTCTCGTCTCATTGTTGCGACGTTGGATTTCATCACGAACTAGTAACTTCGGAATTAGAAGGTCTTATTTGCTTGGTATTGTTTCCTATATTTTGTTTACTAGTGTGTGTTGTTTGTTTACCCAAGTTGACCATAAGACTATCTTTGTAAGTTTGTAACTCGTTCACAATTGAGCCCCCACATCATTCCCGTAGAATCTAGGGTTTATCTCCAGAGCATCTAGAAGGTTATCAACCCCTGTCTACAAGCTCACTGGAGGGCTCTCCTCAACAGAGTGAAGTCCAAGATGTCTCCACCCCACAAGTGGAAAGAAATGACTCTCTAGAACATTTCTGAATCACCAATTCTCAAGAGGATTTTCAACTTCACCCTGATTCTGAGAGACGTTTCATGCGAATGAATTCTTCCAGAGACTTAATTATTGTGTATTCTAGATCTCCAACTGGACTTGAAGGCCACGATCCTTTTTTGTCTACTGGCATTTTTAGACAGAACCTTTTTGGTGTAGGATCAGGCATTGAAGTCTCTGTCTCACTTGTGTTCCCTGAAACCTCTGGCCCAGACACAGTACCTTCTACTGCTGCTTATTTTCCTGGGATAGAAGCTCTTTGAGCTGACCACACCTTGATTCTCTCTTCAAAAATGGCCCATTCCACAGACACTACGAGTATTCACACCAGAATTACAGCGGTTAGTCAAGCCCCCATCAGCACACTGCTCTCGACCAATGTCACCCCAACACTTCCACCTGGGTACCGTGCGTTGAATGCCTCTATTCCCATTCCTACACAAATCCCATCCGGAACTACTGGTGGTCCCTCTTCATCTAGGTACTCTCCTCCCGGCTTCATTCCGACACTTCCTCACTCCCATTTTGGAGGACCTTTCTTATCCTCTACTGGCAGCACTAGTCCTAGTAGCACTATTTCTTCGTTCACACCAAATTACCAGATTTTGGTTGGTGGACAATTTCACCAAGGAGGTTTGACCCAACCCCACTTTGTAGGGAAAATTCATATTGAAACACAAATCCCAATTGGAACACAACCCACAATTGGAGGAAAACCCCCACCCTATGGACAAAACATGCCTCTATCCTTGGTCCAATATTGGAACCATCTGATACAACAAAACCCTCGATCGACTGGGGGGCAACAAATTCCAACTGCATCCGTTACACCCCCTAGTATAGGCCAACCATATCTAGGTACGCCCAATCCTATTTGGGGCTCGAATGCTCAAACTCACATCCCTATTCAAGGATACAATCCCATGAGCTACATTCCTCTACAACAACCACCGAATCTGCCAGGGTCTTCGCATTATATGCAGACTCCTTATGGCCCAACTGGTTTTCCAACGAGACTCCCTCCCCAAAGCCACCAGTACCCGCATGTGAATCGACAGTTACCCTTCCTGGCTACTTTGGATCTCCCAGATCTGTCGAGGATTTTAAACGATCCCATCTGTCACTCTCCCCAATGGCCTTCTATACCCGCCAAGCTACCATCTGACATCCATAAATTCGATGGAAAAGAAGGAGAGGACTCAAACAATCATGTCATGACTTTTCATATCTGGTGCTCATCCAACTCCTTGATAGATGACTCTATCCGGCTACATCTTTTTCAAAGAACTCTCATAGGTTCTCCTACGAAGTGGTACATAGAATTACCACGAGGTTTCTTCGCCGACTTCAACACCCTAGCTATGGATTTCCTCACCCACTACCAGTTACCGATCCGTTATGAAATGGGGACCGAGATTTTGAGTTCTTTCAAACAAAACAAAGCCACTCATATATTCGATCAAATTCATGAGTGGCGACAAAGACGATGTCTCATCAAACTCAAACTTCTCGATCAGTTACTGGCAGAATGGTTCAAAAAAACATTTGTGAATGACATCGGTCGTGACATCGCCATGGGTGGAGTTATCATAGAAGAACAGGCCATAAGTCATGCTCAATACCTTGACCTCGTTTACTCACAAATGGGTACTCTTTATGACTTACTCCCTGATGCACCTTGTCCTTCCACTTTCGCCACTTCAACTACTCCAGTTGCTTCTCACGCAGCCGACGGTGTGATTGGCACTTTCAATGCTCAACCAAATTCTACCTCAAGCACTCACCCCAAACCTGCTTCTAATGTTCAAAATGCTCCATCTCCTACCCCTCCCACTGGCAAGACTTCTGAGGTAAACGTTGTCCAATCTACCCTAGCTGGTAAAAACAAATCTCGAAAGGGAAAGGGTAAGAATAAGGAGGATAAAAATAATTCTCCAGTAGAGAGAACCAAAACCATCCCTATTGACGATAGGGATAAGCACAAGCCCCGATACCCTTGCCTTATCTGTGGCGATGATCACTACATGAAGGATTGTCCACGACGCGTCAGGGTCACTAAGTTCCTTCAAGGAGCTCCGAAACCACCCACTCTGGTCGTTTTGTCCCAACCCTTCCCCTCTCAACAACAGGCCCAATTGGTCATTCACAACCAACCTTCCCCATCTACTACATCCTATGTATTGATGTGTACTGGTGATTCAAAGAAGAATGACATCACACTCACCACTCGAGCCAAAGATTATTCTCCCTCTAAAGAGAAGGTTGATGATCTACCTCCTTGATTGGTAAAACCCTCTCCTACGACTCCACCTACCAATGGTCCTCTTCATCTCAAACGACCGAGCCTTGACACAGTTCTTCAACCCCCTCCAAAGGGTGTCATTCAGAAATCAACTTTCAATCCTTATGCTCGTGCTACCCAGAACTACAACATTGTCAAAGATTTGGCACAAGCACCTTCTACGATGTCAGCCCTCGAAGTCCTCCAAAGTTGTCCCACACAACGGAAGGCACTATTGAAAGCTATTAGTGGAATCGACCCGACAAACATGAATTTAATAATTTTTGACTTGGAAGATCACATTCCAAGGTTACCCCCTCAACTCGTGTTCCAAATCCAAGTGATTGTCTCCGACAAAAGCATTTTTCGAACTGTTATTGATGAGGGTGTCTCGATGTGTGTCATGTCTGTTACCTACTAGAAAGCCATCAACTCTCCCTCTTTGACTGAATCCCATAACACTCTCAAAGCCTTCAATGGATCCATTTTTAAGCCCTACAGTGTTCTTCCTTCATTGCCAATCATGCTAGAAGGAAAAACGGTCCAAGTCGAAGTGGAGGTCTTCAACACTCATCTCAATTACAATCTTCTACTTGGCCGTAGCTGGATCGATTCCATGCGTGCAGTTGTGTCGACTCTCTTTCATGTTGTACGTTTCCCCCATCAAGGAAAGGTCATCACCGTCGACCAATTATCCTTCTTAAACTTAGATATGCATACTAACAACATACCGTTCATTGCTAAAACCCCAGCAAGTTACGAGAACGTCGGTGTAGGCCTTCTTAAGGACTCTTCGTTAATGGGTACTTTCCCCATTCCACCGATCGATGTTCCACACTCATCCATTGCTTCAATCAACATGATCTCCACCTCGATTCATGGAACCCCTGAGTCTCACGACCCATGGATGGTACCTGACCCTAGAGATCATCTTCATTACGGTGACGAAATGTCGTTAAGTCCGGTCGTATCTGCCTATCAGGCCATTCAATCGGAAACCCCTTCTCCCCCCTCTTTTGATGAGTTATCTCCAGATCCTTTATGTGTCATTTTTCCCATGGATGAGATGATCATGTCCATCATGGAAGACACCCCTTGGGATGATGGCCATCACCGTTCCATCCTATTTCTGGAGCAAAATACCATCGAGAACTACCAACAAATCTTGACCCCGTCAACCGTTGTTGTCATTTCAACCGTTCCCGTGTCCACACATGATGTGTTTTCCGAAGGGAACCTAAGAAACATCTCACCCACTATTCCTCTTGACATATCCAACAAACCTGGAGTTTTTGAAAATGTACATATCAAAGCTTCATGTTCCTATGATGAAATCGTCACCTACACGTCACTTTTCAAAGAGTTTCATGACATCTTCGCCTGTAGCTACGAAGAAATGCAGGGAATCAACCCCAACATCGTGATACATGAGATCAAGACATACCCAGATGCCAAACCCATCCAACAATGCCTTCATCCGGTTCACCCCTATAAAGCGGTTGCTATCAAACTTGAAGTCGAGAAACTTCTAAAAGCCAGTTTTATTTACCTGGTGGCCCTCACTGACTGGGTTTCCAATCTTGTCCCAATTGACAAGAAACAAGGCACAACTCATGTATGCGTTGATTATAGAGATATTAACAAAGATTGTCCTAAAGACAACTTTCCTACCCCCTTCGTTGATCAGATTGTCGACGATTGTGCCAGAAGAAAAATCTTCTCTCTAATGGATGGTTTCTCCGGATATAATCAAATCAATATTGTTCCTGAGGATCAATATAAAACTTCTTTTATTTTTCCTTGGGGTACTTTTGCCTATCAAAAACTCCCTTTCGATCTCAAGAACACTGGTACAACTTTTCAACGCACTATGTCCTATGCCTTCCATGATATCAAGCACATCATGCAACCATATCTTGATGACCTACCCACTCATTCCATGCGCTGAGTCGATCATCCAATCCACCTTCGAGCCATTTTCGTTCGTTGTCGGTTTTACCACATATGCTTGAACCCTCACAAGTGCGTTTTTTGCGTGGAATCTGGCCGACTTCTAGGATTTATTGTTTTGCATCAAGGGATCATGGTAGATCCTTTAAAGGTCAAGATGATCCTTAATCTCCCTCCTCCTTCTACACTTCGCCAGTTACAAAGTTTGCAAGGGAAAGCAAACTTTCTTCATCGTTTCATCCCAAGCTACATCGAGATAACTCATGGATTTACATGACTCCTCAAAAAGGGGTCCGAGTTCGTATGGGATACAATTGCAAAAAAATCCTTCGAAGCTTTGAAACTATCCTTGACACGTGCTCCACTTCTCTTCCCCCCCGATTATAGTCGCGATTATTTCCTCTACCTCGTAGCCTCAGATTACACTATTGGTATGGTTCTCATCCAAGAAGATGATTCTCACAACGAACATGTTATCTATTACTTGAGTCGAAGTCTAACACCTACCAAAACGAAGTATTTACATGTCTAAAAACTAGCCTTGGAAGTCGTCGAAGCAGTTCAATGCTTCTGGCACTATATCCTCTCTCGCAAGACTACAATGATTTCTAACTGCAACCCTATGCAACACATTATCACACGTCAATTGCGAGGGGGAAAATGTTCCAAATGGATAGTCATACTCCAGGATTTTGACTTGGAATTCGAACGAGCCAAGTCCAGGAAGTCCTTAGTGTTTTCCGAGTTGATATGCAACTTTCCCTACTCTGAAACGAAAAATGTAGCAACCGATTCATTACCTGATGAATCTATTTTCCTTATTAGTTCCGATGATATTTGGTATGGAGATATCATCATATATCTCCAAACCCAAACTTTTCAGCCCAATTTGTCTAGTACCGACCGACATCGAATACGCTACCAAGCCTGTCAATATATTATCCTCGGGGATAATCTTTATCATCGAGGGATTGACTCAATTTTTCGATGCTGTCTCATGTTCGATAATGCCGAGAAAGCCTTAAATGACTACCATTCTGGAGCCTGTGGTGGTCATATGTTTGGGTATGCTACTGCCTAGAAGATCTTACGCGCAAAATATTTTTGGCCTTTGTTATTTAATGATTGCATAATCGCCGTCCAAAAATGCCACGCTTGCCAGACCTATAATCATAAGATATAGTCACACCCCGCTCCTCTTCGCCCTGTGGTCTCCGTTGGTCCCTTTTCGAAATGGGGCATCGATTTCATGACATGTCACCCCCACTCGGCTAGGGGGCATGGATACATTATTGTAGCCATAGATTATTTTATGAAATGGGCCGAGGCAATGCCGACATTTGACGATACTGGAAAGACTGCAGCATTATTCTTTTCCAGTCACATCATAGCTCATTTTGGTGTTCCTCAGGCTATCATTACCGATCACGGTAGTCACTTTAGAAACTTCATGATGTCTGAACTCGCTAAAAAGTTGGGTCTTTGCCATGAAAAATTAACACCCTATTACCCAAGAGCCAATGACCAAGTCAAAGCAATTAACAAAGTTCTCATAACCATGCTTCAACGAATGATATGGATTCACAAAACAAGTTGGCATACAATGTTGTTTTTAGCATTGTGGGCTTACAAGACATCCATCAAGTCCACTACTGGGTTTACAACTTTCTGGTTAGTCTTTGGTTTGGAATCCATTCTCCCGATCGAATGCGAGATACCCTCTTTAAAACTAGTTGTCGAACTCCTAGCAAACACTTATGCTAAAGAAGAGCGTCTGTTGTACCTTATGTGATTAGATGAAACTCGATGTGAAGATACCCTAGTCATAGAAACCCAGAAGAAACGTGTCAATGCCCAATACGACAAACATGTCAAGCCTTGCATTTTCTCCGAAGGGGATCTAGTTCTCCTCTATGAACAAGATCGAGATCTACCAGGGGCTGGAAAATTCAAAGCCATGTGGTGAGGTCCTTATATCATTAAACGAGTTTTAGAAAGAGGAGCTTATGATTTAGTAGATTATGATGGTATCCCTTTGAGTGAACCTAGAAATGGGTTGTACTTGAAGAAGTACTATGCATAAGATCACCTGTGCACGAGTACTTGTATTTTTATTGTATCATACTTCTTGTGTGTTACTGTAGCTTTATTTTGTCATTATCTGGTCTCTGCCCTTATGTGACATTGTGTTTGATTTCCATATTTCAGAGTCTTCACTACCCTACTTTGGCTTCGCTAACGGTGCTAGCCGTAGGACTCAGAACCTTGATTCCACTGCATGGGCAATTTACACCCCTACAAACGAACTTGTCTCTTTACGAGGTGTATGCCTCGGCTGTGCGACCAACAATATTATAGAGTATAGCATCGTTATCGAATTATTGATTGATGCTATCTCACTCGGTATCCATCACTTGGTTGTGCAACTCGATTCATAGCTCGTAGTACTATAGTTAAGTAATGTCTATACTATTCGAAGTCCTACTTTGTTATGGGTGTATTTGTGGATTCACCTCTTGGAACATTATTTTGATTATATTGAATATATACATATTCCTAGATGTCTAAATACATTAGCTGATGCATTAGCTAACTATGTATTAGAAAGACATTTGGGTCATTTATAAATCAATCACATCACAAACATCACACAACACAAGATAAGCCAGTAGGAGCCATATGTATATATAACGATCAAAAAGTTCTTTACAAAAGGTTCTGTCTGAGGACCAAAATTTCAAAATCTGAAGCTCATAGCTTCTACAAAGTGATGTCATGGATGATGTTCATGGTAACACATGACTTCCCAGGCAACCCGACAAAGCAGTCGACAAACAGACTCTGACACCCCTACTGTATGACACTGATAACGTCATGGAACCTCTCCAAGAGGCATGTTTGGAATGTCTGCTGTCAAACCCTCCAGGTTTTGTTCCACCGCTTCATAATCTTCAGCGTCCCATCATGGCACTGGAGCTACCTCTCCTTGTCGCTAAATAGGAGAAGTACCCGGAGGTCGATAAGGCCCCACGTCTGTGTCATCAAAAAAGAATTTTGTAATTAGACCTTGGACAAACATAAAAACATTTGCATATGATAAAATTCACAAAAACATTTAAAAAGTGAAAAATGTGTGTACTCCTTACTGAGATCTCCCCACTGAGAACCCTGAAGTAGGACCAAGTCCGGATCTCCTCGGAAGTCCAACCCGACATAGGCATAATCATCGACCATCAGGATCTGTGGTCACAACTAGTCAAATAAATGATTGTTGTATTTGATAATTGGTCCGGCTACGTGCCTAGCCATGAGGTTACACCACCTTAACATTCTTGGATCCTCTAGAGCCAGTAGACCCCACTCAACCTGCAATCTCAGCAAAGGAACCCTCTCAAGAAAGAAGGATACCAACAATGACCCGTATCTGAATTGCTTCAGGTTGCCTCTTCTGCTCTTAGTCAACTACCTCTTCATGCTACGAAGGACTGCATCTACCTAGTTGAAAACTCGAGGCTCTGTACACTCTATGGCATAGTGAAAGTAGCTCTGGAGAGCCATGTGAGGAGTGGTGCTCCTAGCCATACGAGAAATGGTGAACAAAATAGTGCAAAGGGTCAAATCCCGCACTCCCCAAATGGATACATTTCCTTTGCTCCTTTCTACCTCTGGAACACAGTGCAAACAACAATATTCACTCATAGGTAGCCCACCACCTCTGCTACCAGTTAGGCTCACGTGGTACCCACACCATGACAGTCCTGTCAAGAAGTAAATTTCCTCAATGTCCAAGGACAATGTGTGGACCCCTACATGGAATACTTGTTGGTCTGGGTCCCACATATGCACAAGGTACTCCAATAGCCTGACTTGGGCCCTCATGCCCGGGATACAAAAGAATTTTAGAAGCCCACAGTTCCGCAAAGCAGCAATGATGCCCGGATCATTACCGACAACATCATCGTCTTCTTCGTGTTTTCTTTCACGCCATTCTAGAACCATGGTGATAGCCAAATACCTGCATAAGGAACACAAGAAGAAGATCAACAACTCTATTCAACATTTGGTATCTTTTTCATTGAGAAAATTGCAAAAAACTTTTGTGCTTTTCGGTTCTCGCAAGTTCCCTTTAGGCACAGTGTGAGATTCTCGCAGGTGCCTTTGGGGCCATCTGCGAGAATGATGCATTCTCGCAGGTCCCATGTGGTTGGCCTACGAGAATGGATGAGCACATTTTTAACCTTTAAAACAAGTTCAAAAATATGAATTTTACCAATTAAAATGAAAAATTAAACCATGAAAAGATAGAGGATGAGGAGCCTACCTCACTACCGGAGATGGTTCGTCGAATGGATGCTCATACCTCTCGCAATCGAGCTCCGAAATTCAAGGGTAAAAGAGGGGTTTTGGACTAAAATATTGGCAAAGTTACAATGACTATGGTAAAAAACACTTTTACTCATTTATATTTACTTTTACCATTGGTTATTGGTTTTTTATAATTGTTTTATTTATTAAACCTAATGTCTAATACCCTTATGAGTGCAACTTTTGCAGAGATGACAACTTCGACATTTATGCACAGGGATACAGATATTTTTCTCTTCTTCATCGTATGTTTTGATTGTTTTTCATGGTTTTTGTACAAAACCTCGAGCTTGGTCTTTGTCCGTTCTCATGCTCGAAAATATATGAGAACGCGATCGAGCATACTTTTATCACTTTTTCGGGATCAACAAGGTTATATGAAAAATGAACCCCCTTGGAGTCCTCTTTAAGCTCTTTTTAGACTCTCTAAACATGAAAATATTGCCGAGCGACCTTGCTCTTTTCATGCTCGTTAAAGTATTTGAAGAAAGCATTTGTTGGGTGATAATTTATCTCTTTTTCGGTCTCATCAGACTATTTTATGAAAAAGGAACTGAGAGAGTTCTCTTTTAAGTGTTTTTCTAGACTCTATAATCATGAAAAACCTTTGAGTTTTCTATCTTTGGACTCATTAAACAAACATCGACAGACATGTAATGGGACCAAACTAATCCTTCCTAGGGTTTGTTAAACATACTCCGAGGGACTCATCCAAAGGATGAGCTTACATCAACAAGCATATGTTATCCTCCTCAAGCTTGCATAAAAATAAAGAGGTACTCGCCAGAAATGGTGGGGGAAAATTTGGGAAAGGGATGTGTTTTCGTATTCATATTATTGGCAGTAAGTGTCGCTCTTGAACATGACACCCCCCTATTCATTATTTGAAGCCGGTTTGGGAAATCCATTTGTCTCTCATTCGATTTGCTACAAGGTCGTATCCTGAGTCGTCTTTGAGTCAATGCTGCCAAATCATTGGTCATGTCATTCATATGTTCAAGAGAAGTTCATTCGAAACCTTTATTGAGTCAACCATCTGTAGTTGTCCGTTCTCTCCGTGTCGACCTTCCCTGTGTCCAGTCCAATTTACATCATACTCTATTTCACCTTCAAAATTTGTTACTCATTTCATGTCATTGATGGGGGATACATCAAGACCCTCCTATGATGAGTTTTGTTCCGTCGACTCCAGCTCATTATCCGGAAACAAGACTTAGAAACTCTTTGGTACCTTGGAACTTGCATGCCTCAATGGTAGGTTTCCTCGCTTTCGACAGTGGGTTTTCATCATTGACCCTTGATCAGAATATTCTGTCAGATGTTCGACTTCAACTCATTTATTCGCATTCAGTGGATTGTACTAGTGTACCTTGGGAGTCATTGACATTAATGGTGATTTCCCTCACACTTGTTAACGGTTTCATCATTGACCGGTAATCAAGTGGTTTCTACCATGTTTGACTTCGACACATGTAATCACATGGTTAGACTCGTACTTTTGGGTGTTAGGAGTGAAGAGCCTGGATATTATCTCTTTGGTCCAGGTTGCGATGGAATATGTATAATTTGTTGACACATAGATCCATTTTGTATATCTCGTGGCTATGTCGTCTCAATTTGAATTTTCTTGCATAGATCCACAGTGTATTCTTGGTGGCTATGAAATATTTTGATGGCATGGATCCACAATGTATGATTGGTGGCCATGACCTATGCTTACAGTGTCATTCGCCCATGATCTGAGTATGGGAATGCCTACCTCAGAACTAGTATGATATTCTGCAGATGCTTGGTTGTTCCAGGTTTCCGATTAGGTGTGCTCCTAGTTTTCGACACACACATGCAATTTACAAAGTATTTCGTCTATCATTGATTTCGGCCTCATACTTTGGGGGGCATTCTATTACCCATTATTTTGGTCATCTAAATGGTGTATTAACAATGGTGTACTCAGGCTCTCAACAAGAAATTTCAATTCATCTCCTTCCAGAAAACATGTTTTTGAAGAGAGTTCGCAGGTTGCATATGGCCTAGGGTGTGAGAATGACCCATTCTCGCAGGCTACGTTCAGCTAGGGTGTGAACCTCTCGCACTGTTCTCTATACCTGGGGTACAAACTTGATGTCAATCTTGGAAAAAGATGAAATCTCGATGGTTCTAGAAGGGAATCTTCTAGATAATGGGTTCTCATTCGAATGGTTATCATTTTACTGGTTTCCATAATTTGGTGGGATCATTCTCATCCAAGTAACCATCTCATCCTCTCTTATATATTGATGGGGCTCTCCTGGAAAAGGTTAAGAAAGATTATTTGGAGAATTGGTGAAGGAATTGTGTGAAGAACCTGGCTTGAACAAGAGCTTGGAGACTCTAGCAAGTCTATCAAGAGGAATTAGATCTTCTTCATGCAAGGATTGAGCAAATGTGTGTGTTGGAACCAAGAGTCACCGAAAGGAATCTTGTGACATCAAGGTGATCAAGTTGTATCTTCTACTTTCGATTAATATGATACAGCGACATGTCCTTTTCCCATAAAGTCATTCTTACTTTATTGTGTAATTCCTTGATCATATACATAAGTTGACAATTGAATACGTTCATCTATCTTCACTTTGGTTGGTTTGTTTTGTCTTGGTCTTGGCCTCATGAGAGCACTAGAGTGAACCGGGAGCAACAAAGACCCAAGGAAGCAATTCAAAGGTATGTCACTTGTTCCTCCTTATTAGTTATTTCAATGGTCATAACTTAGGGAAAGAGTCATGTCATGTCCTATTTTGTTCTAGATCCAGGTGGATCTAGGGAGATCTGTTAGTTTTCGCACCTACTGATTAGTCTGATAACAACTTTATGCCCTCCCAGTGAATGGCGAAGCCCTAAAACAATATTTTCAGTAAAAAAAAAATTGTGTTTTCATTTTCACGATGTTTGTCTTAGATAGGTCGATTGTGGAATGCATTTTTGTTTGTCTTTTTCTATTGTACTTATGTGATTTTTGAATATTGTATTTAGAAAGATAATGGTTGACCTCAATTCATGCGATATGACAAACTTTGTTCCTAACTTGTTGCTCACACACAACACAAGAAGTGCTAAAGGGACATGTGGTTGTTTTAAGGGGTTCTCTATCTGACCTGTGCAGATGAAAAACCTTGTAAAAGTGATGAAGTGTCCACCTAGTGGTCTGGTAAAACCTTAAGGGAAATATGGTAAGATGGAAAGGACTACATGTACCTCAGAGAAAGAGTTGGAATTTTTCACCTTAACCATCTCATTTTTGCAAATAACAGAAGTCCTCTTCTCCCACTCACTCAGGGCATTCTTCCAAACTAAAATCAACTATATGAAATGAGTGTAGAGTAGGAGAGGGTATGTATATATCTCCGCCAGGGCTATGGATTCTCGCTAGCAGTGGAGCAAGGTATGTGATGTCAGGGTGACTCTGTCGGGGATATGGACACTCGCTGATAGTAGAGAAACACTATAGCAAGTGAATAAGGGTAACTAAAATGCCTAGTGCTAGTGAATGCTTTACTAGAATATTGTCAAAAGGGGCATGGATAAGGGTTACAGGAAACAAAGGTGGAATAAAGGTTGAAAACCCCACAGGTAGGCCCAAATGCACCAACCAGTGATTTTCAAATGCAAGGATAAAAGAGGCTATGATAAAAAATCAGTTAAGTTCTTAACCATATTTTGCATCAGTCGAGCCCGAGGTAGGAAAATATATTCTGATTTCGCCTAGTAAGTTGTCAGTTGTTGAGCATTAAACACAACCTAAAAATCCTATGTTAATTTCTACTTTTTAGGTACCACTTGGTCTTCGTATTGCCTGGTCTGATTTCATTCTAAGAAATTTTTTGTCTTCACTTATTATCATGATTCTCATCATCTTTTTAGGCTTGTTTGAACTTATGAAACCCCATGACCCAAAAATCCTTAACACCTGAATAAAGAATCAACAGTCAAAACACCTCACCCAATGCACTCAAATTCGCCATCGGAAGGAATTCTAAGATGGAAAAGAACCACTCAGGTAACCTCAGTCACTTAGCACCGATATTCATTGGTATAAACAAAAGGAATTTTTTTTTATGACAAGTATTTCATAAGGATATCATCGATAGCTGATCCCCTTTGGCATCGGTAAAATACGAGAAGAATAGACGTTAAGAAATGAAAAAGATGAAAAGATATCACCTATAGTCGATGACCGATACGCTTACAGGAATCGGGGAAAGCCTAAAAGGATTGCAACAAACATTTTGACCTTGCTAAAAGATACTCTCGATCACTGATCATTGATGCGTTTTCAGTGTTGGGACGTTTTCGAGGAAACTAATCCGAAGAAATCACTTGATAGGTTTATCATCGATTGTCGATCCTGGATACTTTCAGCAACGACAAAATAAGGTTTGTTTTTAAATGAATAACTTAATTAAAGTCACGACATCGATTAATACACGTGAATTAGGTCATCGTTCTTCAATGCCACGTGTATTTACTAGATTGGAGAACTGTACGGTCTAGTTTTACCCCGAGTCATTCTTGGTTCCTTGGGTCTAAGTCGCACCTCAGAGTCAACTTTTCCACAATAATATTGTACTATAATTTTGATCGGTTTCAAATCGTTTACGAAGGATATAAATGAAAACATTCATAGTGCATCCCCAATCCCAAATCCACCCACTGAGAGAGCGACAAGATGGGAAGCTGTAGCGCTAGATATGATCGTACTTTGAGCATTTAAGGGGATAATTAATACCAAATATCGCATTAGTTTCTACCTCGTGCGCCAATAAAAACAACCATTTAAAATCACCGATAGACCACATCACCCCCCACGACTCTGCCATCAACCCACGATGAATTTAATTTGCAGAGATTTGGAAGAATATTTGTTTAAATTTCACTCATCACCCAAATGGAATGGTTGATGCGACACAATGAGTTATTCCCTGGTTTAAATTCTCTTGGACCACTGTAAACAAACTCATTATGCACTCAAGAAAATTTAGAACATCCAAAGAAGCATGAGATTAATTTGAGGGTTGCAGAGATCTTGTGAGTATCAAAATAACCAGTTTTAGCAAGCTTCCCAGGTATGTATCCAATTCTATGAATTTTAAATGGTTACCGTTCATATATTTTTTATATGGTTTTGTTCTTTACACAATCTCTATAATTTTATTTTAATTACAGGAATAATCCCACCAAGAAATCCAACCACCAGATGATTTCCGAGGGCACCGAAGCTGAAAGAACCAGAGGTAGGTGAAAGCTCTTCTCCAGGGGCCACAAGGAAACTAGAATACACTCCGAGGTCACAAATTACCATTAAAAAATAGACGAAGAAGGTTTTCATCTAGCCTCTAGCCTTTGGAGATACAGAGGCAAGCACAGGGTCCAAGACGACACTCCCACATTGGGGAGAGATCTTTAAAAAGATTAGTCGGGAGGAATACCCAAAATATATTTCACACAGTGACCCAGATGTGAGAACGCTCACCTAGAATTTATCATAAAAAGGCCTTCATAGCCTCATTTTAATCATCTTATTGTGAATGAGTGTAGCCATCACATCTCTTCTAAGAGATAAAGATACCACCATTCTAGCGAGTCTTTCACTCTATATTTTTACATTCTCTGTACATTTCTTTCATTAATAAAATCATGTATTGTTGTATTTCTCTTTTTTTGGAATTTTTTTTGTGTATTTCATTGTAATATATCTTCTTTCATTTCGTTCTAATAATAATCTAGAGTGTTGGTATCATAGCAGTCATCTCCTGATCATTTTTCATTTCATATCCCTGAGGACGTACAAGTATAGAAAGTTGGGTATGGATCTTGTATCTCTTGAGGACAATCACTCTCGCATGCCCAAGAAACCCTCTATGGTGGTAGAAAAAATAAATGACAGAGCATAAGATTCTATTAATTTTTCTCTTGAGAAATCTCTCCTGTGATAAAGGGATGAAATGATGGAGAATTGTTTCCACATCCTTCAATGCTTGCCGATAGCAACATGCACATATTAATCAAGAAACCACTTTAGAGGAACCTCTCCCTTCAAGGTACAAGTTAATTTTGATATTCTTGTATTTAAAGGTCAAACAAATGTGGATGCCTTATAAAACTGGTTGAATCTTCTAGAAGGTTATTTCTCTGTTCACAATTTTTCCGACAGGGAAAATATCAAATTCCCACTCCTCAAGTCTCTCACTCATGTCAAACATTGGTGGGAAACTTACTAGGAGAAAAATTCCATAGAGGAATCTAGAATATATGGGGTTGATCCCTCTTGGGATTTTTTTGTGGATGCAATCAAGGAACAATACTACTCTTTTGATAACTATGAAAAGAGAAGAGCCAAACAATGTCAAATATCACAAATACTTTCCATACCTTGTGCATGAAGCATGGTATCAAAGACTTCGAGTGACATATGGTTCTAAAATACCATGGGGATCTGCAAGGCACATCCAAACTAAAATGGGTTTCCTAAACATCTCATCTTTGGGAGCTTCCTATTGATATGCTGTCAAATATGCACTAGAAAAAATGAGAGTTTGGGTCTGTAAATATGCAACAACCAAAGAATTGTAAAGATGACCCTAACCAACAACCTCCCAACAACCATTCCAATACATAGGAAA
The DNA here is from genome assembly GCA_009831015.1 of Picea engelmannii. Taxonomy (NCBI): domain Eukaryota; kingdom Viridiplantae; phylum Streptophyta; class Pinopsida; order Pinales; family Pinaceae; genus Picea; species Picea engelmannii. The sequence goes on along the minus strand of ML785129.1, from coordinate 154,998 downwards.
ACAAGGGTAAAGGAAAGATGAGGAATGACACTGGGAAGTGGTGCGACTTATACAAAATCCCCGGACACAACACTGATGAATGTTTCTCCAAACATTCATTGGTGGCTGAGGTCGAATATAAGGAGACAACCCTGATTCATAATCTGATCCATAAAATATTGAAAACAGACAGATCATCGACGCAAACCCTACTACTACTTTCACAACTGCAACAATTCAACCAAAAGAAATAGTAGATCCTAGAGAGGGAGAATTCCTCTTCAATCCATGGATAAGGGTGAAGGGGGCCCCGTTGCATTTGATTGTTGATAGCGATGGACAAAATAACCTCATCTCAGTTGAGGTCATCAAATATTTGGGGTTGTCGATAACACCACACCCACAACCATACAACATCGACTGGCTTCACAAGCGACAAGATCTCTGTGTCAACGAGAAATGTCTATTGTGCTATGGAAGCCAGCCCTCAAGGATGAGATAGTGTATGATGTTTCCCATATTGATATATGTGATGTTGTTTTGGGCCAAACATATATGTGGAAACGTCATGTTTTTTATGAGTCTTGACCCCGTATTGTCATTATTACTCTGGGTGGTCAGCTCTACAGGATACTAGAGGTAGTTCTGACTATTGTTCCACCAAAATAGTTCCACAAGGTAATCTCTCATACTGTAAAATTAATCCTCTATAAAATATGTTCAAAGGATGCATAGAAGGCCACTACTACCACTGCAACCTTAACTCTTTCTATCCAAAAAAAACAAAGTGCATAAGATAAACAAGATATTATTCCTTCACCTAGTATGGTGCCTACATAATGCCCTGTCAAGCCTAGAGACAACAAGTTGGTGGAATAGATTCAACCCTACCAACAATAGGTTCATGACAACCTTCCATAGATAAATCACTGCAACTTCTCCAACAAGGAATGCAACTGTTAAGAACCAAATATCAATATAGCTTAGAAAAACCTCAGAAAAAGTACTCAACGCCTTGAAAAAGAGATAATTTCAGATAATAAGCCTCTTCAAGGGGGCAACCTCCTTTTACCCCACTTAAATGTTCAAGTACAAGATGATTCAAAATGAAAATATCTCCTTGGTATATATAGGAGACTAGGAGGTATAATTACAACTAATGGCCTAAAGCCAACATAAATAAATTAACATTACTAATATAATATGCCCCAATTAAGGAGTAATGAGCCAATATTATGGCTTAACATGCCCCTCCCCTTGAGACAAGTGTTTTCCACAATGCTTGAGTAACTCTGGATTCTTCTGTATAAAAGACTCATCTTCCCAAGTGGAATCTTCAGCCAGTAGTTTCCTCCATTTAATGAGATACTTTGAAATGGATCTATTCCTCAGCTAGCAAATTCTTGTGTCAATGATGGCTTTAGGCTCCAATATGATTTTTCCTTCCTTGTCAAGTTTTGGCACTATAGTTTGAACTGGGATCGTGTCACCTATAACCTTATTTAAGCCTAAAACATGGAAAACTAGTTGTACTCATGAAGATACATGCAACTCCAATTTGTATGTCATAGTACCAATATTTTGCAACACCTTATAAGGGCCATAGTACTTTGGTGATAATTTATTATCCTTCTTGGCTTGCTTG
>ML785129.1:110278-149288 GCA_009831015.1 Picea engelmannii | reverse complement strand
GAGGGGGCAACCTCCTTTTACCCCACTTAAATGTTCAAGTACAAGATGATTCAAAATGAAAATGTCTCCTTGGTATATATAGGAGACTAGGAGGTATAATTACAACTAATGGCCTAAAGCTGACATAAATAAAATAAAATTACGAATATAATATGCCCCAATTAAGAGGTAATCATCCAATATTAGGGCTTAATAGCAGCTCACCAAGATTCAAATTCAGAAAATTATTTCCCTTCTTCTGTGAGCAGTCAACACAATGGAGATAATTTATTCCTAAGGGGGGATGATTGATCTAGGTGGATATTGGTGGCCACCCACCTGTTCCAAATTCCAATTGGCTCATCTTGATAGTTTTCAATTCAACACGTTCCTCTGTAATGGGGACAATTCTTTGTAATTATGGGTTCTGCACTTACAAGGCTATCCCAAATCCATACACAAAATCCATGTGGATATTGGTGGCCTGCCACCTTTTCTAACTGGCTTATTTTGGAATTTTTCTTGTTAGTACATCTTTATGTACCTCTAAGGCTATTTTGGGGCTCTAAACAGTGTTTTCTTGTATTTCCATAGTCAAATATAGATGGATCTTGAGTTTGATGTGACAATCAGTATTTCTCAAAAAAACCTTTCCAATGAGATATCACGTGCCTAAAACAAAGATTGTATGCAAAATTTATGACCCTGGGAAGTTAATGTACTAACTTACCCCAATGTTTGGCACTTCATCTCCTAGGGTTAGGTTTTTGGAATTCATGTCTATCATAAAAAGGCCTTCAGAACCTCACTGTAATAATATTTTTCTGAATGAGCATATCCCTCACATCTATTCTCAGACATAAATCTTCCACCATTCTAGTGAGTATTACACTCCATATTTGTACAGTCTCTATACATTTCTTTCACTAATAGACACATGTATTGTTGTGTTTCTCTATTTCTAGAAATTTTTGTGTATTTCATTGTAATGTCTCTGTTTTTATTTTGTTATGAAAATAATCTGGATCGATGGTATGAGGACACTTATCTTGATTGTTCTTCAGTGCATATCCTCGAAGAGGTCCGAGTATATCAAGTTGGGTATCAAGCTTATCTCTCTTGAGGAAAATAGCTCTTGCACGCCCATGAAACCCTACATGGTGGCATAAAAGAAAAATGGTGGATCATAAGATTCTATTAATCTGCTTCTTGAGAAATCTCTCCCACGACACAAGGATGAAATGATGTGTAATTTTTCCCATGTACTCCAATTCCTACCAATATCGACAAACACATATTCATCAAAAAACTGCTTTGGAGGAACCTCTCCCTCCAAGGTACAAGTTAATTTTGATATTCCCATATTTGAAGGTCAAATAGATGCAGATGACATAGAAAAATGGTTGAATGTTCTAGAAGGTTATTTCTTTGTCCACAATTTATTCGACAAGGAAAATATCACCTTTGCACTCCTCAAGGATATCCCCTTATTTTGAAGAAAATCACTCTACGGCAAGGGGTAAACCACAACAAACAAAAATGACTGCATAAATAAACTCTAATCCTAAGTATGCTATATAAATATAAATGCTACCAAGAAAATATAAATATCGTACCTCATCCAGAAGTTCAATGAAGATCATCATTGAGCACTCGACCCAAAGCTATATACCTACAACTTGCCCTCAAAAACCAATATAAAAAATCATATGGTGATAATATATAAAGTTAGAAGATATAATAGCATAATCCATCAATATTCATAACAAATATTCTTGTGGAATAACAATTCAAATATATGCAATATATGAATTGGACGAGAAAATAGTATTTCTATTAGAATATGAACAACATAAGTGTATGAATGACAAAATTTTGTGTTGGCACGTCTCAAAACCAAGAAACTAAGTCCCTTCCAGTTGGGCCTCCACCAATCCAATCCTCCACCAAAGACAAGCTCATATAAGAGAGACAATGAGGTTCTCCATCAAAGAGGGAAGATATTGGGGGTTGAACAATGTGTTCAGACTTTAAAGGACATATAGATGTAGAATCAATATGATGTGAATAATTTATCCGGAGTAACATTTCTCTCAAAAGTTGAATTCTTCTCCTCTTCCACGGCTTGGATATGTCCCATTTATATCCTTCAAATGGAACTAAAGAGCTGAGTCAGAAAGTTTCCAGTATATGGAAGGTCAAGGATCATGGATCTCGTGATGTGACATGGAAACCCAACACCATTTTTTAGTTTTGGACAAAAAAACTGATGTACATGGGTTGTAATGGTGCAACCTGTATATACGCATGCTATATAGTTGTCAGGGAATGTATATGTGGGAAAATATAATTTTTTATCTCTGGGAAGTGTAAAAGGGACTTCAAGTCTACATAGGAAAATGGAAAAGGCCTTATGAGCAAGTTTCATGGGGTGAGGAAAATATTTCTATAACAAATTCCCCCTAATGTGTGAGGTTAAAGGAGTATATGCAATGGATGAAATACATTATAATTCCAAGAAGTGGATTAATGGACACCGAACTAAACGAACTAGTTTCTCATAAGAATATTACAATCTATAATGAATTTGTACACATTGCTACCAATTTGAATTACATTCTAGATCCATGTGGAAATATACAAAATAGTTGTTCATGGCCATGAATAGGAAATATAATGTAGACATGTGCCATAGGTTGTCATAGTCATGAACAAGGCCTAGTGAAAACAAGTATCAAAACCAATCTCCCATTATCACCGAAGTCAAATATGTATTGGTCCAATGAATGATAGCAACAACTCAGGAAATGTGCTACTTTAAACTGATGTATTCAATTCTTCTACACGATCCTCCAAAGGTGAAAGTATACATCATGTGAATAGAGGAGTTGAGGTCGAACACAATGAGACTTCTCTTGATTACCGGTCATTAATAAATATTGTTAACAAACGCGAGACAACCTATCGATAATGAAAGTATGTATCAAGGCACTGAGTACATTCTTACAAGTGTGAATAAAGGTGTTGAGTTCGAACAGTTGAAGAATCCATCAATCAGGAGACATTGATGTATTCCCAATTGTCGATGGTGAGAGAACCTAACACTGATGACTACAAGCCTCTAGGTACTCATAGGAATCTAGGCCTCATTTCCAGAATATATGAGATGAAGTCGATGGAAGGAGACCCACTGAAAGGAGATAACTAAGGCATATTTCATGAGTCAACACGAGGTAAAAGGAAATATCTTCATGATTTGGAGGAACTGAGAATAAGATGATTTTTATGAACCAATGACCTTGCGCATCTCTTGCATGCACAATATGTAAGTAGTGCATGAAAGAGATCCTCTGAATAACAACCAATAAGGAAACCTGCCAAAAAAGGAGATGAAACCACCAATAAGGCTAATGGCATCCAAGAAGTTACATGCATCCCTATGTATGAATATATTTATTACCGTCGAACACAAGGGAAATCCCACAATCATCTATTACACATTATTTTGGTCACCCTAGTGATCAACTGATGACATCTGCTTAACTCATTTCCATCTTCCCTGAAGATATTAAAAAAGACTTTCTCCATGAAAAAATTGGTTTGATTTTCCCATTTCAAAAACTATGAAAAGGAAGTTCGTCCCACTCTACACCCAAACTGGACTTTCACGTCGTCATAAGATTCCTGTGCATAGGGTGATTTGATTCTTAAGAAAATGAAAAGTCAAAATTCATGAATTTTCTAGAAGGGAATATTCTATAAGATGAGGTGGCCTCTGATCGGTTTTGATCTTACTCTCTTATCTGATTTAGTGGGATCATCCTAATCTCCTCATCCATCCCTCCTTCACCCTATATAAAGAGGGATCTCTCATGGAAAAGGTTGATAAGGCTAAGGTTTTCAAGGGTTTGCATATGCATGAAGAGTTCTACTACAAATTATACTTGAGATAGCTTTTCTTTAGCTCTCTTCGTTAAATTGTGGATATTCTTCATCAAAGGCATTGGAGAAAAGGCGTGTGTGTTGGAGAAAAGAGAGATTGAAAGGGACCTTGCAACATCTAGGCTTGGGTTGTATTCTCCATTTTCCATTTAATATAATGCAAGAATATATTTCTTCCCTATAAAGGTGTCTTGGATTTTATTGTATAACTTCTTGATCTTACACATATAATTCATTGGATTATATGTATCTTTGTTCTCTCTCTCTCTCTTTGTTGGTTTGTGACTCTCAAATAGGTTCATGATCCTGCAAACTCAAATAAGGAGTAATAAAGACAAAACTAGTGAGGATCAAGTGTCATTTAAGAGGTATGTTACTTGCAACTCTCTGAACTTGTTTATATGACAATGAAGTCTAAGGTGAAGTTTGTATTCTGTCTTGTTTTGTTCTAGATTCTTGTGGAAGTTAGGGAGATTAGTTTGTGTCCACACCTATCTATTTATCTGATAACAAAATTGGTGACCATACTGGGGGTCCTGACTTAGCTCTTCCTGAGCGATCTCAGTGGGGGGACATATGCAAGAAAGATTTTTTTTTTATACGATGTTTTTGATATTTTAATTATATAATTTTTTTATTGTGTCATCTATCCAAGACTAATCAAATTATATCATTAATGAAGATGTGGCACCTTATTTTCCTCTGGCATCATCTCCCATTCAGAGGCGAGGAGAGAGGGGTGTTGTAGTAGGAGATACCGCCACATATCATGAGGCCATTGAGCAAACGATGGAGGGATTAGCCATGAATATTCATGATTCCATAGTGGACAAACTACCTAGGCACTATCAATGCCATACAATTGGTGTATCTACATCTATTGGTCAAATGATCTATAGAGTGGCAAGGGAAGTTGCTTGTTACAACGAGAAACATCGTTGATGCTTTTTGTACATGAAGCTATGAGCTTCACTATTTTGATATTTTGGGCCTTGGACAAACACTTTTGTAACATTTTGTTGTATTAATATAAAGTTCCTATTGGCTTACTTGTTTTTATAAATAATGTGTGATTGGTTTATAAATGTCTCAAATGTCTATCTAAGACATAATTAGCCAATGCATCTTTCAATGTATTTAGACATCTAGGAATGTGTTGATACTCAATGTAATCAAAATGTCTTTCCAAGAGGAAAATTCGTAAGTATACCCCTAACAAAGTAGGACATTGGATGGAATAAATGTTACTCAACTATAGTACTACTAACTGTGAATCAAGTCGTACAATAAGATGACGGATGCCAAATGAAATGGCGTTAGTTAGCAACTCTAAACTACAATCTATTATGTGATATTATTAGTTGCACGACCAAGGCAAACACCATGTAGACTGATCAAATCATTTGTAGGTGCATAGATTGCCCATGTAGTAGGCACTAGGTCTTGAGTACTGCGAGTAGAACCATCAAAAAATCTGATATAGGGTAGTGAGGATACCGACATATGGAAACCAAGCACAATGCAAGGAAAGCAGCTGAAAGGCGAAACCAAAAAAAATGAAAAATCACACAAGAGTATGATACACTAAAAATACACAACACTCATGAAAAAATAGTTTTAAGCATAGTACTTCTATAAGTAAATCCCATTTGTGGGCTCACTCAAAGGAATTCCATCATAATCTACCAGCTCATAAGCCCCTTTATCTACCACTCGTTTCACAATATAAGGTTCATGCCACATAGGCTCAAATTTACCAGCCCATAATAAGTCATGATCTTGTTCATAAAGGAGAACCAAATAATCTTTAGAAAACACACATGGTTTGAGATGCTTGTCATATTGAGTGTTTACACACTTCTTCTGAGTTTCAATGACTAAGGAAGAATCACGGCGAATCTCCTCTAATTGCATAAAATACAATAGACATTCTTCTTTAGCTGCGGTGTTAGGGAGATGTTCGACAACTAGTTTCAAAGATTGAATTTCACACTCAATCGACATAATCGCTTTGATAATATATACTAACTGGAAAGGTGTGAACCCTATGGAAGATTTAATGGATGTCTGATAGGTGCATAATTCTAAGAAGAGCATCGTGTGCCATCTTGACTTGTGAATTCATACCATCCATCAAAGCATAGTAGTGAGAACTTTGTTGACTTCTTTGACCTAACCATTGGCCTACAGATAGTAAGGGGTTGAGTTTTCATGGTGAAGAACCAACTTCTAGGTAAGTTCAGACATCATGAAATTGTGAAAATGACTACCATGGTCAGTGATGATGGATTGAGGGACACCAAACCAAGTAACGATATGATTGAATATGAACAATGTTGCATTTTTCTTGGTATTATCAAATGTAGGCATTGCCTTGTCCCACTTAGTGAAATAAGCCATGACTATTATGATGTATCCATGCCCCCCGATCGAGTGAGGGTTACATGTCATGAATTCAATGCCCCATTTAGAAGATAGACCAACATAAACTATAAGGTGAATGGTATAAGGATGGGATCAGATATTATTGTTATAGGTTTGACAAGCATGCCATTTCTAGATGACAGTAATGCAATCATTAAACAATGGAGGCCTGAAGTAACTAGCTCGTAAGATCTTCTGGGTAGTGGCATACCCATACATATGACCGCCACATTCTCTAGAATGAAAATTATTTAAATCTTTCTTAGCTTCATCGTAGCTGAGACATTGTCGAAATATGGAATCAATACAACAACGATAAAGAGTATCACCAAGGATAATATATTTATGGGCTTGATACTGAATATGAAGATGATCTGTAATAGAAATATCGGGCCAAAAAGTTTGGGTTTGGATATAAATGATAATGTCTCCATATCATATGTCGTCATAACTGATCAGAAAGAGAGACTCATTAGGAAAGGAATCTTCTGCCACAGTTTTTTTCTTAGTAGATGGAAGATCACATAACAAATCGGAAAAAACCAAATACTTCTTTAACTTGGCACGCTTAAAATCCAAATAAAACTCCTGGAGAATAACTATCCATTTAGAGTATTCCCCCCCAAAACAATTATCGAGTAAGGATGTGTTTCATGGGGTTGAAATCAGAAATGACTGTGATTTTTCATAACAAGATGTAGTAATGAAAATGTTGAACAACTACCAAGGCCAGTTCATCCACATGTAAATATTTGATTTTGGTGGTCATGAGACTCCTATTCAAATAGTAGATAACATGCTCATCATGTGAATCATCCTCTTGATCTAGAACCATAGCAATGGTAGAGTCTGAAGAATCTAAGTACAGGAAATAATATTGACTATAATTGGGTAGAAATAAAAGTGGTGTATGGGTCAAGGTGATTTTCAAAGCTACAAAGGATTTGTTGGCAGTTTTGTCCGATACAAAATGATAACCTTTTTTAAGAATTTGAGTAAATCCTTTCTTTAATTCAGCATAGTTGGGGTTGAATTGACGTAAAAAAATTTCCTGAACTTGCAAACTTTGGAGTTGGTGTATCGTAGAAGGAGGAGGAAAATTGAGGATAGCTTCAACCTTTAGAGGGTCCACTCTAATCCCATGAGTAGAAACAATAAAACCAAGAATTCTTTTGCACTCCACACAAAAAATGCATTTATGTGGATTCAATCATATGCGATAATAAAGAAAACGTAGGAAAATGGACCGTAAATGCGTCGGGTGATCTTGACAACACATAGAATGCACCGATAAATCATCTAGGTAAGGTTGTACAATGTGCTTAATGTCATGAAAAGAATAAGACATAACACCTTGAAAAGTCGCACCATCATTTTTGAGACCCAAAGGTAGTTTCTGGTATGCGAAGGTTCCCCAAGGGAAAATAAAATCAATCTTATGTTGATCCACAGGTAAAATATTGATTTGATTACAATCGGAGAAATTGTCCATCAAGGAGAAGTTTTCACTCCCGACACATTCATCAATAATCTGGTAAATGAAAGGGGTCAGATAATTGTCTTTGGGACAAGATTTGTTGATATCCCAGTAATCTACACAAACACAGATCCTTCCTTGTTTCTTCATAACTGAAACAAGATTGGACACCCAATCAGTCAAAGCCACTGGATAGACAAAAGTAGCTTTAAGAATTTTTTCAAATTCGAGCTTAATAGCAACAAATTTATGTGGATGTACTAGGTGAAGTATATGTCGAATGGTTTTAGCATTCGGGTAAGTCTTAATCTCATGTAAAATAATATATGGATCAATTCCAAACATTTATTTGTAACTCCAGGAAAAAACATCACAAAATTCTTGGAAAATAGTTTTTTAAATACAGACCTCATTGGTAGAACATGAAGCACCGATGTGAACATTTTCCACAACCCTGCTTTTAATAGAAATATCAAGAGGGATGGTAGGTGAAATGTTACCGAAGTTCCCTTCATAAAAAACATTGTGTGTTGGTTTGGGAACAAAACAAATAGTAGAAACATTAGACAAATTGGAAATCCTTTGATAACTCTCTATGGTCTCGGGTTCTGGGAAGAGAATAGAACAATATTGCCCATTGTCCCATGGGGTATCTTCCATAGACATGATTTTCATGATAATTTAATATGTGTGGAAAACTACGTGGAATGGATCCATAGACATATCTAAGAGAGAGTGAGGAGAAGGAGGTGTTGATTGAATAGCTTGATAATCCAATTCTACTGGACTAAAAGGCATTTGGTCTCTGTAACGAAGATAGTCATCAGAGCTAGGTACTATCCAAGGGTCGTAAGACTCAGGGGTTTCACCAACAGTGGTTGATATCATGTTAATTGAAGCAACAAAAGGAGGAGGAATATCAAGTGGTGGAATGGGAAATGTATCCATTAACAATAAATCCTTTAGAAGACCCAGAACGACATTCTCATAACTGGGAGGTATTTTTCCAATGAAAGGTACATTGCTAGTACATGAATCAAAATTAAAGAAGGAAATTTGATCGACAGTAACAACTTTTCCTTGGTGCGGGAAACATATCACATGGAAAAGAGTAGAAACAACTACGTACATGTAATCAATCCAACTACGACCAAGTAGAAGGTTCTAATCGAGAGGTGCATCAAAGACCTCAACATTAACCATTTTATCTTCTAACATAATAGACAACGAAGGAACCACACCATAAGGTTTAAACCATGTACCATTAAAAATTTTTAGAATATTGTGTGACTCAGTAAGTGTAATATCCTCAAGGATGAGCCCCAATTGTATTTATGAATTGGAAACATGTTTCGTAGGATGGTGAAACAAGAAGTTATAAGCTATGGGATTATGTGATTATTAGGCCGGATAGCCTAGGTTCCAAAGGCAGGAGCCTATTTTGTACATGTAAATATTCATATTATTAATATAAATACATTGTTTCGTGTAGACCGACCATGAAGAAAGAGTGATGGGGGACTAAGATTTCACTAGGCTAGGTAAGGGAGAGGGGGCTGAGAGGTTGGAAAGAGGGGATAAGACTAAGGGATTAAGTACAAAATAATAATAATAATATATTATTCTTCCAAAATATATATGGTAGAGGGATATGTTTTATCCTAAGTTCCTGGAAAAGGGAACGAATGCTAAATGGAGTGCATGCAGATCCAAGAAGGCAAGTGTTGACCTGAGTGCATGTAGTTAAAGTTGGAGAGTCACCTTGTGTTAGGGTTCACTGCCATTATTTCATCCTTCGTCTAACCTATTTGGCCACTGTCATCGACCTCTGCATCTCCACGCACATTAGAAACCTCTCACTAGGGAAAGGAAGACCTATGTTATCCTGTGAAGACCCACAATTCTTCATTTTCCAAAACCGTGTTGTGCCTTACTGATTGTGGTTGTTTCCATTCCCTGAGTTATATTGAGATTTGTTTTTGTCCTCACCTCACTGGAAATTGAATGGAAGTTGATTGAAGAAGTAGGTTATCAGGCTCGTGGTTGAAGAGGCGGGTTGTCAGGCCTGTGAGAAGATCTCTCCAGGTGAGAGAGTTTGGAGGGAAGTGATTTAATCCTAGAGAGAGTCTAGCACCAACTATGGAGATCTGAGAATTCCTGATCTGGCCTATTGCCAAGACCCTGAAAGGGAAGTGGAGTAGCCAATGGACTATGGAATAGTGAAGGTGCATATTCGTGGGGTGGAAAAAGCATGTGGGGATTGAGAGTCTGTGAGTAGTGGGCATAAGAAGGCTCCTGGAGAGAATCCTTCTAGTTTCACTATGTAGTTTCCTGTGACCTCAGCCTAGTCTAGGATTCCCTTTCCCTGGGTGGAGCCTAGTCCCAGCTTGGGGGTGACCCACTGCTGAGCGTGATGAGTAGCGTGGTCTAAGACTAGGATGTTTGTGGAAGGTCTGCATGCAGTTGGAAGTTTTAATCCAGTTAAAAGATAAGTATCATTTTTGTTCTTGATTATGTATGTTATGCATGTCTGTGTTTTTTGAAATGTTAGCATGTGTTCTGTTGCATGTGGACTTACTGTCAATTCCAGATAAGTTTGTATGGTAGTAGTAACTCTATGGTAATTGTTTTAAATTCATTANGTGTGTGTGTGTGTGTGTGTGTGTGTGTGTGTGTGTGTGTGTGTGTGTGTGTGTATGTTCCATGTAGTGTCATCGCCCGCCTATGGAAGGTCAAGGATGTTACAAATTGGTATCAGAGCTAAGTGAGGTGCTAGCATATTGGCATTGCTCGGCCTGTTGGTGGCTGGGCATGTTACAAATTGGTATCAGATCCATGGTTTCAACACTGAGCCTAGATGGGCCATGTTAGTGGAAGTTGAAACAAACTTTTTAGAAAAGATTTTTTTTCAAAATGGACAAAATTCAAGTTCAGAACCAAGGTTCACACACTGAGCCTAGATGGGCTTATAAGTGGTCATTGGAACCAAGGTTTCAAGTCGAAATTGTGTCTAGAGGAACCAATTTCGAATCTTAGAACATTCCTGAGTGCCAAGAGGTTACCTTGGTCATGTTATGAAGCTCAGTAGATGTAGTAATATTATAAAACCACGATAGACATGGTATTGGGCCACAAAGTAATGTGGGTCGTAGAATCTCTTCAGGAGAAGGAGGACAATTCCCAACCGACAGATTTGAAAAATTTGTGAGGCGCTTAGATGTGAGTTCCTTTGGAAATCTGTGGAGTAACGAAGTTCGTCTGTGTATTCGATCTGAGAGAGAGGATACGTGACAGAAATATGTGGACTTCGGGAGAAAACGAGTGTAGAGAGGTTGAAAATCCTAAAGCCCAAAGTCCTCAAAGTAGATCTACACTGTAGATCTGGGAGAAGAGATTGACCATTGGATCAAGCCAAGGGAGGTAGTGATGGCATGGTATGAATGACAGAGAACTCCCGAAGCTCCAAAGTCTGAATTAATCTAGATCCTTTGTCCAAAGGGACACGTGTCAACATATTGTCTTGTTAAGGATTTTTGCATTCGGGAGAAGTAGTGTGTGTTGAGGTGAGAAATTTCAAAGCCTGAAGATCCAAAGCCCCAAAGAGTCGAAATGGTGTGTCATGATGACATCACCCAAAGGTGACGTGGACCTCTCCTATACATGCCATGTGCCCCCACCTGGAATGTTGTCAGTTGTACTATGTGGGACCTGAGGTTACATAACATGCTTAAAGGTCGACAAACCCACACTAACATTCATCACGATACATCAAGATCGACAGTCAAGAGGAATTACGGGGACCCAAGTTGCACGGGAGTTAATTCTCCAAGGTGGTCCCACAATCCAAACCATGGTTTCACCAAGGGGTTATGTGTAAGCATCATATGAATTGTGGGACGAAAGGCGGGTTACCCCAAACCATGGATGCATTCCCCTGCAATTTGAAAGGTGTTAAGTGATGTGACTACTCGGTATATTATTTCAAGTACATAAACTATGGGTCCTAGTGGACACATGGCGCCAGTTGTGAAGTCTAGAGACTTGAAACTGTGGAAGAATGGTTCATAAGGGAATGAAAGGAAGAACTTTCAAAAGTTTTGTAAGGTTCTTCTCCACAGAGCCTTATAAATCCAAAAAATAAATTTATTTTAAGGAAATGCTATCCTAACATTTGATAACATCATATCCAACATATAACCATTCATCTTAATTAAAATTTATGAATAGATCCTAATTATCTTACAAACAACAACATAACACTGCATATTTATTATAATACATAAAACAAATACATAAAATAAATTACCTCTTCATGATGCTAATTCCCCCGTTGATCTAGTTATCCTTTCTCTGCTTCCTTGCCCAGCCTGATTCACTGACCAAACCCTGCCCAAACCAACTAACCTCCCAGCCAGCTAGGAGCAGCCTGTCCGGCTCCCTAGCTCTAGGATACCGAAAGGAATCCTGGCCCCCATGCCCAAAACCCCCAGCAACCTGGTGCCCCCTCAATGGTTCACTAAAACTCCCAATATCAAAACTCCCCACACCAGAAAATATCCAAACAGAAATCCTCCCCCATCAAAATGCTTCCCCCCTTCAAAAAATAATCCTCCTCCCCATAAGACTCTTCCCCCTCATACCCCCCTTCACCGACTATCCTCCCCCTTCATTAATTTCCTTATCTCCTCCTTTATTATCCTATCCCCCTTCTTTATTATCTTATCCCCTTCATTAATATCTTATCTGCTTCTTTATTATCTTATCCCCTTCTGCATACGTAAAGTATTTAATTAAAAAAATTAAAATTATTAAGCCCCTTAAATTTATTACCCATGTCATCGAATGTGATATGTAATCAATTATTTAATTAATTAATCAATCAAAAGTTATAAACAATTAATTAATAAATAAATAATTAATTACTATTATTAATACTAATCATTGTTTAATTAAAACCATACTAGGACAATTAATTATCTAATTCATTTTACTTAATAATCCCTATGAATCTATTTAACTAGGGTTGTTACAAGTTTCATAATGTTGAGGTGACGATATGTAATAACATCACCAAAGGTGACATGGAAGTGTTTAGAGATTAACGATTCAGGGCATTGGGGGTGTGCAGATGTGAAATCCTCCGAAGTCCTGAAGCTCTAAATCTTTGAAGTCCTGGAAATGATGCTTGAAGTTCCACAGTGGGTGTCATCCATTGTATGTTGGGTAGTCATGGACTATTGGTCCACTGTAATTCGCGAGTTCGATAATCTGAAACTACGAGAGATTTGTTGGGATGTGCTTTGAAAACTTCTGAAGTTGGAGGCTCAAAGTCCTGAATAAGCACCTATCGATCTAGCACTTGGCCAAAACCCGTGGTCATGTTGGTTGGGGGATAAGAAAAAAGGGGCTAGTACTCGAAAACTATTATAGAATATAACAAATCTCAAAAATAAAATGGAATTTGAAAGTTTTCTTGAATCATATTTGTTATGAATACTCTGGGAATTGTTAAGGTTGATGCCCTGAAAAACATCCGTTGACTCCACATTGTGTTTGCAGAGTTAACAATAGTCAGAACTGAACGAAAATTTTGTATAGTGTAGAAAATGGAGGAGGCACAGAATGCTTTCAGTTTAGGGAATGAAGTTAGAGGAATGGATGTCCATTTAGGAGTTGAAGGATCGAACTCCAATGGGCATGGAGAAGAGATAGATAAGGAAGGAAACATGATGGAAATCATTGAAAGATTGCAGAAATATGTCCAAAATCACCGAGCAGATAACAAAAAGCTCATGAAATCCAGGGAAAAATAGAGAGATTTCAACATAAGTTTGATACAGAGCCTCGAAAGGATAGAAAATAAATTGGATAAGGAAAGTGACTCTAGTAAATCAGGAAGTCCCAGGTCCCTTGATAAGAAGAGTAAATCAAGGAGTGTTGGAAGACACCATCATCACTCCCAAGGGCACTCCAAGAGGAGGGCACACAGTAGTTCAAGCCCATCTCCTATCATAAATAATATGAGATATGGAGTGGATGAATTGAAGGGAGAAATGAACAAAATTAAGCCTCCTACGTTTGATGGAGAGCACAAGAAGGAAGAATATGCCGAGACATGGATGCTTGGCATGAGGAAATATTTCCAACTGTAGAATTATTCCTCTCATGCAGAAGGAATAATTGCAATGTATCAACTGAAAGGAAAGGCATCCATGTGGTGGGATCAACTTGTGTAGGTGTAGCACATTAAAGAGAAATATGTTACTTGGAAGGAATTCAAGAAGTATTTTGAAAATAAATACTTAACTAAGAGATACTATGAAAGAAATATGAAAGAGTTCTTTGAACTCAAGCTTGGTAGTATGTCCATTGATGAATATGAGTGAAGGTTTTTGGAATTGATGAAGTATGTTCCTTTCATCAAAGATAAGAACTTCAAAATTCAAAGGTATCTGAGTGGATTTCCACCTTCCATCGGTGACAAGATAAAATATGATGATCCTAAAACTATGGAAGAAACTATAAGGAGAGAAAAATTATTATATGAGAAGCAAGGAGAAAATCCCACTTTCTAGAAGGCTTGGGATGACAAGAAGAAGTTCCAGAAAGAGAAGAGGCAGAAGGGAAGTTACCGTCCGAGAAATTTCAGCAATGCAGCTGAAGAATTGTTATAGGAAGGGTTGCCAAATATTTGCATCCCATATGGAAGAATCACCTAAGGATAAGGTATCAAATATTGAAGGCCATGCATTATTAAAATATTTTGAAAATTTATTCCAGGAGGTACCTAGACTACCCTCGAAGAGAGATATTGATTTCTCTATAAACTTGATGCCTGGAGAAACTCTAGTGTCAAAAGCACATTATATAATGAGTACACCAAAGTTGAAAGAACTGCAATTGCAACTTGAATAACTTCTAAAGAAGGGATATATATGCCCAAGTGTGTCACCTTGGGGTGCCCTGGTCATGCTCGTGAAGAATAAAGATGAGACACTAATATTGTGCATCTATTTCAGAGAGTTGAACAAAGTGACTATTAAGAACAAGTATCCTTTACCGAGGATCGATGATCTCTTTGATCAGTTGAAGGATGCCAAGATATTTTGAAAAATAGATCTCAGGTCAGGGTATCACTAGGTAAGGATAAAGGATGAATAAATCAACAAGACCACGTTCAGAACAAGGTAATGTCATTATGAATTCATAGTGGTGCCATTTGGGTTATCAAATCCACTCGTTGTTTTCATGTGCCTAATGAATGGTGTATTCAGAGAATATCTAGACAAGTTTTTCATAGTATTTTGGGATGACATCCTTGTGTATTCAAATTCATAGGAAGAGCATAATCATCATATGAATATGGTGTTGCAGGTGCTAAGAAAGAACCAATTTTATGTCAAATGGAGCAAGTGCTCATTTTATCAAAAGAAGATCCATTACTTGGGGCTTATCATTTCAAAGGATGGGATAGTCATGGATCCTTAGAAGATAGAATCTATCAGAGAATGGTCAGTGCCAAATACTGTGACAGAAGTATGATCCTTTATGGGTTTGGATGGCTATTGTAGAATTCATGCAGAAACCCCGATAGATCTAGAATTCTAGTTAAATTGAACACATAAATTTTTTGATATTCAAGAGATGAGAGAAAGTTTTTGCTCCATAAATCAGAGAATTATATTAATAAAATATGAATATACATGAGCAACCATCCTCAAAAAATAAGAGAGGAGGTGAATATATAGAATTTCCAACATAGAAATTCTAGTAAAAAAAAGATAGAAATAGCTAAAATAGATGTCATAAGCTAAGGGAGACCACATAGTTCGACCTAGACCACTAAATATACATGTCACACGCTCAAAAGATTCAAGTGATGCACATTAGCTCACTTAAGCTCACTTAATTGACAAGGGAAGCAGTTCCAACTCAGTTAGCTGACCCAAAATAACAGTTACTAATAATAGTCAAGGCAAAAATCATTAATTAAGGAATAAATATCTCACTCAAAGAGGAGGTGTGAATTCCCCAATAATGTATGAGTTTTTCATGGGGGAGTTGGAATAAATCAAGAATAAATCAAGAAAAATCAAGAAAATCAAGAACTGGGAGTTGAGTCTTGATCTAAAATTAGCAGTTTTCCCTAAAATCTAGGGATGAGGCGCCCTTCTTCTCTATGTGGCCAAATTAGGTGAAATAAAGTGTAAATTAATGTATTAACCAATATCTAGGAGTCTAGTCTAGGTATAAACTAATGTAAGTTAGGGATATGCTCCAACACCCCCCCTTAAGCCTAACTATAATGACAAAAAACAATTTGAGTACCGACAACTTGGCCATTTTAGGTACTCATTACATAAAATAATTCCTCAAGAAAATAGAAAAGAGGGAAAACATCATGAGNAAAATGTTGAGTGGCCAAAAGTGACGTACTCAGTTGTCTCCACCACTCCAAGCATAGCTCTCAGTTCTGAAAATTTATTTTCAGTGAAGGACTTAGTGAAGATGTCTGCAACCTCAGAGTGTGAATTTGGATCTGAACCAAGTGAAATATAGCAATTTATGGGAAGAAAAGGTTATGTGGCATCCATGGCTTGAGGAGCCCCAAAAAACTATGATCTAGTCCTTGTATCTGCAGGATCACCGACTAGTTCACCCGCATCTTGCAGGGTTTTCTCTGCCCAAGTTGGAAAATGAGTTGGAAAATCCATGACCTGCTCCTCATCCTATGTATTAGACCTAAAAATATGATCTGATGGTTGTTCTAAAGTTCTTGAAGAATTTTCTGACTCCTCCTCATCAGTGACAACAAGCAGTTCCTCGGCAGGGTCTTCTGAAAAATCATGCAGTGATTCTTCTTCAAACTTCACACTTTGAGCTAGAATGAACTTTTCAGTGTGAGATTCCATAAATATATATCCTTTGAAGCCTTCAAGATATCCAAAAAATATGCATTCAACACTTTGAGGCTCCAAAGCATTCCTCTTATCTGTTGGAATGTGAGCCCATACTCGTGAACCAAAAATATGAAAGTGCAACACTTTCAGTTTCTTACCGGTCCAACATTCAAAAGGAGTGGTGCCTTTGAGTGATTTGTGAGGAACTTGGTTCTGAATGTATTCTATACAATTAATAGCTTCATCCCATATCTTGGGAGATAATTATTTCGACTAAATCATACAATTGGCCATCTCTTTTAAGGATCGGTTTTTCCTCTCGGCAACACCATTCTGCTGTGGTGTATATGGCACTGTGTGTTATAGTTGTATACCTTCATCAATACAAAGTTTCTGCACATATTTGTTGACATAATCCCCCCCATTATCAGTATGAAGTATCTTAATCTTACACCCAGACTCATTCTCAGCAAGTTCTTTAAATTCTATAAGGCATTCAAATACTTCCGATTTTAATTTCAAAAAAATAACCCAAGTAAAGCGAGAGAAATCATCTATGAAGGTGAGTACATATCGAGACTTACTGATTGAAGGCTGCGTGAATAAGCCTGTAATGTCACTGTGAATCATCCCAAGAGGTGAATAAGCTCTTTGTGCCTTCCCTTTGTTAAAATTTTTCTCTGGATGCTTGCCAAGGATGCATCCTGGACATACATCGCTTGTGAATTTAATAGCTGGCAATCCTTCTACCATGTTTTCCTTGCTAAGTTGATGCAAGTAATTATAGTTTAGATGGACAAATATGTCATGCCATAACCTGATGATATCATTATATTGTGACAGAAATACAGTGCTAATAGATTTAGGAACAAAGTGGGAGGAGAAATACAAACGAGAACCATGATCTGCAATTCCATGTGCAAGCTGTGAGCCTGTGGAAATGTCGGTAATCACTGCGGAGTCCGGAGTGAACTCCACCTTCCTTCCATATACAGAATGAGTGATATGATATATTGAGAGAACATTTTTGGACAACGAGGTTACATGAATCACATTTGTTAAGCATCCCCCTTCAAGATCAACAATTCCTTCTCCGCACACCTTTGCGGGTGTGGCATCTCCCAAGTAAATTGGGGATCAGGTACTTTCTTTGATGGAGGAAAGTTCATATTTTCATGCAGCCATATGGTTTGATGCACCTGAATCAAGTATCCAAGTTTATGAATTGGATGTGAAATCCATTAAAGCATGACCATCTCGTGCTCTCCCTCTTGTTCTATTATCATCTTTCTTCTTTGCATTTTCAGGCACTGTGAGATTGTGTTGCTGCAATTGCTTATCCATCTCATCGATAGTCTTCCTCATGCAATTTTCTTCAGGATGAAAACCTTTGGAATAGTAGATGAAAAGTGTTCTTTCCTTCTTCTTCTTACCCTTAGGCTCAGAATATTTATTTGAATATTGTGCGGATCTCTCCTTCTTTGATTCAGGAAATTTACCCATTCCTTTTTGCTTGTCTTTTCCACTGCTCTTTGGAGCATCAATAGCCACAAGTGATTGGTTCTTGGAATGCTTGATGGCACCCATTTGGAATAACTTAGATTTCTCTTGAGTCAATGCTGCAATGAAATCATTCAATGGAGGCATTTTCCATTTTTCCTGAGTCAATTTAGATGCATGAAAAGACAACACAAATACGGAATATTCAAGGCCTAATTTCGAGAGAATTGAAAGGATGAGTTGTTCTTCCTTTTTTGTGAGTCCACATGCATTAGGTTCAACGAGGAGGGATTTGAAATTGGTGAAGAATTCTTGCAGGTTTCTGAAATGAATTGGACTTAGGGATATGAGTTCATTCTCCAGTTGATGCACTCTCATTGCATCCTACTTGCCGAATAGTCCTTCCAATGTGGTCCAGACTACATTGGGAGTAGTGGCTCCACTAACATGAAAGAGGAGATATCTGGAAATTGATAGGAATATTAGCCCAATTTCTTAATCTAATTTTTTGAAATACTTTATCTTCTCCGATGCAGTAGTCGGTTCTTTCTCCATTCCCATTGTTACCCGGTAAAGCCCTTTGCTTTGGAGGAGCAGAGAGATCTCGGTCTTCCATTCGAAGTAATTGAAAGAATTTAGATTGAGTTTTGTGGGATGAGAGAGATGATCCATTTCTTCTTGATGTTCCTCATGATGATATATACCTGCAAATAAAACCATGTACAATCTACTAGATTCAATCTAGCTCTGATACCATGTAGAATTCTTGCAGAAACCCCGATAGATCTAGAATTCTAGTTAAATTGAACACAAACAATTTGCTGATAATCAGGAGATGAGAGAAAGTTTTTGCTCCATAAATCAGAGAATTATATTAAAAATAAATGAATATACATGAGAAACCATCCTCAAAAAAGAAGAGAGGAGGTGAATATATAGAATTTCCAACATAGAAATTCTAGTCAAAAAAAGCTAGAAATAGCTAAAATAGGTGTCTAAGCTAAGGGAGACCACATAGTTCTACCTAGACCACTAAATATACATGTCACACACTCAAAAGAGTCAATTTATGCACATTATCTCACTTAATCTCACTTAACTGACAAGAGAAGCAGTTCCAACTCAGTTAACTAACCCAAAATAACAGTTACTAATAATAGTAAAGGCAAAAATCATTAATTAAGAAATAAATATCTCACTCAAAGAGGAGGTGCACATTCCCCAATAATGGATGATTTTTGCATGGGGTAATTGGAATAAATCAAGGATAAATCAAGAAAAATCAAGAAAATGAAGAACCAGGAGTTGAGTCTTGATCTAAAATTAGTAGTTTTCCCTAGAATCTAGGGATGAGGCACCCTTCTTCTCTATGTGGCCAAATTAGGTGAAATAAAGTGTAAATGAATGTATTAACCAAGATCTAGGAGTCTAGGCTAGGTATAAACTACTGTAAGTTAGGTATATTCTCCAACAACTATTACAGAAGGTTCATTGCAGGTTTCTCAAGGATAGCTCACCCCATCACTTCCTTGCAAAGGAAGAGGAATAAATTTCAATGGACAGAAGAATGTGAGAGAAGATTCCAACAATTGAAGCAGTTGTTAACCAATGCTCCAATGCTGAGGATTGCAAAGTCGAATGAAGATTTTTTAGTGTGTACAGATGCATGAAAAGAAGGAATGGGAGGAGTCCTCGGTCATAATGGGTTTGTAATATGTTATGATTCTAGGAAGTTGAAGGATCATGAAAATAACTATGCAAGTCATGATTTGGAGTTGGCATCCATAGTAAAATCTCTGAAGAAATGGAGGAATTACCTCATGGGAAGGAGGTTTGAATTAAGGAGATGCCATAACGGTCTAAATTGTTTGTCCAATCAACCAACCTTGAATTCTAGGTAGAGTAGATGGTTGGAATTACTTTGTGAGTATGACTTTGATATCAAGCATATCAAAGGAAAGTAGAACAAAGTGGTTGATGCACTCAGCAAAAGAGTGCATGAACTACATTCTACAACCATTAGAATGTATCAAACTGATATTAAAGGAAAAATTTCAGAAGATGCAAATTTGGATTTGCAGTGCATGGAATTGGTTGCAAAGCTACAACAAGATAAGATGCTACAGAAAGTGGAAGATTATAAATTGGAAGGTTATGGAACACCCCTGTACAAAAATAAATAAATTATGTACCTAATTTCCAAGAGTTGAGAATAATGATCTTTAAGGAAATGCATAATGTGCCTTATGATGGGCATCCTGAATATCTGAAAAAAGTGGCAACAATCAAGAGCCATTAATTTTGGCTAGGTATGAAGAAGGAAATTGTAGAATACATCGCCAAGTGTATGGAGTGTCAGAAGGTCAAGGCTGGGCATAGGCACCCAGCTGGGTTTCTACAACCATTTCCCATTCTTGAGTAGAAGTGGGAAGTGGTGACAATGGATTTCATCACAGGATATCCTAGAACCAATAAGAAACATGATTCCATCATGGTGGTGGTGGATAAGATTACAAAAGCTACCCATTTTATTCCATTGAAAAATACTCACAAGGAAACTAATGTTGTTGATATCTATATGAAGGAAGTATCACGATTGCATGGTATTACCAAGACAATTATTTCTGACAAAGACCCAAAATTCACCTCAAAGTTCTGGAAATGGTTATTCAAAGGTTTCAAAAAGAATATGAACTTCAACACAACCTATCATCATGAGTCTGATGGTAAAACAAAGAGGGTGAACCAAGTAATATAGGACATGTTAAGGATGTATGCGATGGACAAACCATCTAAATGGGAAGACTACCTACACTTGGTAGAATTTTCCTACAATAATGGGTACAAAGAATCACCAAAAATGAGACCATTTGAATCACTTTATGGAAGAAAATGCAACACCCCAGTAAGTTGGGATAACCCAGCTGATAGGGAAGTGGTTGGGAAAGAGTTTCTCAAGGAAATGGAAGAACAAATGCTGGAGATTAAAAAAAAATTGAAGGCTTCCCAAGATAGGAATAAAAGTTATGATTATAAGAATAAGACCCACAAGGAGTTTAAAGTGGGTGATCATGTTTTATTGAAAGGGAAAGCCAACAAAAGTTCCCTGAAGCTGGGAACCTGTTCCAAGTTGGAAGCCATATATTCTGGGCCATTTGAAATCATAGAAAGGATTGGAATAGTATCATATATTCTTTCATTGCCTGCATCCATGACTGTAGACAATGTGTTTCATATTTCATTACTTAACAAATATATACCAGATGCTAATCATGTAATTGATTGGAATGTGATTCATGTGGAGAAAGAAGGTGTCTTGCAGGTGCATCCGGTGTGCATATTGGACTAGAAGAGAAAAAAATTACGGAATCGAACCATAGGACTTGTAAAGGTCTAGTGGACCTGGTACAGTCCTAAGGACGTGCATGGGAGCATGAGGATGCTATGCAGGTAGAATACTTGCATCTTTTTCAATATTTTGAAAACCTAGCTGATGTTGTGTAAAAATGTTGCATTGCAGGTAGCAAAAAAATAAGTGGAGGGAATTGTAATATCCCCAAGGATGAGCCCCAGTTATATTTATGAATTGTAAACACATTTCATAGGTTGGTGAGACAAGAAATTATAAGCTATGGGATTATGTGTTTATTAGGCTGGAGAGCCTAAGTGCCAAAGGCCAAGAGCCTATTTTGTACATGTAAATATTCATATTATTAATATAAATACATTGATGCATGTAGACCGACCATGAAGAAAGAGTGATGGGGGACTAAGCTTCCACTAGGCTGGGTAAGGAAGAAGGGGCTGAGATGTTGGAGAGAGGGGTTAAGACTAAGGGATTAAGTCCAAAAGAATAATAATAATTTATTATTCTTCCAAAATATGTATGGTAGAGGGATATGTTTTATCCTAAGTTCCAAGAAAAGGGAATGAATGCTAAATGGAGTGCATGCAGCTCCAGGAATACAGGTTTTGACCTGGTCGATTACAGTTAAAGATGGAGAGTCAGATCATGTTGGGGTCAACTCCCATTATTTCATCCTCCGTCTAACCCGTTTGGCTTCTATCATCGACCTCTACATCTCCACGCACATCAGAAACCGCTCACTAGGGAAAGGCATACCTGTGTTATCCTGTGAAGCCCCACATTTCTGTATTTTCCAAAAATGTGTTGTGCCTTACTGAATTGTGGTTTTTTCTATTCCCTAAGTTATATTGATATTTGTTTTTGTCCTCACCTAACTGGAAACTGAGTGGAATTTGGTTGAATAAGTGGTTTTTCAGGCCCGTGGTTAAAGAGGCAGGTTGTCAGGCCCGTGAGAAGCTCTCTCCACATGAGAGAGTTTGTTGGGATATGATTTTCTCCTAGAGAGACTCCAACACTAGCTACGAAGCTATGAGAATTCCTGATCTGGCCGGTTGTCAAGACCTTGAAATGGAAGTGGAGCAACTGATGGACTATGGAAGAATGAAGGTGCATATTCCTGGGGTGGAACAGGCATGTGGGGAATGAGAGTCTGTGAGTAGTGGGTGTAAGAAGGCTCTTGGAGAGAATCCTTCCAGTTGCACTGTGAAGTTTCTTATGACCTCAACCTAGTCTAGGATTCCCTTTCCCTGGGTGGAGCTTAGTCCCAACTCAGGGGTGACCCACTGTTGAGCGTGATGAGAAGCAAGGTCTAAGGCTGAGAGGTTCATGGAAAGTCTGTATGAAGTTGGTGGTTTTACTCCAATTAAAAAATAAGTGTCATTTTTGTGCTTAATTATGTATTTCATGCATGCATGTGTTTTTTGAAATGTTAACATGTGTTCCATTGTATGTGGACTTAATTTCAATTCCATTTAAGTTTGTATGGTAGCAGTAACTCTGTGTTAATTTTTTTAAATTCATTAAAATTCATGTTATATATATATATGTGTATGTTTTTCATAGTGGCGTCGCCCGACCTGTGGGTGGTCGGGGATGTTACAAATTGGTATCAGAGCTAAGTGAAGTGTCATCATAGTGGCATTTCCCGTCCTATTGGTGGATGGGGAGATTACAATAAGGGTAGGAGAGCTAATGGTTTTCCAACAAGTGATGGACATGACGTAGGTTGAGGCTCCTTCGTCAATAACGGTTCGACAAATATTTTTATTTTCCATAGCAACTTGTATTTGAAATTCTAATTGAGGAGGAAGCCTTGGAATATGATCTTCCAAGTCAAATATAATCACATTCGTATCAATGGGATCAATTCCCCTAATAGCCTTTAACAATGCCTTTCGTTGTGTAGGACAAATTTGAAGGACTTCGAGAGCTGACATTGCAGAAGGTTCCCATGCAAGGTCTTCTACAATACTATAGTTTTGAGAAGCATGTGCATGAGAATTAAATGACAACTTTTGAACAAATCCATTGGGAGGAGGACGGAGAACGATATCTAGGCTCAATCTTTCAAGATGAAGAGGACCATTAGGAGGTGAAGTTGGTGGAGGAGGTTCAACCAATGGAGGTGGTGAATCATCAACTTTATATTTTGAAGGAGAATAATCTTTGGTTAGAGTAGCGACTGCAACTTTGTTCTTCTTGGATTCACTAGTACACATAAGTACATAATATATGGTAGAGGGATAAGGTTGGTCATGAATGACGAATTGCGCTTGCTGTTGAGAAGGAAATGGTGGTGACAAAACAACGGGTGTAGGAGGTGTCTCAGTCCCTTGCAGGAACTTAGTAACCTCAGAAGGTCATGGACACTATTTCGTTTAATGATCCTCATGATAGATAAGGAAAGGATAACGAGGTTTTTTCTTGTCTTTGTCATCAAAGGGTTGAGTCTTGGGTTTATTAGATTGTTGATTATTATTTTTGTCCTCCTTATTCTTAACCTTCCCTTTCTTTTTATTTTGAATTTTACCTGTAGGCGTAGAGTGAACCGAATTCACTTTAGAGGTTTTACCAGGAGAAGGAGTTGGAGGAGGAGTATTTTTTACATTAGGATTAGTAGAATTGGGATTCGAATGAATGGATTGTTTATACCGAGTCTCAGCATGAAAAATTCCAATGATGCCATCAATAGCATGAGAAGCTACTCGGGGTGTTGGGCTTGGATTTGTAGATGGGTGAGGAGCATCTGGGATGAAGTCATATAGTGTGCCCATTTTTGAATAAACCATATCCAAGTATTGATCACTACTAATCGCCGAATATTCAGTGACGACACCACCCATGGAAACATCATGAGCTATAGGACCAATGAGTGACTTGGTAAACCACTCAACCAATAGTTGATCAAGAAGGGGAACTTTGATTAAGCATCTTCTCCTCCTCCACTCATGAATATGATTAGAACAAGAGTTTTTAAGTGAACTCAAAATTTTGTTAATATTATGGTAGCTTCGGGAGGTATTTACCTCCATGTGTTAACCTGACAAGAATAAAAGACTCTAGGAAGTAAGAGAAACCCTAATGAGTTGGCTAATAACCCTAGAAGCCTTGTTGGCTCAAGAAGATATTTTATATTAGGTTATTAGCCTCCAAGAGAAGAAGTCGGCCATAAATAATAATAATATACTGAACAGACACATACCCAGAAGGAGAAGTCGGCCCCAACAAATCTGGCAGAACTAGTATAAATGCAGGACACCAGTTCTCATTTGTCACGTAACAGCAGTTGTAGAGAGAGGCAGTTCTGCGCACTACAGTTCCCAGTTGGTGCGCACATGTGAAGGAAGATTGCAGGAGCAGCTAGTTTTCAGTATCTGCTTGGATATCTCTTGGCTAGGGTTTAGGACTATCTGATCAGTATTTTGTGATGCGCTATCCTTGGGGAAAGGTGTGATACCCTTTGTTTGGCTATCTAGCCTAGGGTTTTATTTCGGAGGAATTCTCAGTCAAGATTAAGGTGCTCGAAGGGAGGCTTCGGCCTGTGGTTGGGTGAAGAGGGTATCATCAATGGTAAAACGACCACACCATATTCTATATTCTAATAGGTTATGGGCCCACACACCCTTCAGATAGCCTAAAACGCTAGAAGGAAGCATAGCCACTAGATATTGATCTCGTTGAGGAACTGTCACTAGGGTTACTAGCAGAAGAAGCTTCCAAAGCACTGCATCTAGGGTTACTAGCAGAAGCAGTTGCAGAAAACCTAATCCTCTTGTTGAGGTACCTTAAGTGACAATATTGACCTAATATCT
Organism: Picea engelmannii; assembly: GCA_009831015.1. Classification (NCBI taxonomy): domain Eukaryota; kingdom Viridiplantae; phylum Streptophyta; class Pinopsida; order Pinales; family Pinaceae; genus Picea; species Picea engelmannii. Next base: position 123,887 of record ML785129.1, on the reverse strand, counting down.
GGATAGATAAGTGTGCCCTAGCCCAACGCATCTTCTGGTACTCTCAGAAGGCCAAGACGTGAAGATTGGATTTCTGGTCAAATCTAGGGTTTGACCAAGTCAAGCAGCCATGACGAACTCTATGGATTTTGAGAAAAAGTTAGATGGAGACTCTAACTTCAGAGTGTGGAAGACAAGGATCAACCTCATCCTTGCTAAGAATAAAGTGCTGGATATTGTGAAAGGAAAGATTGTGAAGCTAGAGTTTGGAGAAGGAGAATAGAAGGAACCGTAGAACATTGCAGCTATGGAGAAATTCAAAGATGTTGACATCAATGCCATGAGTATCATAGTGGATTCCATAAAATACCACTTGATACCCTACATCTCCCATCTTGACTAATCAAAGATGATGTACGATGCCTTAACAAATCTCTTCTCAGTCAGAAACATCGGACAAGTTATGAGTCTAAAGAATGAGCTCCATGACATGAAGATGAATGATGACGACAACATAACATCATACTTTGTAAGGATCTCCCAATTAAGAGATCAACTACAAGCTATTGAAGAGATCATCTCAGAGAAAGAATTGGTGAACATAGTACTCAATGGTCTTCCCAAGACATGGAATGCATTTGCCACAAGCATGAACACAAGGAAGGAGTACCGAACATTTGAATAACTTTGGACATCCTATGCTCAATAAGAATCAAGGATCAATGAAAAAGGGAAAACTAAAAATAAGTACGATGATCAAGCCTTCATAGCAAGATTCAATAACTTCAGGGACAAAAGAAAGTTTGATTCAAAAAGGAAGCCAAAACAAAGAAAAGATATTTCAGAAATACAATGCTACAACTGTCAAAAGTACAGTCACTAAAGGAACTAGTGTCTCGAGCTAAAGAAAAGGAAAGAGAAACATGAAGCATCAGTTGCCGAATAAAAGGAACCTACAAAGAAGACTAAGTAGGATGGAAGAGACTTATTCTACTAAAAGGTAACAAAACTCTTCTCATTTTCTGTACATATCTTGTTTGCATCGTCTCTGTACATATCTTGTATATCTATCTCTTAGAAAGATAAAATGTTCCAAGAAGAACTATATCCATAGAAGAACAACAAGATAAGGATTTCTATACAAGAAAAGATGAAATACATTATGTGATAGCTATTACAAGATAAGCCAAAGTCAGAATCAATCTTAAAGAGACTTAGAAGAAGCAAAGACAGAAAGAAGTTACCAACCAAGAGGAAACTGAAAAAAAGACTTATGATAGAAAACAAATATGGAAACGTGGACAAGAGAACCAACTATATATTGCAGAAGATAATAAGGATGCAGATGGAAGTGTGTATTCTATTAGACAAAGGGAGCCGATCATATGCACTCTTACATGAAGCAAGGATCAGAAGGGAGATAATCATATGATCCATTGAAGATGATGAAATCCATGGTAGTAGTCATGAAAAACAATACGTGTTCAGTTCAGTCACAGAAGAAGACTTCTTTAGAAGACTTAAAGTATTCCTGGTTATCCATTCAGATCCGTGATCCTATGATGGTAGGAAGAAGTGGAATCTCTAGGGAATGGAATCCATAAGAAACTCCATGGACCCAAGAGCCAAAGAAAAACATGAAGAAGAAGATGAGGATTCCAAGAAAGAAAGAAAAATAACAACCAGTCATAATATTAAGAATCGATAGATTACCAGCCTGATATGAAAGAAGACAGCAGAAGCATGTTGAAGATTTCCTATAACATCAAGATGACTACTCAGTAAATCAGATCTCATGATGACAAAAGAAGTGCCACATAGATATGTTCCAGTTCTCCAACTATGATATACCCTATTACATGAAGCCTTCACAAGTGTTCTAGACCAAAAGTACATTTGAAATTCAAGAATTACACTATCCATGATGAAGTCCAGGAAGAAGTGGTAAAGCTCGAGTATATCCCCATTGATGAGTAGACAACATATATCTTGACAAAACCTCTATCCAAAATCAAGATTGCATATTTCCAAAGGAAGATGGGGATCATGGAAATAACTCCCTTAGCTGAAAGAGAAGATTCTCCAAGCCAAGAGAAGGTATGAAAAAATACTCTCGAAAAACATTTATTTATGTGATTTAAATAACTCTCCAGTTAGGAGGGAGCATTGAAAATATTATTTATCTTTGTAATTGAAAAATAGTCTAGATCAGACAGATGCTTTCCTCTTCGGAAAGTGGATTGAGATTTCTAATGGACAGTGACTAATTGTTGATGTATCATAGACAACGACTTCCCATTGTAGTTAACATGGGGAGTGGTCTAGGGTTGTCTCTCTTCTTGAGGGTTACTCAAGAAGACTGGCCCGCCTCGCCGGATAGCGATTTCTCATTGTAGTTAACATGAGGAATGGTCCATTTTGGAGGTTGATGCAGGAATGAAATTCCCTAGGGTTACACATTCTCTCCAGGGTGCACTTTGATAAGTGTAGGAAGAATGGCCCAGGGTGGTGAATGGTCCGAATAGTCATTACTTAGGGTTATACATTCTCTCCAAGGCACACTTTGATTAGTGTAGGAGGAATGGCCCAAGGTGGGGAATGGTCCAGGCTCAGCAATCAGGGACAAACATCCCTTAGGGTTATACATTATCTCCAGGGCACACTTTGATTAGTGTAGGAGGAATGGCCCAGGGTGGGGGATGGTCCAGGATAGAGACTCCTTAGGGTTATGCATTCCCTCCAGGGCACACTTTGATTAGTGTAGGAGGAATGGCCCAGGGTGAGGAGTGTTCCAGATACACACATTCCTTAGGGTTTATACATTATGTCCAAGTGCACTTTGATAAGTGTAGGAAGAATGGCCCAGGGTGAGGAATGGTCCATGCTCAGAAATCAGAAAAAATCCTTCTTCCTTGGTTGAGAAGAATAGGGAATATAGACCATTTTTTATGAGCATAGATATTCTTTCATATCTCACAGACGTGAGTGAAAGATTGGCCCAGATGATTCAGTTTATTGTTAACAATATTTCATGTGCAGGATGGCATCAGATGATTGTTATAGACAATAGAGATATACTACTGTGGTGGATATGTTCCACCGTTTGTGAGGCAGATATTCTTTCAGAGCTCACAGATGTGATTGAAATATTGGCCCAGATAATTCAATCTATGTCATAACATTGTTTTTATGCAGATGTTTGTTATGAAGATTATAACAAACAATCTGCATAGAAACAATGTTATGACAATTATCGCAATCTCGGGTTTTAGAGGCTTGAAGAGTTAGAGTGAAAACTCCCGATGAGGAGAATACCGAAAGATTAATTAATGTTTAAGAAGGCCTGATTAATTAAGCTAAGCCAACATTTCTAGTGTCTTAATACAACCAATAATACACACAGTCTATGAGGTAATTTCAAATTTTCCTTGCACCAACTTATGTTACAAACCGCCGAAATTTATGACATTAATTGGAAATGAGACGAAGTGACAAGTAAAGATGTGGTTTTTATTACTAAATATACTTTTAAGAATTATTTGACCATTCTGTTCCAGAGGATGACCGAGTTTTAAATGATCGAAGATATAGATCTTTTATTTGTTGTTACAAATTTCATTTCTATTCTATGTAGAGCAAACTTTTCTCAAGTGAACTAATTTCTATATGTATACATATTTTTATCGTAGAAGAGCTAAAGAAAAATTCCCCACCATGGCCTCGCGAAAAGCGTCTAAAGCCAATGTTGAGGTTTTAGGAAAAGGTTCAGACAACATTTCAGATACTTCACCTCGAAGTGTTGACTCTGTCAGGACCTGGTCATATATTTTTGAGGTTCTATAGTCCAAATTGGTAGATTGTTCGGATGATTCCAGTGACAATGAAAAAGATGACCTGGACACCAAATATAAGACCGTCATCCAGGATGAAATGCATAAAGTAGCGGCCAGGCCACGTCTTTTCTATTACTACAATATGGTCTGGTGGGCATTAGACCATGTAGATATACCAACCAGAACCATCATCAATGAGCAGAGGGTCAACATTGGGACTTTCAGAACGGAATAATTGCAGGCTATGTACAAGTTGCCAATTGTGTCAGAATTTGCATACAATATCGAATTCCTAGAGAATTTTAAACAGAAGGAATGTGTGGAATACGACAAGAGTATGTCTGATTTAATCAAGGATTGGGTTTCACACCCTGCGAAATTCAGGGTGGACAGTAATGGTGTATATTCAATATCTTCTTTGGAACCACAGTTCAAATATATAGCTATGATGACCTGCATATTATATGGGAGAGAGGACACCACACATTTTTTCCTTCAGTGGGTGCCTCTAATACATACAGTCGCCGAAGGTTGTTCTTTCAATTGGGCTAAAATACTGTCTGATATTTTGACCAGTCGGGTTACAGAATATCGAGCACAGAGGGAGAGCGGGAAAATTGTTTCATTCTTTATGTCTGCATATATCATGGATGCCATGTGTTTTTTGATGCCTTTTCCCTTAATGAGCTAGAGCTGGACTCCATCGGAGGCTAAGCCCATCCACGTCTACCATTCAAAGCTGTGGGAAAACAAAGCTTTAGATTTTGTGTATAAAATTTTTAACTGGGTAATGGTACCACTGCATGTCACTATCTTTGGCCACCCACCACCCAGGATCTCAGATAGTATCATGATAAATCTGAGCAGTATAGCCAACTGGTATGTGGAAGAATAATTTTCATATCTCAGGGTTTTCGTCACTTCTGTTCCTCCACATGCCTTACCATTATTTATACTCGATAGGATGGCTTGTCATGAGATTGCCAGACAAACTCTACTTGGTGGCGTAAGCGAGGAACTTAAGCGATATTCTAAGAAGGTATGGCCACCTTTTCCTATTCATTTAAATTCCTATTATTTGGTAGATTTCAGGCATGCTAAAGCTGAGGCAGCAGCCCTGGAAGACCTGAAATTGGTTCATGTCAAATTCAAGAAGCACGATCCACACAGGGTCGTAAGTAATCACTTGGCCAGTTGTAGACTTAAAAGGTTTGAGCATGAGAATTCACCCCCGGATGACATTTTTTGAGGTACGAGATCTTATGCTGAGGTTTTGGCTCGGATACAGCCCCTGTTGCTCAAAGAGAGGGCCGAAGTTTTAAAATTCCAAGAACATCGACGAAGTTTCCTTACCCCAGTATTATGGGGTGAAAATCCAACGTTCGTAGAAGTGCAGCAAACTAAAGCCAAAGGCTCCAAAGATTCAACACCCAAACAAGAAGAACACCAGGACAAGGAAGAGCAAACTGGGAGCCCAAAACTAGAAGTAAAAACTCCCAATCCACCGAAAAAGATGACTCCAGTTGTCACTCCAGGCCAATCATCTAAGCAAATCGGAAATCCCATCGCCTCCATTACTCCCCTGCAGTCAACTACAGGGACCACAGACACAGGGTGGATTTTCAGTGAAGAATTAAGACCTATAAGTATGGAAGAGTTCCCTCCAAATGAGTTCTTTTTTGATAAAAAGAGAAAAGTTGTGGTAAAAGGAGAATTCTATCAAGAAGCAGGATCAACGGCCAAGAAATTTAAGGTGTTGACCGATGGGAAAGATATGAAGAAAGAAGAGTTTGCGACAGAAATAGCCGGAACATTAGGAGCATTTTCTATTGCAAACCAATATTCATTCGAGGTTTTGAAAAATCAGCTGAAGCAAAAAAATCGCCTCATCAAAACATTAGAAGCTAAACTAGCCACAGGAGAGGAAGCTGCCAAAGACCAGGCGAACACAGAAATAGAACAACCAAGAATGGTCGATAAAAAGGAAATTGAGATGCTCAAAGCTAAGCTCAAACAAGCAGAATTGGTAGCTCAGACCAACCAATTACAGGTAGGCCAGCAAAGAGACTTGATAGGGTAGCTACAGGTTATATTAGAATTCATTGAAAGCCAAGTTATAAATATCGAGATATTCTAGTCCCAGGCTATGGAGATTCGGAGCAGAGTTTCTACAACCTAGTGAAGTTTACTTGCCAAGGTAGAGATGATTCGGGACAACTGCTTACTTATTGATCAAGTATTGGAAAACTTATATGTCAGAGAGAGAGAAGCTATAGCAGCTCGGGTCGCATTTCAAGAGGTTGTAATAGCTACAATAAATAGGGAATCGGGAAATAGTTCCAGGTTTTCCATTTCAAAACAGACCCAAGGTAGTATTTTGTTGAAATAACGGGAGCACAACATATCAGAAGGCAAACTGCAAGCCAATAAGGTAAGAAAATCCTGTGAAGAGGCTTTCGGTTCTATGGATGGAAATCTATTAGGCACTGATAGCGTGAGAAATGCTGAGACACTGAACCAAATAAATATAGCGAAACTCTTTCTTGATATAAATGAGAAAGAAGAAAGAGATTCGGCTGAAGTCTCACAAGTAACTCTGGCAGACATAGTTCAAATAGATAAATGGATTATTAAGCCAAGTGTGCACTATCGACACCCTAGACCGACAGTTGGAAGAAAGGTTGCCACAATTAGTTAGAGATTGTTATATTTTTGAGGCCAATTGTCAAGCAGAACCTTCTAGGTTGATATCTCCGCTAGTGGAAAAATGTGTCACTTGTACCGAGCATGCGAGGGGGTAGGCTTCTGGTACCAAATAAAGATAGAGATAAAGAAATGAAATGATTGATCTCCTTCTTGTTGTAACTGAAAATCCTGGAACAATTAAGATTCCATCATATGTAAATCTATATAAGTATACAATAAAAGGAAAGAACAAGGGTTGGACCTTTTTGGGTCAATTGTAATAGAGGTTTTCTCCCTTAAGAATCAATATAAAGCAAATCCGAAGATTCTCAATTCCATCACGACTGTGTTATGAGTTTGTTTCCTTGTATTTCATATTTAATTTCATTTCATATATGTATCTGATGAATGTTACTATAACTTAGTAAAACTTCTACTGTGGTGAATCAATTTTAGTTTTCTATATTGTTTACTGTTTTTCCTTTGTACCGGCTATCAGTAAGTACAAGACTAGTGAACACTTTAGATTTCTATATATATTTTATGCTTCATCAGGTTATTTCTTTATCTTTTTCTTCTTCTGTCTACAAGTGAGATTCTCCCTCGATAGGAGCCTTACATAATAGACAACTTAATGTTTTCTTACACCTCATACACATTTATTAAAATATAACTCAGTTACAAGAAAGGGCCTTTGGTTTGCACCCTATTTTCACTATCAGAGCTATAAACTCTCCTTTATATGACCGAAATCGAGACAGCATCTAAAACGTTTTGAGGTATTTCTTATCGTTCTATTCCACTATGACTGTCCCTGTGACAAGACAGCCCAATATCGAACCCAAACTATCAGACCAAACACATATTGCCTTGAACCTTTTTGATACTATTCTTAAAACAACCATTACTCAGGTAGAACTCAGACGCTCGTGGTTTGCGATTGAAAGGGACATAAACATCTAGGAACAGTTGGAAGCTAGACAACGACAACCTAGAAATCAGCCCTAGCTTCTTCTACCAAAAGTCGATACTTCCTCTTTATTTATCCTTTACCCACTTTTGGATGCCTAGACACTGTACTTTCTAAGCCTCAAACGACGAGGGCCGATGTTGGACATACCAAATAAAGAGTGAAATAAATCTACGACCAACTAGAGAAACAAACAACACACACTAATATCACACAAACAAACCTTCTTATTTCAAATTCACTAGTTGGTGATGAAATCCAACGTCACGAAATCAAGACAAGAAGGGTATAGGATAAAGATGGTGGAAAATTTATGTAGACGACCTGCTTAATGGACTTACACCCTAGTGCAAGCTCCCACACATAATCATGGGTATACCCTCCAAGGATCCCGAGTGAGTTTGGCCAATGTTGATTCCAGGTACCATGAAGACTTTCCCCTCCATGGTCACCTCATGTAAATACTCTAAAGAGATAGGCCACTAAGCTTACCTATTATTACAATGATGCCTGGGGAAGCAGTCAACGGTTTGATCCATGCACAAAGGCATGGTATCTAAGCCTGAAATCAACTTGAGAACGTCCCCATAGGATTTTCTTCTCAAGTGACCCCCAATAATATGTGCAATCTCTAAACTGAAACAAACAAAGCAAGGTGAGTAACTTTTTCGACCCTAATGTAACCTTGTGATTGACCCTTGTGTTATAAGAGCTTCCGAGGACAAACTTTAGCAAGTGGATTTGAAATCTCCCTATCATGAGATACTATTGTGTGCTTTTATGCTTTGGAGAGTGTTCCTTACAACCTATTTCAAAGAGTTGTCCTAGATAATGTTGGTGTAGAGAAGTTCTAGAAAATAAAAGTTGCTAATATATTTTAAAATTGCGTTGTATTTTAAAGGTTGTTGCTTACTCATAAGGGAAATGGAAATGCAACTGATGATATATTCGAATTTGATCCAATAAAATGCAAGAAGAGATGATATGAAATCCTTTAATTCGATGATATCTAATTACAATAAGGATAAGGTTTCTCTTTTCAAAATACAAAATCTACGAAACACAATTTCTCAATTTTTGAATGAAGTAGATTCCAAACAATGAAAAACAACTAAATTTTCCAATTTTTCTCTTTTTTAAAAAATATTTGGATGCAACAAATATCTTTCAAAGAATACTAAGAAGAAGAATAAACTTTAGTTCTTTTCTTTTCAAACCAGATTAGAGATGTAATGAATAAAAGAAAGAAGGGCTCAAGAAGACTTAGCGCATTCTCAACATCATTCCCAAATCAAAATCACAATGTAAGCGAAAATGAAATGATAAGAAAACCTTTTGTCAAATGAAAACAAAAATTGTTTCTTAATCAATCAACAATAGAGACAATAAAAAAAAATCCAAAAATCAAAAGAAATAAAGGATTCATTATCAAACAAGCACTCAGGACCAAAGTATTTACATTACACCCTTGTTGTTAGGATCCTATAAATTATAGGAAATAAGTATTCTAACTAATATCCATTTCAGGCATAAAGCAGATTTCTCATGGCACATATTGAAAATGCAAAGTTGGCAAAAGGCTATCAACACCTCTCCAAAGATGTCTTATCCATTGATGTCGCAGAACAAATGATGGCTACATGTCGTGTTCCCAGATCTATTTTGGAAAAATTCTTCATTAATCAATGCGGTTTAAGAAAGATTATGGCTCTGGTACAATGTTTCTTTATGATAGGGTTTGCTTACTGAAACAAAATTGGGTGTTTTCTTTATATATTGGATCCGAATAGTTTCTTGGAGCCTTAGTTTTATTTGTAATTTTGAAGCCTTGAAAGTTCTCAGGGCCTATGTTTCTTGGCCATTTTCTTATTATAGATTCTCGGGATTTATAGCAGGGTTTTATTTAATTTAAAGTTTTTCCAAAATTTTGGGATGGAAGGCCAATTTTCAGTCCTCGAGCCACACACCTGCGGTGATGAACACATAAGACAGATGTTAAAAAAAACTTGCACACAACATATGACATGGGTTAGCATCAATACAAATCAAAGCTAAATATATAAGCACCCATCTCCAAGTCTTTTAGCCTTAAGTACCTATCAACATTATAACCACGGGTTAGTAAGCTCTTTCCAATGCTTGAACTAGGTTCCAAAGCTATGGTAGAAGCCCGAGAGGAGGGGACACTCTTTATATTTTATTATGCCATCAAGCATCTAGAAATTGAAGAGTTAAGTCTTGAGGATATTGAAAACACTTACACATGCACCACTAGCAGAGGACCAATGTCTTCAACAACTGTTGTTGCCAAACGTTATGCAATCCTGGCCTTTATGGTGGCCATTGCTGCGTATATATAAAAAACAAGTCGGAATTCAACTCTTTCCCAGAAGATTGTTGCCTATGTTCAAAGGCATTAGGGTCTTGTTGATGGGCCTTAAATCCCCCGATTCAACAGTAGGAACCAAAACTGCCACTGAGGCTCAATTAGACTCTGCAATGTTTGGAGTGGAATGGTTCTTCAGATCTTACAATCTGGCCAAATTATCGATGCGATTTTGTGTTTTCTAGTGAAAGATTTTCCTTTGATTAAGACAGTTTTTTCAATATTTTCTCTTAGGTGAGGCAGGTACAAGAGATGCAAGCTAGTATAAACCAACTTGACTAAGATAGGAAAAAAAATTTAACCATTCGGAAAGGGGTCAAGCTTGGGATAACCCGCTACTCGAACATGCAGAAAACGATCCTATGCCAAAGGGGCTTAGTAATAATACTTCAACCGAAAGAGCATCCAACTGCTATCTGAGAAAGCTACTTAACAGAGAGAAAACACATATTTGATCAAGATCAGGGTAAGAAAAATAATTCATCTACCGAGACATTCATCACATAGCTGAGGTAAAATATTTATCATAGAGAAATAAATACAACTGTAATCAATGTCATGTTAAGAAAAATAAGTCATCTACCAAGACATTCATCACATAGAAGCACAATGATTTACTTTCATCATTTAAAGCAAGGAACATTAAAACATTTCACTATATAACTTGACAACATAATTAATTTCTCTTACGTATTTACTACAACATTCATGGAACAAGAAAGGAAGTAGTTCTTCTCCAACTCCAATCATGTACATCTGTTGAAAATAGTTCGTCTTTGGTCCAGAAGGACTTCTAAATTCATAGCAGCTTCAAAATAATTCTTAACAGCCTGAAATAAAATAGTTCTTACAACAAACCATCAACCTTTGTTAATTGGTCAAGGCCTTTATTTATAATCTCAATCTTAACCAAGGTTTAACAACTAAGTACAGTTTGAACCAAACAAAAGTTGCCACGTGGCATTATCTCATAACAATTTCTTGATTAGTCCACCCAAGATATTTCTTTGAAAGGATGACTCCTTTCGTATTCCGACCAATTGATGAACAATTATTCACAATTCTGGGCCCACGGGAACCTTTATTATTCCATTGGAGCCGCATAGATTCCCCTGATGTCTGCTGCATGTGCTCGTTATTTTGCGAGCTGAAGTTCAAATTCTGAAGTATGGCTCTGGATTTGATTGGATGTCCTGCGAATTGTCATACTTTCTCGGGCTTTACATTGGTGACATTTACACATTCTTTGGCTCATGACGCATCTTTTTTGGTGCATATCTTGATCATTTTTCTTAGGTTGATTAATATCGAGATGCCAAAATTGGGAGCTCGACCTATTTCGTCACTTCGACGATTCTTTTCATTCTTCGGTGGGATCACAGGATAGACTCTGGTTGGTGATCGGGAAGATTTTTCCTATGATTAAACAATAGTAGTTTAGCGATCAAGCAACCCATGATCTAACATAAATCAACAGATAAACATGTACCTGTGCATCTTGCTTGTCCCAGTCATTTTTAATACTTACGTGATCCCAAACACTTCCTTCAAGTGACCTGAAAGCCACCACTCCTCTTTGGTATAAATGAACACCTCATCATGTTGTAGTGTGGCTAATCAGGTACAATAGTCATGAATGTATAATTATCATAGTAATTACTTGAACTTTGGGAAAAAAAGGGTGTCGAGGACGAATTATGCATGTGTGTGCTCCTGAGAGGTCAGATATCATACAGATAAGGTTGTTAAATGCTTTTAGAATTCATACCACCAAGCGTTCCAAGCATCATTTATAAATAAAAAAAGTTCAAAAGTTCAAAAAGGATCGAAAGGATCGTACTGCACTCTTTCCTACAACCCTGATTGGTGGCACTTTCATGTTCTGGATTGCATCCATCAATTATCTATGGTGTGCTGAGAAGTTTTGAAAATCATGTCATGAGGCGTGGGAATTATGCTGGCGAGCCTAGTGTCTCTCTTCGATTTCCCTATAAATCTAGGATTTTTGTGAGCAATCCTTCTTATATGCCAAGTTCATATTCCTTGGGGAAAAGGTTTGGTAAGTTCATCTTGGCGACATCTAGTTGAGTAATATTTTTCCATCTATGGACCCCTTGAGCCTCTTATGCTTTGCAATTATGGGATCTCTTTCAAACACGGGATGAGGTTCGCGAGGCAGCCGAATTGCGAGGTCTCAACCTGGGACTCCTTCCTGTGGGCTTAAAGAGGTATAGGTACCTGCCTGGAGGTAGCATCAGAGTCTACATATGGGCTTGGGGTGATCATAGATATGTCTAGGAGAAATAAGTTGGCACTAGTACATATGACCAAATTTGTGATGGTTGTTCATTGCTATTGCCACACTTATCTGTTGCAATTTCCACAAAAGCCAAGATTTTTTTTCGTCGTAATAATTTCATCGCTATATCCACGATCTAGGTGTGCATGGAAACATCGATGAAATTAGCTATCCACGTGTCACCACCTTCAATATTGGTTAACCTTATGCATCATCGCAATTACGACGAACTTTCGTCGCAATACCAACGAAGAAATGTGGCAAGTACGACGAAACTTCGTCACAATTGGGACGAAAAGTTATGCCAAGCCAATAGCTTGCGACGCAGCTCCTGAATGTGCGACGAAATTCCGTCACAACTTATTAAAACATTTAGTGGGATTATTCTTATATCTTGTGTTCCTTTAGGACCCTCCTTAAGATTATTTGGATCTATTGCTTGTATCGCCTAGGGGTTATGCATAGGGGTGGCTCAAGGACATTTTTAAACCATCCCTTCTTAAAGGGTCCCTTGAGGGCCTACCAATAAAATGGTACATTAAAATTATGATCCATAAGTTGTTTCATGTGTAGCTCACAACAATAAATGGCCTCCACTTAGAACCATGTCCTCGAGCATAGCAAGGAAAAAATAGATAAGTTCATCTCCTTCAAAAAATAAAATCATATAAAGATCATATAAAATATATAAACACATACCTCTTCTTTTCAAAAATTAAATATCAGTCATCTTTTTCTTCATCCAGCTCAACATCTATATCAGGATCTGGTTCAAAATCGATATTGGTGAAAGGATCATTCCTATCAACATCATCATCAACGTCATTTTCGCTACTATAGTTATCGATATCGTCAATGAGATCATCATCTCCTACATTTGGATGATCAACTTCTTCAACTTATTCGTCTAACACATCGACTACATGAGCCACCTTCTCTTGATCTGCATAATCATGATCTTCTTCCTTGTAATTATCTTCATCCTCGGCTACATGATTGTACTTTACTCGTATTCCTCTTAGATCATATCTAACAACGTATGACCAACCTGCTTTACCAGGTACCTCTGAGTAAAATACTTGCTCACATTGACTTGGAAAAACATAAGGCTCTGTACCTGGTTCAAATTCCCTTGTATTAACTATGGTAAATCCATTATCATGCTCAATAACAGTTCTTTCAGGATCACGTTCATGCATCTGTAGCCTATACCATTTAACCTCAAACAAAACTATTTTAAAGGAATTAAAATCACACTCAATTATATCCTCAAAATGGTCATAGTACCTATTCTCAGTTTCTTCCAGATTTTTTTCACTTCTAGAGGAAATGTTGGTGACCTTAAACACTGCAGTTATCCCACAATCTGAGGTTTTCATCTTATCATCCAACATTTTGATACAAAGTTTACGACCATTACACCACATAGCCTTGTGATGTTTCAACTGCAACATGGA
>ML785129.1:18135-105959 GCA_009831015.1 Picea engelmannii | reverse complement strand
GGAAAAAACAAGCTAAATGCAATTTGGACATTTGAAAAAAAAATTACAAGTTAAATGAGTACATCAATAAAAAATAACATACTAACCTTGCAAGTTCAAAATCTGAGCTATGTAGATCGAGAATTGGATTTGTTCAACCGGTGGGTGATGAAAAAATAAACAGCTCAAACAAAATCCAAGAACAATTTCGCAACTATAGCAATTGTGTCACAAAGTCTCTTAAAGTCACGTATATATAGATAAAATAGTCAACTAGCCGTTAACACCAACCAATGAGATAGGTAAAAAAAAATTCGCTATTGCCATGAACGATCGTTGCTATAGTGATGAAAATCCCGACTAGGTTAAATTAATATTTTTGTCGATATTGCGATGAACTTTTGTGGCAATATCCACGAAAATCCTGCCCTGTTTAAAAAAATGATGAAACTAGTGGAAGCGTGGAAAATTTTTGTGGAATAATCTGCCCATATATAGTAGTGTGGAGACTGTCCCTTCTCCAGGGCTGACACTGCGGAGAAGAGGAAGGCCTACGAAGAAAAATCGGGAAGGAGAGGGGGACTGCACCAAGGCCGAATTGAGTGAGCATCCAACCCTTGAGAATTCTGTAATTCTTATCGATCATTTGGAGTTGGTCGGGACCACTGGAAAAGGAGGCAAAAGAAGAAAGGGGAGGACTGAAGAACCGGGAGATTTCATAGAAAAATTCTCTCCGTGACTAGAGCAGGCTCAAATTGTAATATTTGAGATTTACTAAGAGAATAGGGAACTATGGCATTATCTGGCGGTAAAAACCCAGAGGGTGCCACCGCCGCAAGTTCACGCAGGGAGCACCATTTGGATACTGAGACAACTTAGGGAAGCATAAGACACGATCGTGGAGTTACGCGAGGCACAGTGGATAGCGGTGACAATGGAGCATAAGACACTTCCAAGCATGAAAGACAACCTGAGAGAGGACCAACGCATAGGAGATACGTAATTAGTGGGTTATCGTCCCGTGTTCTTGGAAGTGTGGCTTAACACCTCTTTGTATTTCTTCTTTGTAAAAATTTTTAATCTCACGGTGACTGGGTAGATTGGCCGAATCATAGGGGATATCTATTCATATGTAATGAAGCCTAGCAGAGGTTTTTTCTTTTTTCTTTTTGATTTTATATAAAGCAAAGTTTTAAAAGTATCATGTTGTGAATCAAAAGCATATTCTTCTTTAAATATTTTGTGTAAAATTCTAGGTCTTGAGGAATCATTGGTATTACGTCGTGATTTTGTTAATGTTTTTCTTTGTAAAACTTCAATATCGATTACTACCTCTGCGAGAATATCGATTTTGGTTATTTAAAAAAAAAAACTTAATCATGAAAAGATATTCGGAAAGTAGATAACAATCATGCTTAGAATTTCACTTGTACCGAGATTTTTTTTTTTTTTTTAAGAAAATATTAGAGATCACATCTACCGATACCAAACTTGTTTTGGGAGTTTGGCAGTCGACAGTGTTGCTTTTATCTATGAGTGGCGCTTACAATTGCACATTTTTACCGAAGCTGAAATAATCGGCCTTAGGCAAAATATTTTCAAAGGTTATATTCGAAAAGAGATACTCTTATCGGTCGACGTCGAAGAATGTCGGCACTCGGTTACTTTGACTTCCCATACAATTTTTTCTACCTTAATCTTTCACCGATGTCGAACATCTCAAGTAAGCCGGGAGAAATATGGGTTGTTGTTTCCTTGATCTATTGTGGTTTTTCTCAATATGGTTCTCAACATGCTCAAGAGAAACTCAAATATGAAACATAATAGATAAGAAGGTTATCAGGCTCAAACCATGGTGAAAAAAATCAAAGGTATAAGATAAGGTGGTACCCAAAAGGAAGTAGTCACAAAAATTTTAGGGTGTGTTGAGAACTCAACAAATGGTGATTTACTAGGTGAACACAGAATCTTTGTCCTATAAAAAAAAATTAGCTCTGGTCCTTCTTTTAATAGTGCCAACTAGAACACATCGGGAGTTAATTTTCTTTGTGAGGCACAGGTGGCATCGATATCTCTTGGGTCGGGTTCACCCTTAATACGTGTCTGTACCGCCGATATCTCTGTGGGTGGTGCCTGAGCTTTAAACAGATCATACAAAGACGTGACCACGTCAGGATCCCATATCAGCATGACCGTGTCTTTTGGTGGGTCAACAGCTTCCTGATCAATAGTGTTAAAGGTCAAACTACTGGATGGTTCAACCAGAAAGTGACTGGACATTAAATTTATGGCATGGACCCACTAAGGACATTCCCTTTCTAAGTGGTTCTCTTGGTGGTATGTACAGAAAGAGTCGGATGCGACATTCCCTAAGTCAATGTTTAGGTTGGCTAGGGGAGGTTCAATTTCTTTGAAAGGATGGATTCTTTTAAAGAAAGGCTTATAGGGTCTCTAGCCTTGGTTTCCCTCACCCACATTTCTTTTCATATCTATAATCTCATTTGATAGTTTCTTGATCATGTGTTGCAGGTATTCTATATCTCCATTACCCTTATCGAGAGTTGGTTCAGTCGACTTCCTCGATGGTCTAGTCAAGAGGAGTCCCCTCCTGGGAGGGGGCTGGCTCTCTTTTCTTGTTAGAAATTTCTGGCCTTCTTTACACCCTTTCATATGGAAATTTATCATATTGGCCTCTTCAAAATTCTCCATGAGGGTTTTCTTAGAGGCTCTTTTAATGAACATGGAAATAGAGGCCAGAAGTGCATTGGCGTAGACCTCGATTTGCAACTCTTGAGCCGATTTTACCGCGGGTTGGAATTTTTTTACGATAGTCATGAATCTTTGATTGAAATATTTGACCCTTTCCTTTGGGGTCATGGTGGCTGCAAATAATTCGGCCATAAGGGATCCCCTGGTAGTTTCTTCGACAATTTTTTCTAGGAAGTCCTTTTGGAACTTAGTCCAGTTGGTTATGGATCCTACTGGCAATTTAAAATACCAAGTGGAAGCTGAGTTCTCAAAGGTGTAGGGGAAAAGTCTGCATACCACGTCTTCATGTTGAACGTTCATAAGCCTGATTGCGAGTATGAACTTCTTGATATGATCTTTGGGCAATCTCGAGGTTTCTGGATCATACTTGGGGAGCAACTTCTCCGGGTGCCAAGGGAGATTGTGCACCCATCCAGGGATGGCCACAACATCCCCGACCAACCAGGGTTGGTTGTCTTGAAGTGGAATTTCCCTCTCTTCTTCTCGTTCGTTTTTCTCTTCCATTTCTTTAGAGTCGGATTCAGGCTCTTCCTCTTCTGAAATATCGTAAGGTTCAGAGATGTTGCTCACTGGCGTCTCGGATATGAGGTCAAAAGGTTATTGGATTTAGGTGATCGTGAAGTTTATTAAGTCTTCGATGGAGTGTACAAAAACTTCGTTGGGAGTGCTGACTACTAGTCTTCTTTGTTGTTTTCTTCAAGGGAGGATGGGGGTGAAGGGAAACACGTTGATTTGTCGGGTGTAGGCTCTAGTAATCCTTCTGAATTGGTTCAATTCCTCGTGAGGTAGGGTGTATGGTATTTCAGGGTGAATATGTCCTTCCTCGGAGTGGGGTGAGTTATTTGCTTCAGGAGTACTCGTTAAACGTGGTTGTTGGTTGGATGACTAGCCATGCATGTGGGTTGTTATGAATCTATAGGATGTTTGAAATATCATGTAAATTACATATTCAACCATTCATTTTCAGGCCCTCCTTCTTGCGCCAATTTTGTTGATGGGGCTTAAATCCTCTGATTCAACAGTAGGAACCAAACCTACCACCGAGGCCCAATTGGACTCTGCAGCGATTGGAGTGGAATGGTTCTCTAGATCTTACAATCTAGCCAAATTATAGATGAGCTTTTTTGTTTTCTGGTGAAATATTTTCCCTCGATTAAGACCGTTTTTTCAGTATTTTCTCTTACGTGAGGCAGGTACAAGAGATGCAAGGTAGTATAAACCAACTTGATTAAGATAGGACACAATTTTTAACCATTAGGAAGGGGTCAGTCTTGGGATAACCCACTACTCGAACATGCAGACATTGATCGTATGCCAAAGGGGATTAGTAATAATACTTCAACCGAAAGAGCATCCAGTTGTTCTCTGAGAAAGCTACTTAATAGAGAGAAAAAACATATATGATCAAGATCAGGATAAGAAAAATAATTCATCTACCAAGACATTCATCACATAGGTGAGGTAAACTATTTATCATAGAGAAAGAAATACAACTATAATCAATGTCACGGTAAGAAAAATAATTCATCTACCAAGACATTCATCACATAGAAGCACACTGATTTAATTTCATCTTTTAAAGCAAGGAACATTAAAACAATGCACCAAATAACTTGACAATGTAATTAATTTCTCTTACTCATTTACTGCAACATTCATGGAACAGGAAAGGAAGTAATTCTTCTCCAACTCAAATCACATACATTTGATGAAAATAGCTCGTCTTTGGTCCAGAAGGACTTATAATTCATAACAACTTCAAAATAATTCTTAACAACCAGAAAGAAAATAGTTATTACAACAAATCATCGACCTTTGTTAATTGGTCGAGACCTTTACTTATAATCTCAAGATTACCGAAATTTAATGGATAAGTACAGTTTGAACCAAACAAAAGTTGCCATGTGGCATTATCTCATAACAGTTTCTTGATTAGTCCACCCGGGATATTTCTTTGAAAGGATGACTCCTTTCATATTCCGACCAATTGATGAACAGTTCTTCACAAGTCTGGGCCCACAGGAACCTGTATTGTTCCATTGGAGCCACATAGATTCCCCCAATGTCTTCTACGTGTGCCTGAAATTTTGTGAGGTTGAAGTTCAAATTCTGAAGTATAGATTTGGCTTTGATTGGATGTTCTACAAACTGTTGTACTTTCTCGGGCTTTGCATTGGTGACCTTTTCACATTCTTCGACTCATGACGCATCTTGTTCGGTGCACAGATTGATCGTTTTTATTAGGTCGATTAATATCAAGATGCAAAAATTGGGAGCTCGACCTACTTCGTCACATCGACAATTCTTTCATTTCTTCGGCGAGATCACAGGATAGACTCTAGTCAGTGATCAGGAAGCTTTTTCTTGTAATTAAACATCATTACTTTAGCGATCAAGCAACCCATGATCTGACATAAATAAACAACAGATGAACACGTACCTATGTAACTTGCTAGTCCCAGTCATTTTTAAATACTTACGTGATCCCAAACGCTTCCCTCGAGTGACCTAAAAGCTTTTGCTCCTCTTTGGCATAAATGAACACCTCAACATGATGTAGTGTGGCTAATCGGGTATGATAGTCATGAATGTATAATTATCAAATTAATTACTTGACCTTTGGGAAAATAGGGTGTCGAGGACGAATTATGCACATGTGTTCGCCTAAGAGGTCGAATATCATAAAGCGAAGGACGTTAAATACCTTCAGAATTCGTACCACCAAGTGCGCCAAGCGTCATTTATAAATAATGGAAGTTCGAAAGTTCTAAAGTTCAAAAAGGATGGAAAGGATCATAATGCATGCTTTCCTACAACCTCGATTGACGACGCTTTCATGTTCCAGATTGCATCCTTCAATTAGCTATGGCGTGCCGACAAGTTTTGAAAATCATGTCACGAGGCATGGGAATTATGCTGGTGAGACTAGTGTCGCTCTTCGATTTCCCTATAAATCCAGGATTTTTGTGAACAATCCTTCTTATATGCCAAGTTCATATTCCATGGGGAAAAGGTTTGGTAAGTTCGTCTAGGCGACATCTAGTTGAGTAATCCTTTGCCATTTGTGGATGCCTTGAGCCTCTTATGATTTTCGATTATGGGATCTCTTTCAAACATGGGACGAGGTCCATGAGGTAGCTGGAGTGAAAGGTCTCAGCCTCAACACACCTATGACTCCTTCCTGTGGGCTTCGAAAGGTATAGATATCTGCCCTGAGGCAGCATCAGCGTCTACATATGGGCTTGGGGTGATCACAAATACGTATGGGAGAAATAAGCTGGAGACTGCACCTTCTCTAGGACCGAAACCGTGGAGAATAGGAAGGCCTAAGAAGAAAACTCGGGAAGGAGAGGGGGACCACACCAAGGATGAAATGAGTGAGAATCCAACCCTTGAGGAGTCTGTAATGCCTACTGATCTCTTGAAGTTGGTCAGGATTGCTGGAAAAGGAGGAAAAAGAAGAAAGGGGAGGACCGAAGAGATGGGAGCTTCCATCAAAAAATTTTCTCAGCAACTAGAGCAGGCTCAAATTGCAATAGCCGAGCTTTACCAAGAGAATAGGGAACTATGGTGTCAGTTGGCGGTAAAAAAACATAAGGTACCACCACTGCAAGGTTACATGGGGAGAATCGTTTGGCTACAGAGAAAACTTAAGGAAGCACAAGACACGTTCGTGGAGTTATGTGAGGCGCAGTGGATGGTGGTGACAATGGAGCATAAGACACCGCCAAGCATGACAGACAACCTGAGAGAGGAACAAAGCATAGGAGATACGTAGTTAGCGAGTTCTCATCCTGTTTTCCTGGAAGTGTAGCTTAACACCTCTTTGTATTTCTTCTTTGTAAAATTTTGTAATCTCACGGTGCCCGGGCAGGTTGGCCGAATCATAGGGGCTATCTATTCGTATGTAACCAAGCCTGGTGAAGATTTTTTCTTCTCTTTTTGATTGTATATAAAGCAAAGTTTTTAAAATATCATGTTGTGAATCAAAAGTGTATTATTATTTAAATAATTTACGTAAAATTATAGGTCTTGAGGAATCATTGGTATTACGTCGTGAGTTTATTAATGTTTTTCTTTATAAAACTTCAATATCCATTACTACCTCCATGGGATTATCGATTTTGGTTATTTAAAAAAAAAAAAACTTAATCACGGAAAGATATTCGGCTAGTAGATAACAGTCATCCTTGGAATTTCACTTGTACCGAGAGTTTTTTTCTTTTTTTAGAAAATATTAGAGGTCACAGCTGTCGATACCGAACTTGTTTCAGGATTTTGGTGGTTGGCAGTGTTTCTTTTATCTATCAGTGGCACTTACAATTGCACATTTCTGCCGAAGTCGAAAGAATTGACCTTCAGAAAAATATTTTCGGAGGCTATATTCGAAAAAGAGATACTCTTATCGGCTGACGCTGAAGAATATAGACACTTAGCTACTTTGAATTCCCATTCTATTTTTTCTACCTTAATATTTCACCGATGCCGAACATCTCAAGTAAGCCAGGAGAAATCTGGGTTGCTGGTTCCTTGATCGATTGTGGTTTTTCTCAAGATGGTTCTCAACATGCTCAAGAGAAAATCGTATATGAAACATAACAGATAAGAAGGTTATTAGGCTCAAAGCACGGTGAAAATGATTGAATTTAGAAGACAATTTGGTACCCAAAAGGAAGTAGTCACAAAACATTTAGGGTGTGTTGAGCACTCAACAAATGGCGATTTATTGGGCGAACGTAGAATCTTTGTCATATAAAAAAAAATATCTCCGGTCCTTATTTTAATCATGCCAACTGGAACTATATATGAATTATATAATTTTATACATACATATATATATATATATATATATTTAAGTAAAAAAGATAGTACCTTCTATATTAAGTTGTCAAAAAAACATTGACAAAATACACAAAGATATAGTCATTCTGAGCCACCAAAAATGTTGTCGTTTTACTAGAAACCAACATAGTTTGGAAAACTATTTTGCCCTCTGTCCTGCCTGAAGAACATAGGTTGGAAACCAGGACAGAAGAACATAGTTCAAGTTTACATGTAGCAACAACATGATTAATCATAAAAAAAACTAGTATAGGAGAACTTAGATACCCAACGACCTGTCGCCCTTGCCTATCTTCCATGTGGACCTAGCTGGGATGGTGAATGGCTACGCACAGAATGGACATTTTCTCTTTGCTAGAGTGTTGGAGTACATGTCAAGGAGAAAGTCCAGCTGCTGTGCCATGAGAAGGGCTCTCTGCTCTTGGTCTGCCATGTGGCCTCCGAGTTTGAACACCAGAGCTAGATGCTCTGCATAGAGGAATGGACCATGCAAGTCATTATTGCCTGCATCATCGAATATTTCATTTCCCACATCCACGTTCATCCCAGCTCTGGCCTCAATCATATTCAGTTCTAGACTGGTTGTTTCTTCCGTCATCCCTGCACTGGTCTCATCCATGTTCCTTTCTATGCAAGCATTGTCCTGAGCCTCTTCCTCGCTCGTTGGCCATGGTATCTCTTCAACGATACACCCAAGTAATTTGTCTACCAGCTCATCTTTAGGACCGCCACCATCCTATAAATCCGAATCCATGGCTTGGGGCTCCAGGGTGGTCACTAATTCCTCCAGGTATGACGTTTCTTCAACAAAGTAGGTTGGGAAATCATTCACAACACCTCCCTCCAGACTGCTTCTAGGCTCAATGGCCATGGTATGAATGTTACGCTCTATCCCAAGCTCAATGATAATGGCGTGTAGAGCCAATTGGTCAGCACGTGCCCTCTTCCGGAGAATGGACTTCACCATCGACAGAGTGCGCTCCAGGTTCTTCCTCCTTTGCCTTTGCTCTTTGTGTGTGTACCAGGCCAAGCCTCAGTGAGGCCTGCCACGCTTCCTGGTCATTGTTGCTGAAGAGTGGATGGAAATGCAGAGATAATGCAGCAAAATGAAAGGGAGCCAAGACGATAGGGAACCAGAGCTACACCAGAGCTCCCAACCGGCGGGGAGGTTCAAAACGAGAGAGAACCAGCTCTGTCCAAGCTCTCAAAAATTAGAATTACCAAATGACAGATTTTCCTGGCTACCCATAAACCCTATCATATTGACTGCGGTCTGAGCAAGATATTTCATGCGAGGGAGGAGTCCCTCCTCCATATAGCGGCTGTAATGGCCGACTACCATAGTAAATGTGGAGAGGATGGCTAGTGGCCATTAGCATTTAAGCTATGGCTCGATGTTGAGCCATGTGGCAAATCATCACCATGTTTCACCCCATCCAGGGCTGAGGAGTCTCTATTTGCAAGGTCTTTGCATCGCCTTGAAAGGTTTGTATCATTAGAGATATGGGCTTGCCAATATATGAGTTCTAACTTAGTATCAAATCCAGTATTTTCCAGGTGATCCGCAACTTTGTTTGCTTCTCGTTTCACATGAGAAGGGATTAAAGTGAGATTGGGGTATATGAGATCACCAAAATCCTCCAGAAGTCCTGAGAGTCTCCAGCTGGGGGAGATCCGCCTAGGGAGTTCACCATGTAGGATTTTGGAGATGAGTTGGATGATAATTTGGGAATCTCCCTCAACGATAATCTGATGGTAATGGTTTTGAATGGCATCTTGGAGACCTCTGACAAGGCTTATGAGCTCCACCACATTGTTTGTATTCTCCCCCAAAAAGATGGCCATCAGGTGAATGATCTCACCAGTGTGGCTTCGAAGGACTGTGCCAAAACTAGCTGGTCCTGGGTTACCCCTGGAGGCCCCATCAAAGTTTAGATTGATGAAGCCTGAGGGGAATGGGGTCCATAACGTGGGGTTGTTAGCTCATCTGCCTTTAGTCTTCCCCTGAGTTTTCACACAAATTTGCATGTCCCAGCCTCTAAGAATGCTATCCTCCTCAGGAACGCATTGTAGGTCTTTGTGGTGCCAAGATTTGCTATGGACTGTTTCATGGATTAACTTCTTAACCTTCTCCCACTTAATAGTGGAAGGGGAGGCTTTTGAGTGGAATATTGTCTTATTTCTTTCTTTCCAAATTGCCCATAATGTGAAGCTCGGAAGCAGCTGCCAGATGCGTTGGAGAAATGGATTTTGGAAGGAGATTGTCTCCCAATTACCAAGGTGTCCTTGATGCTACCTCGGTTTCGGTTGGAGCGTCTCATGTCTTGGGCTCCCCAATCCCAGATCTATTGATTGTAGTGGTAATTGTTGAGGAGATGTTCCATGGTTTCCTCTCTTTGTTGACAAAGGGTGCATCTGGAGGGACCTATAAAGCCTTTCTTTAAAATATTATCCCAAGTGAGGATACAGTTTTGAGATGTGAGCCAAAGAAAAATGGAGACCTTGGGCCAGAGAAAGGAATGCCAGACTTTGCTCCAGATTGTTTCAGGGATTTGGTTGTGGTAGTTTCCCTGTAGGTAGTATGATTCGTTGACCGAGAAGATACTTGTTATAGAGTGGCCCCATCGAAGTATGTTTGGTCCCTCTTTGATTGGAATTTTCCGATGCAATGCGCAATTCTGCCAAGGTAGAAGGTCGATATCATCCGTGATCTGTAATTCTGTTCGCTCTGTTTTCCACTGTCTCCAAGATTGGCTTCTGTGCATTGGAATCCAAAAATCTTTAACTGTTCTGAAGATATTCGGCTATAATATTTGTTTAAGAGAATTGAGGCTTTCCAAGTCACTAAGAGCGGGTAGCTGTTGCCATGAGTCCTGCCAAAAGAGTGCACTTTCTCCATTTCTCACTTCCCATAAAGCATGCTTCTGGATCATGGGGCGGTTTTACGAGGCAGTATTCCATATATTGGATCCCTGTATCTGTTCATTGAATATAATTAATTGGTCAGGCTATGTGTTAGTGGCATATTTTTGTTTCCAAATTTGTGCCCAGAGTTATTTCGAATGTTGCAGCCACCTCCACGACATTTTGGCTCCCATGACCTGGTTGAGCTTTCCCGGATCCCGAATTCCCAGCCCTCTGAACTTTTTGGGTTTGCAAAGTTTGTCCCAACCAACTAAAGACCACTTTTTATTATTTTGGTGTCCCTTCCATAGGAAATTCCATTGGAGGCTCCTGATAGCCCTAATAACCGAGATAGGTGTTGCCAGAGTAGTAAAGGGGTAGGTTGGTAGAGCTTGTAGGACTGACTTGAGAAGGACCAGTCTGGCAGCAATATTCAAAGGTCTAAAGGTACAGTTATTCAACCTATTGGCTATAGATAGGAGCAGGCTATCCAATGAAATGGATCGCGTTGGCTCTCCAGTTAGGTGAATGCCTAGGTAGATGGAGGGGAGGGAACTCTTAGAAATGCCTAGAAGTCTTGAAAGGTGATTCTGAACCAAGGCTGGCGTGTTGAAAAATTAGAGTTTAGATTTGTCCAAGTTTAGAAGCATGCCCGAGGCTTCCGTGAAATCATAAAGAGTTGAGTTGAGCTTGGTGGCCTCTCTGAAAGTGGGGGTATTCATGAGAAAGGTATCGTCGACAAACTGGCTATGCGAGGGTGCTAGATGGAGGTTATGAAGGGGTAGTCCTTTAAGGGAGCCCTCAAGAACCACTGCTTTGAGGTAGCGACCTAAACCTTCTACCATAAGCACAAAGAGGAATGGGGAGAGAGGATCACCTTGTTTGATTCCCCTGGTAGAATGGAAGGGCTGGGAGGGTGTCCCATAATAAGAATGAAAAAGAAAGCAGAGGAGGTGAGCTTGAGAACCCAATTGACCTAGAGTTTATCGAAGCCAAAGGACTCCAACAAAGAATGCAAGTCTTGCTAGATTAATCTATCAAAAGCTTTTGAGAGATCGAGTTTGATAAGCATACCTGGTGTTTTTCTCACTTTCAAGGAGTGGATCACCTCATTGGCCAGAATGATGTTGTCCATGATTTGTTGTCCTTCTACATAACCAGCTTGCTCATTGGAAATAATGAAAGGTAGGAGCGGCTTGAGGCAAGTAGCAATAACCTTAGTGATTATTTTGTATATGACGTTGCACAGGGAGATTGTTCTGAACTATTTTGTGTTTGTGGCTCGCTCCTCCTTAGGGATTAGAGTGATGAATGTTGCATTGAGAGCAAAGAGAACTTGTCCAGAGGCTCTTGATTCTTCGACCACCAACAAGACATCTTCTTTGATCATGTCCCAGCAGTGATGGAAAAAATCCGTGGTGAATCCATCCGGACCTGGTGCTCTTCCTGGGGGCATTTCCTTTACTGCCATATCCACTTCAGTCTGAGTGATTGGCCTTATCAGTTCTTTGTTCTGCTCAGGGGTAATCAACGGGGGTATGTGCTTGGTTATTTTCTGGATTGCTTCTTCCCTATTCATATTGGTCTCTGTGAGGAGATATTTATAGAAGGAGTTGAGTTCCCCCACTATTTGGTCATGATCTCTTATAGGGATACCTTGATCGTCCTCCAATTGGGTAATGTGATTAATGTGTCCTCGGTGTGTCATCGCTTTGTGAAAGAATTTGGTGTTGCGCTCCCCTTCTTTAAGCCATTGAACCCTGGATTTTTGCCTCCATAGGATTTCTTCTTGTTCTCTGCAAACCTCCAATTCTTCTTATAGTTGCTCCTCTTCCTTCACTAGGTTTGGAGTTCTGCTTCTTGATATGAAGGTTCGTTGAAGTTCTTCAAGTTGGCCCTCGATCTCCTTCTACCTTAGGAATATGTTTCCAAAAGTGGATTTGTTCCATCTTTTCAAATGTTGCTTGAAGTTCTTGAGGCGCTGCTGGAATTTATACATATGAGTGCCATGATCTATTTCCTCCTGGGCCCACCAAGTGTGAGCTAGCTGGTGGAAGTTTGGGTGGGTAAGCTAGAAATTTTCAAAGCCGAAGGGTTTGGGCTTGGGAGTGAAACCCGGGTCTATACAGAAGGCGATAGGCCAGTGGTCCGACCCTGATTTTGGCATTATGTTTGCTTCCATTGCCTGGTCACTTTCAAGGAGGGCTTCAGCCACGAGAAAGCAATCTAATATATAGGCTACATGTTGATGTCCCGTTCTTCTATTGAACTAGGTAAATATTCCATTTCTGGTTTCCACGTCAACCATATTTAATTTCTCTATTAGGGTTTTTAACTTACCACTGTCCTGCTCTAGCTGTTTTGTTCCTCCAGTTTTCTCCTCCAGCGTCAGGATCATATTGAAGTTAGCTCCAATGATCTAGTGTGGCGTATGCAAAAGATTTTTGATATGCTGAAGGGTTTGCATGAAGCTCTCCTTTTCTTGGGTGGTCTACGGACCATAGACGTTCATGATGGCTCCTTCCTTGGCAGATCCTGTGACTATGAAGTGAGCCGTTAGAGTACCGGGCGTGGAGAAGGAATGATGCAAAGAGACTGTCTGTGGATTACAAAGAATGGCTAGTCCTCCGGAGGCTCCCACTGAATCATGGTAAAGGAAATCACAGCCTCTCCAACTGCATCGGAAGATGTTTTTATCTTCCTGCCTTGCACATTTGGTTTCCTGCAGAAGAAGGATATCCAGGTTTTCCTCTTTAATACATTCTCAGAGGATCCTTTGCTTGGATCTACCATTGAGGCCTCTAATATTCCAAGTTATTGTTTTCATCATGAGGAAGGTGGAGGGGGGTGGAGGTATCCCTCCAATAACATCTGTATTTGTCCTGAATTGATCATTAGGTGCCCTGCCTCTTTAATAAGTTGTTGGGCTGGTTTGCATCCTCTTCTCTTGTTTTCCTTGGTTGTTTTTTTGGGTTCTGATCCTAGATCTACCGTAATACCCAGTCTAGCTGTAGATCCCACTGTGGAGTTCGTAAATACTTTATGAACTTTACAGAGCTGATCTACTGGGATATGTTGCAGGTCTTTTTGATTGAGGGCTTCCTCCAGCTTTTCCAGGTCTATATCCGCCAGATCCGTTTCATCCATGAGCATGTTGGTGTCTCTGTCTGTGCATGTTTGTGTTGCATGGTTTGTTTCTTTTGACTGGGTTGTGTTTGTCACTTTACTGCTTTTCCCCTTCACTTGCATTGTTGCTTGGTGGGGGTTATGTATTTCCTCCTCTTCTGGAAGCTGATTCAAAATGTCATAGGAGTTTTTAGTGGGGATCTTTGGGATTGAGATTTGGTTTTGTTTCCTTGATGAGTTCTTTTGTCTTCCTATGACATTGGCAAAGCCATCCTTTTTCTTGCTTTCATATAGCTTGGTGGCTGTAGCATTCAGAGGGAAATCTCTGAATAGGTGACCATGCCCTAGAAGGCAACCCTCTTTTATGAGGGAAATGTATTGCGGCTATGATGTATGGTGAATATTATTCTGAGAGTGGATACTGTGAGAGAAAGAAGAGGAAGTTACACTGGGTTTTGTTGTAGGTTGTATCCCTTCATTTGCTAGATAATAATAAAGGAAGGACCTGGAAATTTCTTTGGTGGATGTAGCCCACACTGGGTGAACCATGTAAATCTGTGTCTCTCTTGTATTGTGTGTCTTCTGTGTTTTGTTTATGCATTTGTTTTATTTTATTTCTCCATGGTCCTGTTTTTCTAACATCTATAGCACGGGATAAACGCCTAAATAGTCAGACCCATGTCCGAGGTGCCCCGACTACATGAGGCTGCATGGATGGCGGCAGGTCCTCTATCTTTGCCATCGGGACTGTGCGAGTGAGCACAATGAAGTTTTTCTCTACTCGTCTAAGGACTCTCTCTGCCTCCCCGGCTGGGAGGTTCCCTGCTACTGTTTCTCCCCCAGTGGCGGAAGCTGCAGCTTCTAGCCATGGACGACACCTGTTCCATGTGTAATCGGCAGGTCGCACGGGTCCCACTTCTGCATGCAACAAAGGTTTACCCGTCAAATACTCTGGCATACAAAAAAATGATATATATAACAAAAATGACATAAAAATTAAATATGCAAACAAAAAAAACTACAAAGGAGGAGACTTACCCATCTCCCCTCGCTCCTCACCAGGAGGCACGGGTATCTCAGCATCTCTAGAGAAATCTATCCCTACATATGGATAGTCCTCAATCACGAGGATCTGTCATGGAAACCACCCAAAGAAGTCATCGTCGAAGGACTCAACGGTCCTTCCACCACCCTGTCGTGGAAGTAATACTGCCCATCTACACATTACAAGGAAAGAGGCCTGGTGTCCTCATACCAAAACCCGAGGACTGAAACTCAGAACTCTCTCAAAAAAGAACAAACACAAGATAGTCTCGAACCTGAAGTTCCTCTGTGTCCACTGTTGGCAATCTATCAATTGCCTTGTCATGCACTCGAGCAATGTGGTACTCCAGTCAAAAATTTGTGCATTCATGCACTGGATGGCACAGTTCATCTATGCGTGTGAAGCCTGATGCACGGCTGCTGAGCCGGTAATTCGCCCAATCAGTAACAAGATAGTCTGTAGTGCTAGGTTAGTAATATTGCTAATGGGTACCTGGGAGCCCCCACAATCAATCCCATCCTCATAGTGCTCAGCTATCAATTCCAAAATCTTGCTCGGCCCCGCAAGAAAAGTCTGGAAGTTGACTGGTTCCCCTCTCCTAGAGAGACAGTCAGAAAGTAAATATCCTCGGTGGTGGGCACCAATGATTGCCCCTCTAACATAAATGCCCCTGCATCAGGGTGCCAGTAGTCAATCAAGGCATTTAGTAGCTTTGGTTGTGTGTGCATAAATGGACATAGAAAGAATTTGAGTAAACCGCATTGCATTAACACGTCCACAACATTTAGATCTGCAGTAACCAACTCACTGATTGCCTCATGCTCCCTCTCCCTCCAATTGACATACATCCTGCCAACACATCAAGGCAAAGGAGGGTCAATACTTCCTTTTAGTTTGCTTTTTCATCATAAAAGGGGGGTACATGCGGGCTGTAGAGGTGACAGTCACATGTACACGCAGGAAAACTTTACTCTGCATGCGTGTACACGCAGCCTGTCCAGAGACAGCCCGCGTGTACCTAGGGATGACCTTTTTAAGGTCGACGCCCACCCAAAAAACCAACTAACAAGTAGAAATGAAGTATTGAATTGCTAGATAAGGGAGTTTGTACTTACTTGGTCCAAGCAGAAGTTCGTTTCATCCACTGAAGCTCTCAGAATCACTCTTTTTGGCAAAGGTGGGCTTTTGGCTCCAGAGTCAATTTCCAAATTAGCAATGGTGATAATGAGCTGCCAGCTTCTATTTATAGAATTTTTGGCCTCTTTTTGTCACTTTTTTGGCCTCCCTTATTGGTTTCTTTATACCAAAAACCATTTAGAGTGATCCAGGAGTTATACGGGAGGGATTTGATTGGGTATTGGGACATTTGTTTTGGGTTTTGAGAAAATATTGACGGTCCTTATAAAAAAAAAAAAAAAATTCAACTGGAGCATATAGGTTAGGTTACTACCCCGAATTTTGCATCTCGTTGTCTTTTTGCTCTGCTATAGGATCGATCCCATCAGGTTGGGACACAGAACCATCATATTTGCTTTAGAAGTATCACAACTTGGTGGTAGAGCTTACCAGAACATGGATGCCCTAGGTAGGTCCTGGTTGCATTATGGTGTCCATGTCATTTTTTACAACACTGTAGGCTCAGGAGTCCGTATAGTCTTTCCTGGATATGAGTTTGAGCCTCACTTGCATGATTCTTCTTTGCTCTTCGCCTCACCTTTAGGACTCCTGAAAAATAACGGGTCTCCTTTTAAGCCCTTTTCAGACCCTCTAAACATGAAAAGATTGCCGAGCGATCTTGTGGCCTTTCACGCTTGTTAAACTAAAATTTGAAGTCACGTCTTTCCGGCAATAGTTTACCCCTTTTTCGGTCCGGATAGTCAGTTGTATGAACAAAGGTATACTCTATGGAACTCATGTTCTTTAGAAGAGTACTCTTAGGTATAATTTTATCCCTTTTTCGGGCCTGAGGGACTAAACTTACGAAAAAGAAACCCCCATGGAGTCCATAGTTAAGCTCTTTTCAGACTCCCTAAAATTGAAAAGATCATCGAGTGACCTTATTCTTTCACACTTGTTAAATTAGTCCAGAAGAATATTCCTGATGGAGTCCATAGTTAACCTTTTTTCAGACTCCTTAAAAGTGAAAAAATAGTCGAGTGATCTTGTCCTTGTCACACTCGTTAAAATGGTTTTGAATTGATGTCTAATTGGTGCTAGTTTATCCCTTTTTCGAACCGACTAGACTATTGTCGAAAAAGTTACCTCAACGAAGTCTCCTTTTATGCTTTTTTAGACTCTCTAAACATGAAAAACCACTGAGCTTACCTTCTTTGGGATCATTAAACTTACATCGAAGGACGTTACCATTGTGTGTTCTATCAACTGCATTTGCATACCTTATCTACCAGCCTTGTGACAGTTTGCTTCTGCATCTTAACACCTTTGGCCGCGGGAGGATTTTCCCGAGTATCATCTTACCAGAACATCAGTCTTGTCCTTGTGCCCTGAGCTTGTATGTTTGCGGTACTCATTCCTCCACTGTAACGTAATATTCCTTTATTCTTTTTCCAAATTTATAAAAGAAAAAAACAAAAAAATCAAATATACCCCAAAAAGTGGATGGGAAAAGTATTTTTCTTTATTGGCAGCATAATGAGTTTCCCTTGGATAAAGCACATCTGTCCATTTGATCATCATACTATGGGATGTAGTACGACCTTAGAAATATTTTCTCGCTATATAGAGTTGTGTCCTCCACCGTTTGGTTACTCTTCCAAACATATGGAGAGTTTGTGTTGCCTCCTGCTTCGTAGACTTATGATTAACATATATGCTGCCTGAGTCTTATCACTTTTCGTGCTATTGTCCAAGGGAAGTTTGTCACTAATACTGAGTCACCCCCTCTACAATATGTCTCTTGTCCGCATACCCAGCCATCCTGAACGTCCAATCAAGTCCTTGTTCGAAATCACTGAAGCCTTCAGTCCGATCATCAAGTCCATGACCGACGAGCCATCGAAGACCTCTGGGTAGTGCAGTTGTACACACATGTTACACTCCTACCTGAGTTTTGAAAGATTTTTGAAGTTTTTTCTCGAGCTCTGAAGGCATTATCGCCAGCCATCAGGCCAGATCAGCTTCTGGAAGATGGATACTCTATATGTATATCTTTCTAATTTTGAGATGTAGCTTCGTTGTGTATTGTTCATGGCTACTCTTTGTAGTTATTTGACATGGATCTACAATGTATTTGATTGGCAGCCATGGTTCTATTTTATCCCGAGCATGGTTATTCCCACCTCGGTGAGACATTTGTTATTTTGTAGATGGCACCTCCTGGTTCCTGATCCTTGGGCTCAATCGTTTGGCACATCAGTAAAGATTGGTAATGTATTTCGTCCATCAGATGATCTTTTGACCTCATACATTAGGGGGCATCTATTATAACCCTAAATTGCACCTCATGTGCTTACCTGGCATCAGGCCAACTCATGTCCCTTCTTTGCCAAAACTCTGTTGAACAAACTCTTTTGAAAATCCTCTTCTGTAAAGGCCCATGCGCCCTAACCCATTACTGCACACGTGTACATGCTGGCTGACTCAAAATAGCCCTCATGTACCTACTAAAGCATGGAAAAAGGAAAGTTTTCGATTGAACTAAAATCTATGGGTGAGTTAACTGAAACTCCTGGCCATGCATGGCCAAGGGTTCGTCCAAAACCCTAGCTCCTTCTAGCCTATTAAAGAAGGGGTAGGGGTACCATTTGGAGGAGGAAAAAATATAGCGAAGAAACTCTGCCCATTTATGTAATCCATTGTACCAAACCTTTAGCCTTTCCTCATGCCAAAGGAGATTTAACACAAAGCAGTTGAAGAAGAGGAGCCCAGGATCAGGTTCAAGGAGCGGTGGTTGGTCTCATCTTTTTGTAAGTTGATTCACTTTCAGTAATAAAAGAATACTTTTCCTGTCCCAATGCATGAATTGTCTATGATATTGATTAGTTTATGTTTGATTTCTAACCCTTGAGTATAATAGTAGCATGCATGCATAGTTGTTGTTTGTCTTAAGTGCAGGTCGTCTTTGGAAGGAGCAGCGCAAGCAAGTAGTCAAGCACAACGGAGGATCTACATCGAATGCTAGTAATAATGTTGGTGATCCTTTTCCATGAATTTACTGTGAAAAAGGGGTTTAAGTCTTGGGTTGTAGGTAAAAAAGTAGTTTCTATTCGATCAAAATCTGCATGCAAGTCTGACCCTAGTTTGCCAGTTCATAGGGTGTTTTTCCCAACAATAGTTACTAGCAGAAGTAGTTGCAAAAACCCTAATTCTCAGATCCAACACCTTGTGATGGAGCATCTCACTCAAGGAGAATATATTCAGATGCACCCTAACCTAGCACACCTCTTGGCTCTCTCAGAAGATAGAAATGATGAAGTTGAAGTTTTGGATCAAGGCATGACTAGTTACCAGTCAACCAAAGACATGTGTGAAATAATCAGTCTTTTACACTACTCAACACTTACCGGGACAATTGAAGATGATATGTGGATAATCGAAAGTGGATCTTCTAGGCACATGATGGGAGATCAAGCCAGACTCTCAAATCTAAATGAGAGAAAGACATCATACAAAGTGGAGCTTGGAGACAAAAGTACTTAGCCCGTCGAAGGATTTGGACAAGCCTCCGTCAAGTTGGAATCAGGTAATCATGTTCACTTAAGCAATTTTCTATATGTACCTAGTTTAGAAAATAATCTTGTATCAATATCATGTTTATAAGACAAAGGAAATAGAATAGCCTTCATAGATGGAAAGGTGTTATCATGGCATAAGAATTCCAGCATAGAAGATGCTAGGGTTATTGGAAGTTGTGAAGGAAATATATATAGACTACTAGAAAAAAATGAAGAAGCTCTAGTACATGACGAAGTCAACTCTAATGAACTTTGGCATAGAAGGTATTCTCATATCAATTATCAAGCATTACCTTTCCTCAAAAAAATGGTTGAAGGAATACCAGAATTGAAATCTACACATGAAGGAATTTGCAAGCGATGTGCCCTTGAGAATAATATCAAGAGACCATTTCCAAGAAGCAATAATAGATCCAAGGAAATCCTAGATCTAATACACTCAGATGTTTGCAGTCCAATGCCAGTCATATCTCTAGGAGGATCTCTCTACTTCGTAATCTTCATAGATGACTATTCAAGAAATACGTGGTTGTACCTACTGAAATCAAAAGATGAAGTATTCAACAAGTTCCAAGAATTCAAGGCAGAAATAGAAAACCTTACGAACAAGAAGATCAAGACATTAAGATCATATAATGGAGGAGAATACACCTCGAAGGAGGTCATTGCATTCTGAAAATCAGTAGGGATTAGGAGGGAGCTGATTGTTCCTCATAATCCTCAACAAAATGGTGTAGCAGAAAGAAAGAACAGATCTATCGAAGAAACAATAAAATCTTTATTGAATGATCAAGGTCTATCCATGTTTCTATGGAGAGAAGCAACAATGACGACAATATACATACAGAACAAAATCCCTCATCGCATATTGAAGGACATGACACCAGAAGAAGCATTCTCAGGTAAGAAACCTAACATATAAAATCTAAGAATATTTGGATGTCCAGTTTACTCTCATATTCCCAAAGATAAAAGGAATAAACTAGAACCCTCATGAAAGAAAGGAATATTCGTGGGATATAGTGATTCATCCAAATCCTATAGAACATATATTCCAGAATAACACAATATTGAAGTTAGCAGAGACATAACATTCAATGAAAGGATGGCCTTCAGAAAATCCATTGAAGAAATTAAAGAAGAAGAAGAGATTGAAGAACCTAATGAAGAAAACAGAGAAAACGAAAATGATGAAAAGGATCAACCTGATCATCCTATGGATCCATATGAAAACAATTATTCAGTTATTGTACCTAAGACCAAGAAATGACCAACTTGGCTTGAAGCCACATTACAAGACATAGAAAGAATCAAGGTTCCAGAAGGAACATCCAGGAAGAGTAAAAGACCAAAAAGATTCTCAAGTTATGCAACATACATGAAAAAGCTTCTAGAGGAAGAACCTACTACATTTGAAGAAGTAGTCCAAAAGGGAAAATGGAAAGAAGCTATGGCAGAAGAACATCTGTCCATTATGAAAAATGAAGTATGGGAATTTGTACCCATACCTAAAGAAAAATTAGTGGTAACCTCAAAATGGGTATACAAGATCAAACATGCAGCAAAAGGAAGCGTGGATAAATACAAAGCAAGATTCGTGGCCAGAGGGTTCTCCCAAAAGGAGGGAGAAGATTATGATGAAACCTTTTCTCTAGTGGCAAGGTATACCTTCATCAGAGCTATCATATCTCTTGTCGCTTCCATGGGATGGAATCTACACAAGATGGATGTAAAGACAACCTTCCTCAATGGAGCTATTGAATAAGAAGTATATATTGATTAACCTCAAGGATTCGAGGTACATTCCAGAGACACTCACGTTTTCAGATTGAAGAAAGATCTATATGGACTCAAGAAAGTTCCAAGGGCTTGGTATGCTAGAATCAACAACTATTTAACAAGACTTGGTTTCTCCAAGAGTCATGCAGATCCAAACCTTTATTACAAAGTCGTGGATAATGCACCTATGATTCTACTATTATATGTTGATGATCTATTCATAATAGGTGAAGAATCTCTAATTATCCAGTGCAAGAAGGAATTAGCCTCTAGGTCTCATGCATTATTACTTGGGACTAGAAGTAGGGAAGAAGCATGGTGAAGTATTCCTTGGACAGGGAAAGTACGTAATAAAGATCCTTCAGAAGTTTGGAATGATGGATTGTAAGTCCATGGACACTCCTATGAATGAATATATAAGAAAGGTGAAAGTCCCAGATTCCAATCCAATAGATCCATCTCTATATCGACAACTAATTGGATCATTGATGTACTTGGTAAATACTCGACCAGATATTTGCTTTGCTGTAAGTACATTAAGTCAATTCCAGGTGGAACCTAGACAAGAGCATTGGATAGTTGCAAAGAATATCTTAAGATATATTCATGGGACAATAAATTATGGCTTGAGATATACTTCATCCAATGATATCCAACTTCATGGATTCACAAACTCTGATTGGGCAGGCAGTGCAGAAGACATAAAGAGTACTTCAGGTATGTGTTTCAGCTTGGGCTCCGCTATGATATCTTGGGGCAGCAGGAAATAGAATTATGTCACACTCAGTACAACAGAAGCAGAGTATATGACAGCTTGTGAATCATGTGCAGAAGCAGTATGGCTAAGGAAGTTAATCTATGATTTATTTGATCAGACTCCAGAATCGACCATAATATATTGTGATAATCAGAGTTGTATAAGATTATCTGAAGATCCAGTGTTTCATGAAAGGTCGAAGCACATTGATATCAAATACTACTTTATTCAAGATAAATTCCAGGAAGGAGAGGTAAATCTCGAGTATATCCCCACTAACGAGTAGACAACAGATATCCTGACAAAACCTCTATCTAGAATCAAGTTTTCATATTTCTGAGAGAAGATGGGGATCGTGGAAATAACTCCCTTAGCTGAAAGGGAAGATTCTCCAAGCTAGGAAAAAGGTACAAAAAAATATTCTTGAAAAACATTTATTTTTGTGATTTAAATAACTCTCCAGTTAGGAGGGGGCACTGAAAATATTATTTATCTTTGTAATTGAAAATTAGTCTAGATTGGACAGATTCTTTCCTGTTCAAAAACTGGATTGATATTTCTGACGAACAATGACTGATTGTTGATGTATCATAAACAACGACTTCCCATTGTGGTTAACATGGGGAGTGGTGTAGGGCTATCTCTCTTCTTGAGGGTTACTCAAGAAGACTGGCCCGCCTCTTCGAACATCGATTTCTCATTGTAGTTAACATGAGGAATGGCCCATTTTGGAGGTTGATGCAGGATTGACATTCCCTAGGGTTACACATTCTCTCCAGGGTTCACTTTGATTAGTGTAGGAGGAATGTCCCAGGGTGGGGAATGGGCCAGGCTCAACAATCAGGGACATACATTCCTCAGGGTTATACATTCTCTCCAGGGCACACTTTGATTAGTGTAGGAGGAATGGCCAAGGGTGGGGAATGGTCCAGGATAGACACTCCTTAGGGTTATGCATTCTCTCCAGGGATCACTTTGATTAGTGTAGGTGGAATGGCCCAGGGTGAGGAGTGGTCCAGATACACACATTCTTTAGGGTTTATACATTCTATCCAGGGTGCACTTTGATAAGTGTAGGAAGAATGGCCCAGGGTGAGTAATGGTCCATGCTCAGAAATCAGAAACAATCCTTATTCCTTGTTTGAGAAAAATAGGGAAAATAGCCCATTGCTGACGAGGGAAGATATTCTTTCATATCTCAAAGACGTGAGTGAAAGATTGGCCCAGATGATTCAGTTTTTATCATAACATTGTTTCTATGTAGGTTGCTATCAGATGTTTGTTATGAAGAATATATGATAGTAGATGTAAACTAGTGTGGTGGATATGTTCCAGTATTCATGAGGCAAATATTCTTTCAGAACTCACAGATGTGAGTGAAAGATAGGCCTAGAGACTGCTTGTCTCCAGACGGTAGAGATATACTACTGTGGTGGATTTGTTCCATTATTTGTGACTATGTGTCACGGTTTGAGTAGTTGTGTACTACTTGAATAGACACAGGTGTGTTATATCAATTGATATTATATCGATTGTCATAGGAGATTATCCAGTTGGATAATAACGATGGTGCTCGTGTTGCTACCAGTTGAATGGTTTGTTGTGCTCAAGACCATACCTCCCTAGATAGGAAGGAGTGTTAATATTATGGTAGCTTCAGGAGGTATGAACCTCTATTGTGACATATGACGAGATTAGAATCCTTTGGAAGGAAGAAAATAAGTGAAGAAAACTCTAGACAGGTTGCCAACTACAGAAATATATTTAATATGAACTTATTAATACCCAAAAGGAGAAGTCGTCCCCAGTTAAACTGCCCAGACTACTATAAATACAGGGTATCAGTTCTCATTATTATCATCTTAGTAGTTGCAGAGTGAACTGGATCTGCGCAGGTGCAGTTGTAGCTTGTGCACAAGTTTCTGGGAAGGTGTGCACTAGTCTCTGGGTGGGATCATCTGTTCAACTTGGTTTCTATTCTTGCTTGGTGCATTAGCCTCTCTTGGTTGTTAGATTGCTACCAGGATTTTCTTCTCGGTTAAGTTCAAGGTGCTCAGAGGGTGGCTTCGGCCTATGGTTGGGTGACAAGGGTATCATCAATGGTTAAATGAGCACAATCCTCTATATTCTAACATTGTGTACCATGGAAGTAGCAGGGAATAGATGAGTTAGATGACCTACATTTCAAAGTATACAAAGGAACTTAGGCTTACATCCTATACGTTTAGGCCTCTCAATCATATTAATACCCCCAGCATGACTTGCAGTGTTTGGTGACATGCTCCTAGCATGACTTGCAGAGACTAGTAGAAAATATTCAACATGACTTGCAAAGGTTGTTGACGAATCCCCAACATGACTAGCATAGGTTGGTGATTAATCCCCAACATGAATAGTGGAGGTTGGTGATGTATGTGTAGTGTGACTAGTAGTGACTAGAATTACTCCCCTAGCATGACATGCATTGGATAGTTATTGGTCTTCAACATGACATGCAAAGGTTGTTGACCAATCTCCAACATGACTAGTAGAGTTTGGTGATATAATTACAGTATGACTCGTAGTGACTAGACTTGTGATTCCATCATGACTTGCAACGATGAATTGTTTCATCTGAGACTAAGGTTTCGTGAAAGAATTATTTTGAGAGATTCTAGGCCAAGAAGGGTTA
This sequence comes from Picea engelmannii, assembly GCA_009831015.1. NCBI lineage: Eukaryota > Viridiplantae > Streptophyta > Pinopsida > Pinales > Pinaceae > Picea > Picea engelmannii. The sequence continues at coordinate 81,393 of ML785129.1, read as the reverse complement.
GTGTTCTGGTATACACCATGTCCCTCTGTGGAAGGACAGTATCCTCCTCCAAACTAATTCATAAAGTGTTGTAAGGGAATCATCACCGAGGAAGATACTTGCAAAGAGAAAGAGACACGACAATGGTTACTCAGGTGGGGATATATGTTTCCTTGAGATGAAGGAACTTCATGAAAGGGGTCTCCCATACTATAAAATTGACTCCTTCTGAATGAAACACTAGAGGACATACGAAGGTCCACCATGGGAAAAGCATTCGTAGGAACCGACATAACAGAAGAAGGATATATATTTGTGATCTAATAAGTAGAATGAGTGCCCATTTGAACACTTGCTCCTGGAAAAGTAAATATGGGATTAGATCGATGGGAAGGAATATTCCAACCTCCTACCATAAAGAGTTGGTTGAGGGATATTACTCCCACCCAACTAAAAAGGGAGAATAAGAAGGAATCATGCCTCCAGACCCAAAACTAGTATTCACATAAGAAGAAGAGACAGAGGATGGTAAGTGAGAAGACATGTATAGAATACCAACTTCATGTGACCTTGTGCTTAACTCCGGTGGGAGTGGCGCATCCTAACGTCACCAACTATACAATGGATTTCACCACTCCCGTATTCAAAAACATATGTTGAGTTTAATAGCATTGGAGAAGTTTAATCACAAAATCCTATTTCAAGGCACTAAATCCTATGCTTCTTTGTGTACTCTGAAAAATAAAAGTGTTTCTAATCAATTTTAAATTAATCAACATTACTTTTAATGGCTTTGTTTACTCAAAATATGTGGTCATGAAACTAATGATGTTATGTGTTAAGGTCCTAACACGCACATAGGTAGATCAATGTATTCGGATGTAATAAAGGTCAATATTAATAAGGCCTTTCAATAAAATAGAATAAGGCGGATGTAAGAAGACCTAATAGAAGCTTCTGCTTCTAGAAGGATCTTCCTCTAGGTGCTTCTCTTAATAGACATATTTAGTATAAATAAGGGTCGAGGGTATGAAAACCCTAGCTGGGAGATTATTGTAACAGAGCGCTGCTCGACTAGAGGTTGCCCCCTCGAAGAGGCCTGTGAACATTGATTTCTGAATCAAAGTGCTATTTTAGTTGTTGTTCTCATATTATTTCTATGTTATTGTGGAGATTATGCTGGTTATATTACTGTTATTCTACCATTTCTAGCATTTTATTTTTGTTCTACGTATTTATTATATCTGGTATCTTGCAAGTGGTATCAGAGCACTTTCCTTGGCAGAAATTGTGGGTATTTTTTTTCAGGGTAGAGACGTATTCCGACATCTTTAAGCCACAAAGATCTGTCGTTACATGCATAAACCCACAGTTGAGGAATTCATACACGCAGGAAATACAAGTGGTTCTTAAGATCACATTTGTTGGCCACCCTTGTAACCCCTATTGGTACCCCTTCGAGTGGTAGCGCATCAAACAACACTTGTGTACAGATCGGCCTAGATTTCCTGAAGCCCTCTTTAGATAAACCTATCGATCGCTAGACTGCTATAGTGTCACCGAGAACAACACTCGGGATGATACTCTCTAGTACCTGGGTAGTCAGGTAGTACGGCTAAGGGTACAGTCTGTCCTCCTTAGTTAGTGGCCTAAGATATTGGGCCAAGTACTACTGTTGGACCCCGCACGTATATCAGAGAGCTATAGAACAGGGCAAACCCTTGTCTGTAGAACCCTTGAATACCTAACCCTTGGGGAACATAATCATAAACAAAATAAACCGGCCAAATCTATTGTCGCGCAACTGTGTTTGGGTTGCCAAGTAAATACACATTTCTTTCTAGTTAAGAATTTGGGGATTTCAACACTGCAACATTCTTCAGACTGAAGTATAACCCCATAGCTGTAAAAAAAACTAAAAAACTAAAAAAAAAAATAAAAAATCACCATTATTTGAGACCTATTCCATTAGATTCATCTCTTCTCCCTTATCACATTCATCCATATCATTTTTCTACAAAATTTTTTGACACTGCTCGCTCCCTTTTCAGTTCACCCATCCTCATGGCCCATACCCGTAGCCAAGAACTAGAGTCTCGCTTCAACACCTTGCAATCTAGTTTCCTTGAGACCCAAAAATAAGTGCAACAATTCAGTGCTACTATTGCCTCCCATGATACATCCATCAATACCACCATAAATTCATCTGTGCAGTCTGCAATGGAGGAAGTCAAACAAGAACTGACCACCCAACTTGAATCTGTCTTTTCATCACTCTGCACCAAACTCAAGATCCTTACTGATGACCCTTTTCCTGAAGCACATACAAAGACTAAAGGTGAAACTTCTTCCCATTCCCATACCTTTTAGCCCCATCACTTTCAACGGGACATACGCCTTCCGCCAGTGGATGTAACCAAATTTGATGGCTCGGACCCCACTGGTTGGGTCACCCAAATGGAACATTATTTCTCTCTCTACAACATTACAGATGACTTGCCCAAACTCCGGTATGGTGTTCTCCATCTAGATCAAGAATGCTGGAAATGGTGGCAATGGAGAAAAAATTCTCGTCAAGGGTATATTGCTTGGACCCAATTTGTGACTGAGGTTTATGAATGCTTTGACATTGACACCAACCATTTGGGCCGTTTGACAAAATTGAAACAATCAGGAACAGTAGAAGACTTCATAGCTGCATTTGAGCACCTGGATTTTTGAACAAAGGGCATGACTGATGCTTTCTTTCGAGAGTGTTTTATCAATGGCCTCAAGGAGGAGATTTGGGCCCATGTCCTCAAGGCTCGACCTGCGAGTTGGTTGGAGGCTACTAAAAAATCTAAAGAAGCACAACAAATTGTTTCCTCTCAAAATCGTAATCCTTCCTTTATCCCTCACCCTAAACCAATAAACCCCACTACTCCCTCTGCCCCATTAAAGATCCAAAAATTGACTAGGGATGAAATGACTGAACGCAAACTCAAAGGCCTCTATTATAATTGTGATGACAAATATTTCTCGAGCCACAAATGTAAGGAACAAAATATTTTTATGGCCATCTCTGAGGATATTTCGGAAGAGGATGTTGAAACTCCCCTTGTGCCTGAGTCACCAAAAATCGCTGACATAAACCCTCCCTCCGACCCTCTCGAAGGGAACCGATCATTTCCCTCAATTCTCTCACTAGATTCTCTACCCCCCAAACCCTCAAGTTAATCGGTTACATCAAGCACCGAAAGGTCATCATTCTGTTTGATAGTGGCAGCACCCACAATTTTATTCATCGTCGCATTGCCCAAGAAACCCATTGTTACATCTAGGCTATCAACAATTTCCAAATCAGGATTGCCAATGGTGGTTCTATGAAATGTGGCGGGCGTTGTGAAAATGTGCGTCTCCAAATCGGTGACTACCACGTAAAATCCCACATGTTTGCTATTGACATGGGCGATTGTGACATTGTGTTGGGTGTAGTCTGGCTAAGGACTTTGGGTCCCATTCTCATGAATTTTTAGAACTTAACCATGAAATTCGACCATGAAGGCCACCAATATAAATTCCAAGGAATCACTGCTGGTTCACCTGAGGTCATCAGTTCCCATCGCATGGAAACGCTGCTAAAAAAAGGTCATTCAGGTGTCATTGCCCAACTCCATGCCATACAAGCCACATAGTCACCCCTAGTGCCCCAAGACCTCCAAGCCCTCCTTTCTAAACATCAAATGTTATTTTCCACTCCCCAAGGACTCCCTCCTCCCTTCGATGTTCATGATCATTCCATTCCCCTTGTCCCAGGAATCCTTCCCCCCAATATCCATCCATATCGCCACCCCTTTGCACAAAAAAATGAAATTGAGAAAATGGTCTAGGAACTCCTTACTGCAGGCGTCATCCGTCCTAGTATGAGCCCTTACTCGTCTCTGGTCATCATGGTATTGAAGAAAGAAGGTTCTTGGAGAATGTGTCCTGACTTCCGTGCTCTCAACAAACTGACCATCAAAGAAAAATTTCCCATTCCTATCATTGATGACCTCCTGGATGAATTGAGTAGCGCCCAATTCTTTACCAAACTTGATCTTCGCTCGTGCTATCACCAAATATGTATGAAAGAGGTAGACATTCCCAAGATAGCCTTTCTCACTCATGAGGTCCACTATGAGTTTTTGGTCATGCCCTTTGGCTTGTGTAATGCCCCCTCCACCTTCCAGAGCCTCATGAACCATGTCTTCCACCCTTTTCTCCGTCATTTTGTCTTAGTTTTCTTTGATGATATCCTCATCTATAGAAAAACCTAGATAGACCATCTTACTCATGTGGATCAAGTTCTCCGCCTACTCTCTCAGCACCAACTTTTCCTGAAATAGTCTAAATGTGCTTTTGGTGCCTCAGAAGTAGAATACTTGGGTCATCTGGTTGGAAAGGATGGCATCAGGGTGGACCCAAAAAAATTGAAGCTATGAAAGACTGGCCACACCCAAAGACTCTGAAAATCTTGCGTGGATTTTTGGGCCTAACAGGGTATTATCGCAAGTTTGTTAAGAACTACAAAAATTTTGCAGCACCTCTCATGGCTCTCCTAAAAAAGAACTCTTTCACTTGGACTCCAGTAGCTTCTCAAGATTTTCAAACCTTGAAGATGGCCATGTGCACCACTCCAGTTTTGGCCCTTCCCAATTTCACAAAGACCTTTGTGTTGGAATGTGATGCCTCAGGGAAAGGAATCGACACTGTCCTTATACAAGAGGGTCGACCTTTGGCCTTCACCAGCAAGCAACTGTCTGAAATAAATTTGGGAAAACCCATTTATGAAAAGGAAATGTTGGCGATTTTTCATGCTGTTGAGTTGTGGCATCCTTATCTCTTGGGGCAACGTTTCCAAATTAAGACCTACCATCAAAGCCTCAAGTACTTTCTGGAACAACTCACTTCCTCCTAGGAGCAACAAAAATAGGTGACTAAGCTCTTTGGATATGATTATGAGATCATTTACAAGAAGGGCAAAGACAATACCGTGGTGGATGTACTGTCCTGGAAATATGAAGACGAAGGATCCCTTTTTTCTCTTTCCTTCATTGTATCCGATTGGCTCCAAGATATGCGCCAGGAATGGCTTCAAGATCCCAAAGTTCGTATTTGATCCAGTAATTGCAGAACAAGGCTCCGGCTCCCCCAGGGCACTCCTGGCTCCAGGATGAGCTTTGATACAAAGGCCACTTGTATTTAAGTAAACAATCCAAGCTCAAATCCACGGTACTTTTTGAGCTTCATGATACACCCATAGCAGGGCACTCGGGGTTCACCAAAACATATGACAGGGTCAAGCATTCTTTTTTCTAGGATGGTATGAAATAGGACATCTGTAAGTTTGTCGCTGAATGTGAGGTGTGTCAACGCAACAAGGGAGAAACAATCAAATCTTTGGGCACCCTCCAACCACTTCTGATTCCCCCTGCTATTTGGAAGGACATATCTATGGAATTTATTACAGGCTTACCCAAATCGGGGAATAAACCAGTCATAATGGTGGTGGTGGATCTCCTTTCCAAGTATGCTCATTTTTGTTCTCTTCACCACCCATTTACTGCATCCACGGTGGCTCAAATTTTCATGGACCAGGTCTTCAAGCTTCATGGCATGCCACACTCTATTGTTTCTGATCATGACCCAACTTTCACAAGCAATTTTTGGCAAGAACTGTTTAAGCTACAAGGCACACAATTGCATCTCAGCTCAGCTTATCATCCCCAGACGGATGGTCAAACGGAAGTTTTCAACAAGTGTTTGGAAACATATTTGAGGTGCTTTCCCTCTGAAAAACAACACCAGTGGGATCAATGGTTACCCCTAGCCAAATGGTGGTACAACACTACATACCATACAACCACTTGCATGACTCCTTTTGAAGTGGTATATGGATAGAAGCCACCTTCAGTTCTCTCATACTTACCGGGTACCTCGAAGGTCCAGGCGGTTGACCAAACACTTACAGTCCGAGAGGATATTCTTCATACCCTTAAAGAGAACTTGGTCATGGCACAGAATCACATGAAGCAGCAAGCAGATCAAGGTCGCTTTGAGCATCAATTTGCAGAAGGGGATCAGGTGTTTCTGCGACTGCAGCCATATAAGCAAACTTCCCTCAAGGGCGAGCATTGTCAAAAGATAGCGCCCAAATTTTATGGTCTTTACACAGTTCTCAAGCATGTTGGACAAGTCACATATCAGTTAGCTCTGCCCAGTCAGTCGAAGTTACATCCTGTTTTTCATGTTTCATGCTTGAAGAAGGTGATTGGAACCAGGTGCCAAATTCAAACCAACCTTATAGAGTTAGCTGAAGAAGGATCCATTTGGCTATAGCTAGAAGAAATTTTGGACCAGCGTGAGCGTCGCCTGCGTCAGAGAACCATCAAGGAAGTACTAGTACAGTGGAAAGATATGACTCCAGCAGATGCCACTTGGGAACCATCTACCATTCTGCAATAGTTTCCACATCTCAAGCCTTGAGGACAAGGTTGTTTTTAAGGGGGCGGACATGTTAAGGTCCTAACCCACACATAGGTAGATCAATGTATTCATATGTAATAAAGTTCAATATTAATAAGGCCTTTCAATAAAATAGAATAAGGCAGATGTAAGAAGACCTAATAGAATCTTCCACTTCTAGAAGGATCTTCCTCTAGATGCTTCTATTAATAGACATATTTATTATAAATAAGGGTCAAGGGCATGAAAACCCTAGCTGGGAGATTATTGTAACAGAGCGGTGCTCAACTGAAGGTTTCCCCCTCGAAGAGGCCTATGAACATTTCTTTCTGAATCAAAGTGCTATTTTAGTTGTTGTTCTCGTATTATTTCTGTGTTATTGTGGAGATTATGCTGGTTATATTACTGTTATTCTGCCATTTCTAGCATTTTATTTCTGTTCTATGTATTTATTATATCTAGTATCTTGCATTATGAATCAACAAGTAAGAGAAGTGAATATGAGTATAATTCAAAGTGTTAACTTCAATTATCAAACGAATGATAATCTTTTCACAAATTCAATTTTCAATTCAAGTCAACAATTCTGATGAGATGCAATCTTTACATGTATACCATGATCAATATTAAACAACCCAAAGATCAAATGCCAATATGCAAAATGTATATTTTTGTATTTTCAATATAAAGAATGAAAACGCAAGAAATGAATAACAACTCAATATATAGACCATATTGTAAGAAAAAAGGGACAAACCAAGAAGTAATCACTCATGCCAAGATGCAAGGACAATTAATCAAAGCAAATGTTGAGAAATAAGAACCGCCCAAAAATTCAACCAAAGAAAGGTTTCCTAACACTCTGTAAGCACTCAACAGTTCAGAAAGTGACCCAAAAAGTCTTAGCAACTATCAAAACTTACCCATCAACCACCAAACTGCATCAATCAAGGAAAAATGATTGATGTACGCGATTGTTTAAGAAAAAACCACATATGTATGTGACCTATAGAATGAAAACTCACGTATGTATGCATTGAACCATGTATGTACATGTTGAACGCGTTGAAAGAAACAATGGATATTCATAAAGATGTCAGTTTACAGCGGACCAACAAAACCCCAACTACCGACCCTTTTGGCAACACCTGTGAAGCAGGCAAGGTCTCACCCAAGGTAGGAACAAGGGTGGTTATAGGATGCAGGTGTATGTAACCAAGATGGGACATAGATATGTGATGATAACACTTCGTAGAGTACTCTATTAACACTTAGAAGATGAGATGCATTAGTTCATTAGTTGTATTAACATCGCAGAACATACCTAAAGATAGATCAACGTAGTAACAATAAATGACTACATACCTTGATCACTTAGTGATCTAGTATCCATTTGTCCTTAACAAAAGTAAAGAACTAAGAAACAACATATCTATATATCATACACAATAATCAAGGCACTAAGCAAATAAATAACATAAATAACACAACACAAAGAACACTAAAGACACAAGATATACGTGGTTCACCCCAATGTTGGGCTATGTCCACCAACCGCTTCACCTTCTTTATTATTTGTCTAGATCTTACATTCATTTTATCCTGTGCACTAAGCCATGGATTCAAGCTTCGCAGCAGAAAGGAGATTTGTGCATTGAGCACCAGATCCTCCTTCCAAAACTAGGTTAAGGCACAAAGCTAACTTCTCTATCGAGCGCAGAGCCTTAACAAATATACGTTATGGTGCACAAAAAAAATCAAAACTAATTGGACTTAGCTACCACGACTTCTCTACATCTACCATACATTCTTTCTTATTTATACTTTTACAAACCCATACAATAAGGCCTAATCATGGGTAAAAAATCCATGGGCTGACATCCCATAACCCATTACAAACAATCTAGAGGACCCCTTACTGCATCCACATAGCCTGCAAAATAAGCAAGATCCGTGATATCAACTCCACCTTAGTGCTCCTTCTTCGAACAATGCATCGAAGTCCAAAAGTGGTCCAAACCTGACCAAGGTTTCCTCAAAATTTGGTCATTGGCCAACAAGCCCCCAACACTCACCCATGACTCGTCACAAGTCACTCAGGTCTAGTCAATTCTACTTCATGTTGAAATAATGTAATTGCAAAGAGTATTCTTATTATTATTGATATATTATTCATAGGATGAATCCCCATTGTGGATTGATCATGACGGTTATTGTAATAGGACCAAATCTCCTTTCACGGATTGGTCAAAAGAAAATTGTAATAGGAAGAATAAGAAGTCGGCCTAGAAGATATTAAACAAACACAGAAATATAATAAAGGTGGGTTTACCCACCTAGTTTGAGAAGTCGGACCTACCAGTGAAGAGACACTTCACACGTGCCAGACTTGTATAAATAAAGGAGCCTAGCACCTCACTTAGACACAACTCACTTGCTCAGTTTGAGAGACAAGTTTTGATCTGTTACCTGCAAAGGAGAGAGAGTAGCGCATATCTAGGAGAGGAATTTCTGTATTAGAATAAGAGATCTCTTGGCATTGTATTGGCTATCTATATTAAGGAATTTTTTCTGGGTTTTCTTCCCCTAGAGGGTTTCCTAGGATAAATGTTGTGTCTCTTGTGATTGGGTATTTCTCAGTGATCTTGGATTATGCTATTGTTATCTAATGAAATGAAAACATCTATAATAATGGCTTAAACATTAACATGGTATCAGAGCCAAGTTGAAGGAAGCATCTTTTGCAAGAGAAAAACGTCATTGTTGTCATACCTGCAAATTAGGGTTTTTCAAAAGTGAATCTTTTCAGCCCTAAAACTATCTAGAAAGTTGCGCCCTCCACAAAGGATCAATTTGGCATCATAAACGCACTTTTTCAGTGGCTGGATCTCCCAAAAAGAGAAACCCTAGTTTCACAAAGTACCAAAAGTACTAGAAAACTAGTACCAGAAGTACCAGAGGTACTAGAAGCACTAGTCCAGAAATCCACAGATCAGATTTGAAGGAGAAAAATTTGGATTTTATCAGATCCAAACACACCAGGCAGCTCACCTCAGCCAAGCGCATCTCCTGGTAAGTTTAGTTTTTTATTTTGAGCACTTTCATTTTTTGGTCATTTTCCTAGCTCCAGGTAAAGATGTCTGCAAGAATTAAGCTTGTTGACAAGTTATAAGGAGTGGAAAACTTTCATTCCTGGAAGTATAGGATTGGCCTCATTCTTGAAGAGAATGACCTAACAATATTTGTCCAAGATGAAGTATCGGAACCTGACTATGCCACAAAGAAGGAAAAACACCAAAAGGACACAATAAGGGCCAAAAGAATCATCGGTGATTCAATTAAAGACCATCTGATTCCTTATGTGTCATCTAAGAAGACTTCAAAAGAGATGTTTGATGCCTTTACTAGACTTTATGAAGGAAATAGCATAAACTTAAAGATGAATCTTAGAACTCAACTGAAGAATACAAGGATGCAAAAAGGAGAAATGATTCAGGAATACTTCTCCAGAATCTCAGAATTCAAAGAACAACTAGAAGCTATTGGAGATACCATGGACTAAGATGAACTCATAATGATGGCCCTAAATGGTCTCACAAGACCTTGGGATGCTTTCATCCAAATGATATGTGCCAGAAAGGAGAAACTGAAGTTCAACAGCCTATGGGAAGAATGTATCCAAGAAGAAACAAGAGTAACAAATTTGGAAGACTTACTAGGAAGGGATGATGATCAAGCCCTAGCCACCCACACCAAAAGAGGAAGGAAGAAACCCTACTTCCATAAGGAGACTCATAAAGAGCCTCAATAATCAAATAAATTCAATCATAAAAAATCTCATCCAAGGAGATTTCAAAAGAAAGGACAACGAAAGGAAAGAGACTGTTCATCTGCACAATGCTATCATTGTGACAAGATGGGAGACATTGCGAAGTTTTTTCCATCCAGACGATAAAAATACAAGAGAAAACAAAAGAGGCTCCATGCCCATGTAGTCAAATATGAAGAGCCACCTGCAAAGATGATAAAAGAGGAGATCAAAGACCATGTGTTGATCTTAGCCCTCTCAGGATCTGTAATACCTGGAGAGGACACTTGGCTCATTGATAGTGGTGCATCAAAGAACATGACGGGACAAATAAATATTCTCTCTTGTATCTCAGAGAAGAAGTTTTCTCAGAAAGTGGCACTTGGAGATGATGACCAATATCCCATCAAGGGAGTGGGAGAATCAAACCATAAACTGAATTCAAGGAATTCACTAAAAATGAAGGAAGTACTATATGTACCAGGCTTGAAGAAGAACCTACTCTCCATTTCTACTTTAGAAAATAAAGGATTCAAAGTTTCCTTTATAGATGGAGAATTTCTTATGTGGGCTAAGGGAGAAACCTTAAATGAATCAATCATCATTGGTAATGAAGAAAATGGCTTGTATAAATTAAAGGGTCACTCAGAGGCTTCTATGACCCATGCCATTGAAAACTCATGTGAACTCTGGCATAGAATATTAGCCTACATCAACTACAAGGTGCTACCATACATATGCAAAGCGGTCACAGGTTTACCAGAACTCAAAGGTGACCATAAAGGTGTATGCAATGGATGTGCACAAGGGAAGAATATCAAGAACCCTTTTCCAAAGTGGGACAAAAAGACAGAAGGAGTCCTAGAACTCATCCATTCAGATGTGTGTGGCCCAATGCCATCATCCTCCATTAGCAGGTATGTATACTATGTATAATTCATTGATGATTACTCTCGTAAAACCTGGATATATTTCTTGAAGACTAAAGACGAAGTGTTCAATAAGTTCAAGGAATTCAAAGCCTTGATAGAGAACCTTTCTAAAAGAAATATCAAGATACTCAGGTCAGATAATGGAGGAGAATATACCTCAAAAGTGTTTGTGAACTTCTACAAAGATGTTGGAATCAAGAGGGAACTCACTACTCCCTATAATCCCCAACAAAAAAGGTGTAGATGAACGGAAGAACAAAACCATATTGGAAGTTGTGAAGACTATGATCCATGATCAATATCTTCCTATGTGCTTATGGGCAGAAGCAACAATGGTAGTTGTTTATGTGAAGAATCGATTATCCCATAGTGCACTTGGGCTCAAGACACCGGAAGAGATGTTCAGAGGAAAGAAGCCAAACGTAAGCCATCTCAAAATATTTGGTTGTCCAATGTTTATTCATATACCTAAAGAAAAGAGAAACAAGATGGACCCTTCAGGAAAGAAGGGAATATTTGTGGGATACTGTGAGGTCTCCAAGGCCTTCAGAATCTATATACCAGGTCAACATCACATTGAGATCAGTAGGGATGTGACCTTTGATGAAGATGCAGCGCTCAAGAATTCTAAACTGTGCCAGCTTGAAGAGGTATATGAAGAGGAACCTGTAATCCCCAATACTGTAATGAGGGAGGTTCCTAGAGCTGCCAAACCAGTGAGGGAAGTCGTAACTTCCCCTGATGAGGAACTTCTAGAAGACCATGATATAGTAGAAGTGTAAGAACCTCCTTAGATGACGATCCTCCTTAAAAGAAAGCCAGCCTGGGCTGGAGAGCTTATTCAAGATGGAGAGAAGTATGGTGTTCCAGAAGGAACTACGAGACAGGTGAAAAGACCAAAGCCATTCTCCAGTTATACGGCTTTGACGTGTGACCTCCTAGAAGAGGAGCCTACCTATTTTGAAGAATCCATTCAGAGTAAATAATGGGCAGATGCCATGATAGATGAATCCCAATCCTTAATGAAGAACGAAGTATGGGAAATAGTTCCCATAACAAAGAATAAATATGTGGTATCCTCCAAATGGCTCTTCAAAATAAAACATGCTGCTGATGGAAGTATTAAGAAGTATAAAGCAATATTTGTCGCTTGTGGATTTTCCTAGAAGGAAGGCATTGACTATGAAGAGACATTCTCTCCTATGGCCAGATACACTTTGATCAGGACCATCATAGCTCTTGCAGCTAAGATGAAGTGGAAGCTGCACCAGATGGATGTGAAGACATATTTCCTAAATGGTGTCATCAAAGAGGAAGTGTATATAGAGAAACCTTAAGGATTTGAGGTTGAAGATAGGAGGTCTCATGTCTGTAGATTGAAGAAATCCTTATACAGATTGAAGCAAGCTCCTAGAGCTTGGTATGGCCATATAGAAAGTTTATTGACGAGCTTAGGCTTTACCAAGGGTAAAGAAGACTCAAATATCTACTTTAAAATTATGAATAATGAGCAAGTAATATTACTACTATATGTGGATGACTTATTCTTAACTGGATAAGAAAAGCTCATTGTTGAATGTAAAGCGAGACTTGCCTCAGAATTTGAAATGAAAGACCTTGGCCTAATGCATTATTTCTTAGGTATTGAGGTATTGTAGAGTCCTGAGAGGATCTTCCTTAACCAAGGGAAGTAGACGGTAGAAATATTAAAGAGATTCAACATGATGGAATGCAAGCCCATGAATACACCCATGGAAGCAAAGCTGAAGCTGCTGGTCGATACGTCATCAGAATTGATTGATGCCACACTGTATAGGTAGATTATTGGATCACTGATGTACCTGACAAACACTAGACCATACATTTGTTTTGTTGTGAACACCTTGAGTCAGTTTCTGGTAGAACCCAGACGTTTTCACTTAGTGGCTGCAAAACATGTGATGAGGTACCTCAAAGGTACAATAGATTATTTTCTCATCTATGATGGAGATCATAATTTCACATTGAGTGGATATACTGATGCAGATTGGGCAAGAAGTGTTTCTGACAAGAAAAGCACTTTAGGATGTTGTTTTAGTTTGGGATCAACTATGATCTCATGACAGAGTAGGAAGCAATCTATTATTTCTCTCAACACAGTGGAAGCAGAATACATTGTTGCATGTTCTGCTAGCTATGAATCTATATGGCTTCGAAAGTTGTTGACTAACATATTTGACTTGGAGATGAGAGAAACCATGATTCTATGTGACAAACAGATCTGCATAAAGATGATAGAGAATCCTGTATTCCATGATAGGTCGAAGAACATAGAGATCCCCTATCATTACATTCGCGACATGGTACAAAGAGGAGCCTTGAAGCTCCAGTACATTAGCATAGATGAAGAGGTTGCTGACGTGTTGACCAAGCCCCTATCTCATCTGAAGCTTGAGTACTTCTGAGATAAGCTTGGCACTATCCAAAAGGACCTCCCTTGAAAGGGGGAGTAGATGTGATGTTCCTTGCTTTTGACCTAGCTATCAGACGTAAAGCAAGATGAGATGTGTTCCTTGCTTCTAACCTAGCTGTCAGATGTAAATCAAGAAGAGATGTTCCTTGCTTCTGACCAAGTTATCAGACGTAAAGCAAGAAGATATGTTCCTTGCTTCTGACTGAGTTGTCAGACATAAAGCAAGAAGAGATGTTCCTTTCTTCTGACCGAGTTGTCAGACGTAAAGTAAGAAGAGATGTTCCTTGCTTCTGACTGAGTTGTCAGACGTAAAGCAAGAAGAGATGCTCCTTGCTTCTGACCGAGTTGTCAGACGTAAAGCAAGAAGAGATGCTCCTTGCTTCTGACCGAGTTGTCATACGTAAAGCAAGAAGAGATGTTTCTTTCCTCTAACCAAGTTGTCAAATGTAAAGTAAGAAGAGATGTTCCTTTCTTTTGACTGAGTTGTCAGATGTAAAGCAAGAAGAGATGTTCCTTGCTTCAAACCGAGTTGTCAGACGTAAATAAACAAGAGATGTTCCTTGCTTCTGACCAAGCTATCAGATGTAAATAAAGATGATATGATGAGACTAGTACTGAGCTTCCAGCTAGATAGTTGTGACGTAAAGCCAGTCTAATATCCTACTTCCAACCTGATGGTTGTGACATAAAGCAAGACGAGTATCTTGCTTCCAACCTGATGGTTGTGACATAAAGCATGACGAGTATCTTGCTTCCATATTGAGTGTTGTGATGTAAAGCAAGATGATGAGATGAGACAAGTACTGAGCTTCCAACTTGACAACTGTGACATAAAGCCAGTCTTGTATTGTGATGAGTCAGCCTTGTGCTATAATGATAATGATGTCTCATTTTTTATACCATTACATATTGATGCAAATGATGGTGGCATTCCTTTGAGAATGATGATGCTTCCGATGAAGAAAACTTCCAATGATTTATAGATATGGTAGCCAAGATGATATTGATGATGCTTTCCTCCCACTTGATGTTGTTGATGATGTTGTCCTCTCTCTCTCACATGACGCTGCTGAAGAATACCCTTCTTGTTAAGGGGGGGTGTTGAAATAATGTAATTGCAAAGAGTATTCTTATTATTATTGATATATTATTCATGGATCAATCCCCATTGTGGATTGATCATGTCATTTATTGTAATAGGACCAAATCCTCTTTTGTAGATTGGTCAAAAGACAATTGTAATAGGCAGAATAAGAAGTTAGCCCCAACAGATATTAAACATAACCAGAAATATAATAAAGGTGCTTTTACCCACCCATTTTGAGAAGTCAGCCCTGCTAGTGAACAAACACTTCAAATGTGCCATACTTGTATAAATAAAGGAGGCTAGTGCCTCACTTAGACACAAATCACTTGCTCAGTTTGAGAGACAAGTTCTAATCTGTTACTGACAAAGGAGAGAGAGTGGTGCATATCTAGGAGAGGAATTTTTGTATTAGCATAAGAGATCTCTTGGGATTGCATTGGCTATCTATATTAAGGAAGTTTTGTTGGGTTTTCTTCCCCTAGAGGGTTTCCTAGGATAAATGTTGTGTCTCTTGTGATTGTGTATTTCTCAATGATCTTGGATTATGCTATTGTTATCTAATGAAATGAAAACATCTATAATAATGGCTTAAACATTAACACTTCAAAGGCCTCGAGCTTCACTAGTGTTATCGAACAAATCGATAGGTGCAGAAACTAATAGATCGCCCTATATCCACCTTGATCTATAACAAAACAAGACAGGACACTGCTCTTTCCCTAAGTTGTAATCATTGAATCTGCTAGTAGAGAGGAACAAGTGACATACATTTAGATCGCTTCCTTAGGTCTCTGTTGTTCCCACTTCGCTCTGGTGCTCTCGTGAAATCAAGTCCAAGACAACACAAACCAACCAAAGTGAAGATAACAAAGTATATTCAAAGTCAACCTATGCATATGATTAAGGAGTTACACAATAAAATAATAGTGATTTTATGGGAAAGGGACATGCCTCTGTATCATATTAAATGAAAGTAGAAGATTACAACTTGATCACCTTGATGTCACAAGATTCCTTTCAGTGACTCTTGGTTCCAACACACACACTTGTTATACAATCACATGAAGAAGATCTAACACATCTTGATAGGCCAAATGGGGGCTTCAATCTTCTATCCAAGAAGACTTCCTCACACAATTCTTTCACCAATTCTCCATCTAATATTTCTTAACCTTTTCAATGAGAAAACTTTCAGTATATAGGAGAAGGAGAGATGGTTACATGGATGAGAATGATCCCACAAAATATGAGAAGTCAGTAGGATGCCAACCATATGAATGCCAACTCATTTTCTAGAAGATTCCCTTCTACAACCCTTGAGACTTCTTCTTTTTTCCAAGCTTAGAAACAGATTCGTACTCTTTTTATAGAGTAGCCTATGAACAGTTCACATCCTAAGTGTGGGTGGCCTGCGAGAATCAAGCATTCTCGCACCCTAATACATAGGCAGCGTGCAAACTCACTTTTAAAAATGTGTTTTTGGAAGAAGATAGAAGTCATTTTTCTCAGCAAAAATGTCCTTGTTGGGAGCCTGAATACATCATTGTAGAGACATCATCAGAGTGACAAAAACCATGTGTAACAGAATTCCCCCCAAAGTATGAGGACGAAACTTGTGACAACCAAAATACTTTGTAAAATGTGTGTGTGTGTTAGAAACCAGGAGCACACTTAATCAGAAACCTGCAAACAATCAAGCATCTGGAGAATATAATACTAGTTCTGAGGTAGGCATTCCTATGCTCATATCATCAATGAATGAAAACATAATCATAGGTCATGGCCACCAAGCATACACCATGGATCCATGCTATCAAAATGCTACATAGCCACCAAGAATACATCGTGGATCTCTGTGAAAAAGGCTTGATATTGAGACGACATAGCCACATGACATACAAAGTGGATCTATGTGCCGATACAAATCATACATACTCCATCGCAACCTGGATCAAAATATGAGACCCAAGGTCTTCAATCCCGTCACCTGAAAGTATGAATCTAGCCATGCGATTACATGTGTTGAAGTCGAACATGGTAGAAACTACTTCATTACTGGTCATTAATGAAAACCGTTAACAAGTGCGAGGAAAATCACCATTGATGTCAATGACTCCCAAGGTACCAAAGTACAATACGAACAAATGAGAAGACATGAGTTGAAGTCGAGCATTCAACAAAATCTCTCGATCAGGGATCAATGATGTGAACTGCTGTCGATAGCGAGGAGACTTGCCATTAAGGCATGCAGGACCCAAAGTACTGAATGATTTCTAAGTCTTATGTCCAGATAATGAGTTGGAGTCAATGAAACAAGACTTGTCACAGGAGGACCTTGATGTATCCCCCATCAATGAAACGAAATAAGTAACAGATTTTGAGGGTGAAAAAGAGTATGGATGAAAGTTGAAATGGACATGGGGAAGGATGACATAGTAAGAATGGACAACTGTAGATGGCTGACTCAATAAAAGGTTTGTGTGAACTTCTCTTGAACATATGAACGACATGACCAAGGACTTGTCAGCACTGACTCAAAGATGACCCAAGACGTGACCCTGTAGCAAGTCGAATGAGAGACAAATGGATTGCCCAACCCAGATTCAAATGACAAATAGGTGGTGTCATGTTCAAGAGTGACACTTACTGCCATTAATATGAAGATGAAAACATATCACTTTCCCAAATTTTGTCCCACCATTTCTGATGAGTACCTCTTTATTTTTACGCAAGCTTGAGGAGGATAACATATGCTTGTTGATGTAAGATCATCCTTCGGACAAGTCCCTCGGAGTATATTTAACGAACCCTAGGAAGGAGTGGTTTGGTCCCATTGCAGGTCTTTTGATGTTTATTTAACGAGTCCAAGGATAGAAAACTCAGGGGTTTTTCATATTTTGGAAGTCTGAAAAACACTTAAAGAGGACTCTCTCAGTTCCTTTTTCATAAAATAGTTCGATAGGACTAAAATGTTGATAATTTATCGCTCATCAAACGTTTTATTCAAATACTTTTACGAGCGTGAACGAAACAAGGTTGCTTGGCCATCTTTTCATTTTTAGGGAGCATGAAAAGTGCTTAAAGGATACTCCTGTGCATTCGTCGTTTTCATGTTACCATGACGAGTACGAAAAGATGAGAAAAAGTATACTCGGTTATGTTCTCATGTATTTTCGAGCGTGAGAATGAACGAATACTGAGCTCGAGGTTTTGTCTGGAAAACCCTAAAAAGTAGTTGCACACATGACAAAAAGAAAAAGAACACCCATACCTTCCATTCAGCCCTCGAAATTGCGATCTCTGTGAAAAACCATACTCACAAAACTATCAGGGCATTAGGTTTTAATAGGCAAAAATCAACAAAAATAGTAAAAAATGAATAAATAAGGGTAAAAGGGGATTTTTACCAATTCATTGTGATTTTTCCAAGAAACTTACCAAAAATACCTCATTTTCCCTCGAAATTCTATGCTCGATTCCGGGAGGCACAAGCGACTGTTTGGCGAACCGTCTCAGCCGACGAGGTAAGCTATTGATCCTTCAACTTTTTCATGGTTTATTTTTTGTTTTCATAGACAATTTTCAGGGTTTTAGGTCCAATTTGGGGCCACACCATGCGTTCAAGAATTATCACAGGTGGGCTTTACGGGACCTGTGCGAATCACGGGTTCTCGCAGGTGGCCTTAAGGGCACCTACGAGAAACTCGCATTGTGCAAAAATCTCACCTATGAGGGCTGGGAAATGAAAATGCAAGTTGGAAAATGCTCAATGAAAATTACACCAAAGTTTGGATCAAGTTGCTGACACTTTTCTTATGGATCTTGTACAGGTGTTTGATCATCACAATACTGGAGTGGTGAGAAAGAGAAGACGAGGAAGAGGATTCCATTGCCAGGAATGACCTAGGTATAGTTGTCATCCTCCAGGACTGTGGGCTTTTGAAATTCTTCAGGATTCTGGGCATGAGGGCCTAACTCAGATTGTTGGAATACCTAGTCCATATGTGGGATGTGGATCAACATTTATTTCACGTCGGAGTCCATACATTGACCTTAGATATTGAGGATATCTATTTCCTCGAGGGGTTGTCACGGTGTGGGTACCACGCTACTTTGATCATAGGTAGAGGCGATGGGCTTCCCATGAGCGAGTATTGTCATCGATATTGTGTCCCCGAGGAAGAGAGGAGAAAGGGTAAGGTGTCCATTTGGGGGGTCCAAGACTTGACCCTTCAGACCATATTTTTTACTATTGCATAGATGGCTGGGAGCGCGGCTCCACACATGGCTCTCCCAAGCTACTTTCAGTATGCCATAGAGTGCACAGAGCCTCAAGTCTTTAACTGGTCAGACACAGTCCTCCACAGCATAAAGAGGAAACTAATGAAATTTAGAAAGGGCAAGCTGATGCAATTTGGGTACGGGTCACTCTTGGTGTCTTCCTTTATCGAGAGGGTCCCACTGTTGTGGTTACAGGTATATTGGGGATTACTGACTCCAGAGGATCCGAGGATGCTGAGGTGGTGCAACCTCATGGGTCGTCACATAGTTGGGCCCGTAATCAGGTACAATGATGCTTTTTTTGACTGGTTACAGCCCCAGATGTTGATGATCGATGATTATGCCTATGTTGGTTTGGATTTCTGAGGAGATATGGATTTGGACCTACCTGAGGATGCTCAGTGGGGTGATCTAGGTAAGAAGTACACATTTTGTTCTTTTTAAATGTTTTTCTAAATTTTATCATATGCAATGTTTTTATGTTTGTCCAACTAATCAAAAATATCTTTTTGATGACACAGATGTGGGGCCATATTGACCTCCAGGAACATCTCCTATTCAATGGTGAGGAGAGGTGGCTCTAGTGGTGAGATTGGATGTCGAAGACTATGAGGTAGTGGAGCAAAACTTGGAGGGGTTGACCACAGACATCCCGAACATTTCCATTGGGGAGATCCCTAGACATTACCAACGCCATAATGTGGGCATTTCCGAGTCTATCGGTCGACTGCTTCATAGGGTGGCCCAAGAAGTTGTGTGCTATCATGAGCATCATCCATGACACTATTTTGTAGAAGCCACGGGCTTCGTATTTTTGAGATTTTGGTCCTTGGACATAAACGTTTTGTAAAAAACTTTTGATCGTTATATACATACACACGGATTCTACCGGCTTACTTTGTGTTGTGTTATACATGTAATGTGTGATTGCTTTATAAATGCCCCAAATGTCTATCTAACACATACTTAGCTAATGCATCTGTCAATGTATTTAGACATCTAGGAATGTGTTGATACTCAATATAATTAAAATAACATTCCAAGAGGCGAATTCGCAAATATACCCGTAATAAAGTAGGACTTCGGATAGTATAGATGTTACTTAACTATAGTACTACTAGCTACAAATCGAGTCGTATAACTAGGCGGTGGATACCAAGTGAAATAGAATCAATCAACAATTCAATGATGACACTATATTATGCAATATTATTGGTCACACGATTGAGGCACACCCCTTGTAGACTAATAAGTTCGTTTGTAGGGGCATATATTACCCATGCAGTAGAAGCAAGGTTTTGATTACTATGGCTAGCGTCATCAATGAAGCCAATGTAGGGTGAAAAAGACTCCAACATCTAGAAACCAAGCACAACGCATGATAAGAGGTCAAGGGCAGAGACCAAATAACGCATAAGAATATTTACAGCAAAGAGTATGATACAATAAAATACAAACTCTCATGCACTAGTGATCTTAGGCATAGTACTTCTTTAAATACAACCCATTTTTGGGTTCAATCAAAGGGATACCATCATAGTCCACTAACTCGTAAGATCCTTTCTCCAAAACTCATCTAACGATATAAGGACCTCGCCATATAGCTTCAAATTTTTTGGCTCCTAGAATATCTCGATCTTGTTCTTAAAGGAGAACCAGATCACCTTCGGAGAAAATGCGAGGCTTGACATGTTTTTCGTATTGGGACTTGAAACGTTTCTTCTGGGCTTCTATGACTAGGGTGGCATCACGACGAGTCTCATCTAATCACATGAGGTACAACAGACGTTCTTCTTTGGCATAAGTGTTTGGGAGAAGCTCAAAAGCTAGTTTTAAGAAGGGTATCTCACATTAAATCGGTAGGATGGATTCTAGGCCATAGACTAACTGTAATGGTGTAAACTTGTTGGAAGACTTAACAGATGTCCGATAATCCCACAATGATGAAAACAACATTGTGTGCCAACTCATCTTGTGAATCCCTATCATTTGTCGAAGAATGGTAATGAGGACCTTGTTTATTGCTTCAACTTGGCCGTTGGCTTGTGGGTAATAGGGTGTCGAGTTTTCATGGTGAAGACCCAACTTTTCAGTGAGTTCGGACATCATGAAGTTTCTAAAGTGGCTACCGTGATTGGTAACGATAGCCCGAGGAACACCAAAACGAGCAATGATGTGATTGAATATGAATAATGCGGTGGTCCTTCCGATATTGTCGAATGTTGGCATTGCCTCGACCCATTTCATAAAGTATTCTATGGCTACAATAATGTAACCATGCCCCTCGACCGAGTGAGGGTGACATGTCATGAAATTGATACCCCATTTCGCAAAAGGACCGACGGACACCACGAGATGTAGTGGAGCAGGGTGTGATCATATCTTGTTGTTGTAGGTTTGGCAGACATGGAATTTTTGGATGACAATTATACAATCATTGAATAAAGAAGGCCAAAAATATCCTGTGTGCAAGATCTTCTGGGTAGTAGCATACCTAGAAATGTGACCACCATAGGCTCCAGAGTGGCAATCATTGAGGGATTTCTCAACTTTTTCAAAAGTGAGGCAACGTCGAAAAATGGAGTCAATCCCACGACAATAAAGAGTATCACCGAGGATAATATACTAATGGGATTGGTAGCAGATTCGATGGTGGTTAGTACTAGAAAAATTGGGCCAAAAAGTTTGGGTTTGGAGATATATGATGATATATCTGTACCAAAGGTCATCAAAATTAATTAGGAAAAGAGATTCACTGGGAAATGAATCTTCTGCTACATTTTGCGTCTCAGGGCAGGGAAGGTCGCATATCAACTCGATAAACACTAAGGATTTCTTGGACTTAGCACGTTCAAATTATAAGTCAAACTCCTAGAGTATCACAATCCATTTGAAGTATTTTCCCCCTAGTAGTTTTCGTGTAAGGATGTGCTACATAGGGTTGTAGTTAGAAATTACTGTAGTTTTGCGAGAGAGGATATAGTGCCAAAAACGTTAAACTGTTTGGATGGCTGCCAAGGCCAATTTTTCAACACGTAAATACTTGGTTTTGGTAGTCGTAAGACTTCACCTCAAGTAATAGATGACATGTTCGTCATGAGAATCATCCTCCTGGATGAGAACCATAGAGATGGCATAGTCTGAGGATGTGAGGCAGAGGAAATAATATCGACTGTAATCAGGTGGGAAGAGTAGCGGGGTACGTGTCAAAGATAGTTTCAAAACTTTGAAAGCTTTCTTGGAAGTGGTATCCCATGCAGACTCCAACCCTTTCTTGAGTAGTCATGTAAATCCAAGAGTTAGCTCAACATAGTTTGGGATGAAACGATGAAGAAAGTTTTCCTTCCCTTGCAAACTTTGCAACTGGCGAAGTGAGGAAGGAGGAGGAAGATTGAGAATCACCTCGGCCTTCAAAGGATCTACCCGGATCCCCTGACACGAAACAATAAATCCCAGAAAGCGATCGAATTCTATGCAGAAAACACATTTGTGGGGATTCAAGAGTATATGGTAAAACCGACAGTGAAGGAAAATGGCATGGAGGTGTATTGGATGATCTACCCGACGCATGGAATGAGTGGGTAAGTCATCGAGATATGGTTGCAAAATATGTTTGATATCGTGGAAGGCATAAGACATAGCCCACTGAAACGTTGCGCTGACATTCTTTAAAATGAAAGGAAGTTTCTAGTAGGTGAACGTCCCCCAAGGAAAAATAAAGGTAGTCTTGTGTTGGTCCGTGGGAACGATATTGATTTGATTATATCCGGAGAAACAATTCATCAGACAGAAGATTTCACTTCCGGCACAATTGTCGACGATCTGGTCAATGAAGGGGGTAGGAAAGTTGTCTTTAAGACAAGATTTGTTAATGTCCCTATAATCAACACACACAAAGATGGTTCCTTGTTTCTTTTCAATCAAAACAAGATTGGAAACCCAGTCAGTTAGAGCCACAGGGTAAATAAAGCCATATTTAAGAAGTTTCTCAACTTCAAGCTTGATAGCGGTCGCTTTACATGGGTGGACTAGATGAAGTCATTGCTGAACGTGTTTAGCATCTAGGTATGTCTTAATCTCATGTATTACAATGGAGAGGTTAATACCCAGCATTTCTTTGTAGCTCCAGGCGAAGACGCCACAAAATTATTGGAAAAGAGATTTGTAGAAGACAACTTCGTCATGGGAACAGGAATCTCCGATATGCACATTTTCGATAATTCCAAGTTTTATGGATATGTCGAGGGGGATGGTGGGTGAGATATTGCTTAATTTCCCTTCGTAAAACACATCATGTGTAGACTCAGGAATGGTATAAATGACGACAATGGTCGACGGGATTAAGATACGTTGGTAACCCTTGATGGTGTGTTGTTCCAGGAAGAGGATGGAACGATGATGTCCATCGTCCCAAGGGGTGTCTTCCATGGACATGAAATACATAATCATCTCATCCGTGGGAAAAATAACACATAATGGATCTGGATATGAATCACCAAGAGAGGGGGTAGAAAGGGTTATCGATTGAATGGCTTGATAAGAGGATTCGACTGGACTTAAAGGAATTTCATTTCCATAACGAATATGATCGTCGGGGTTTGGTACTATCCATGGGTAGTGAGATGCAGGGGTTCCATGAATCAAGGTGGATATCATGTTGATCGAGGCGAAAAACGGATGTGGAACATCAGGTGGTGGGATGGGGAAAGTGCCCATCAAAGAGGAATATTTAAGTAGACCTTGTTGGACAACTAAGAGGGGGGGTGAATCAGTTATTACCGTGCTTAAAAAATTATGCTTCTTTTAAATTCTTTACAAGGAAATCAATGATAATCACAATAATGCAGGGAAATAAGAAATGGCACATTCATCATCAATCACATACATGAGATACACAAAGACAGATATTTCTCGAGGAAACCCATAAAGGGTAAAAACCTCTTCTTCATTTTATCATAAGTATTATTTACATTCTTTACATTATCATACATATGAGCACCGACTCATTGTGAAGCTACAAACTCTGTTTTTTTTGTTTTTTTGCAAGTTGCAACTTGCTGAGAGTACCAACTCTCTGTTTTCTCTAGCACCAACTCCCTGGTTTCTCTAGCACCAAATCCATGGTTTCTCTAGCACCAACTAGAAGGAAGCACCAACTCCCTATGTTCAAGAACCCACTTTAACCTCTAAGGACACCAGTCCTCCCTACCACCTCCCTACCAACCCGATTTATGAAAATGTGTTACTGAAACTTATTATAGTGATATAAATTTCAACAACAACTTACCAGTTTCATCATTGTTCTGCAAGATTTTGCTGCTCTATCTGCCTCACTGTCTTCCTACATGCATACATTGCACTTTCTTTTCTTCTACCTTTTGTGCTCTATGTGCCCTTCCCCTTCAATGCAACTTTTTTCTTCTATCCATTTCAGTTGCTGCACTCCACCTCCTTCTTCACACCAAAATCACTCACAATGACAACAACCCGTATCTCTTATTTGTTCAACATTCTTATACACCCTGTGCATCTTGTGCATGCCCTATATCCAATGGTTCTGCATGCTCTGCATGTCAAGTGCTCTACCTGTTCATCATGGAAACTCTTCAGCTTCTCTGTTTGTTAAGCCCATCTATCCATCCTCATTGGGTGTCATAATCAAATTCCTTCACGTCACCAGTAGTTGAGATTCTTCATCTTATGTTACAGTCAAGCTCAAGTACTTTGTTGCAGTTACAGGCTCCAATGCTCATCCAGTTGTCAATCACCTCCACAAACAGTATTTTTTCTACTGGCAGATCCCTTGAGACTCTTGAACTCTTATGTCAATCACCTTGAAGTGTCTTCGAGTCCTCTGGAAGAAACCATCGGTGGTTTATGGTAGTCACACTGTGACATCCAATAATAGCCCTCCAATTTGATTCAATTTCATCTGCACCATTGGATGAACTTCATTATTCTTGCATTCATTTTGGCATTTCGCTCCTCGGCATTTCGAGATCACCGTGGTGGAGGATTTTAGTACTCTCCATTTCTTGACCCCCGAAACTCTGAAAAGGAGCTTGTCTTCACTAATTCCTTTCCCCATATTCCACCGATGTGACCAAAGGTTGTGACCTCTTGCTGAGCCTAACTATGTTTCGTATTTTGACTTTTCGGCAATTCTATTGTAAAGTTTCTTGACTCTCTGTGTCGTGGTCCCCGAAACTTTGAAAAAAGGAGCTTAGCTGGATGTACTTTTCTCTACATCTCTTTGACGATGTGACCACTAACTGTGACCATAGCCTTACACAAAAAACTGCATTTCGCAATTTCTTGTTTCGACACTTTGACATTTCAGTACTCCTGTGGTGAAGTGTTTAGACACTTCAACTCCCAGTATCCGAAACTCTGAAATGGAGTCAGATCAATGGTCCGGTACTCCATCATTTCTCATTT
The DNA here is from genome assembly GCA_009831015.1 of Picea engelmannii. NCBI lineage: Eukaryota > Viridiplantae > Streptophyta > Pinopsida > Pinales > Pinaceae > Picea > Picea engelmannii. The sequence continues at coordinate 55,933 of ML785129.1, read as the reverse complement.
TGGCAAATCAACATTTCAGTATTCCTGTGGTAAACTTTCTTAACTCTCCATGTCGTGGTGCCCAAAACTCCAAAAAGGAGCTTATCTGTGACATTTCGTGACTTTGGGTTTCACGATTTCGGGACTCCTATGATGAAGAGTCTTTACTCTTTACTCCTCCTACTCCTGGTATCCAAAACTTCGGTATGGAGTCTTTTTCATTTCATGACTTCGGGTTTCGCAACTTCGGGACTCCTTATGATGAGAGTCTTTGTCATTTCCATCTCCCAGTATCCAAAATCCCGGTATCTGATACTCCGATATGGAGTTGGATCAATGGTCCACGAATTCCTTGATCCAACATCTTAGATCATTTCTCCATTTTGCATTTCCTGTTTTCGGGACTCCTGTTGATGAAGGGTCCTTGTCATCTCCATCTCTCGGTATCCAGTACTCTGAGCGATGCGCCTATTTCGGGTTTTCGCATTTCTGCACTTTGGGACTCCTGATGACGAGAGTCTGTGACATATCTATCTCCTGGTATCTGAAAATCCAGTAGCCAAAACTTCGAGCGATGCACCTATTTCACGATTTTGAGGTTTCACATTTCGCGACTTCAGGACTCCTGTGTTCGAGAGTCTCAACTCTTGACTTCTCCATCTCCTAGTAACTGAAACTCCTAAATGGAGTCTTTGTTGAGGTGCCTGTTTTGGATTTTTGGGGGTTTCTCATTTCACCTTGCTCATTAAAGAGCGTGTAGGTTCTCCTGGATCCAACGTCGGTCGGACCTCGGGCTCAGATCTGACGTTCATCAGGAAATCTCAATGAGATCCATCGCTGCATACTCTGATCTTGTCGAGCTTGATCTGCAACATCTTCCCAAAAGACTTATGGTGCCCTCCTAGGACATCCCTCCTGTACTCAAGCCATCATCGTTGTTGTACTTGCCATCAATGACAATCATACACTGCCTGTAAAACATGCCAACAATCTCCCCCTTTGGCATTGATGGCAACAAAATCACCCGGACCTATTCTTTTCTCCCCCTTTGACATAAATGTCAAAGAAAACACGCTCCCCCTAAGCTGTTGCAGTATTTTTAGGAGGTATCAGATATGCAATCAATACAAGACTCCCCCATATAGGATGGACTCTCTTAGGTGTGAGACGGGATGACACCCATCTTCTGTCGGAGATATTCAAAAGGGGTCTTAGCTAGGGGTTTAGTAAAGATGTCTGCTATTTGTTCTGTGGTTGGAATGTACTAAACCTGAACAACGTGATTGGTGACCTTCTCTCTCAGAAAATGGTATTTTATGGGAATATGCTTGGTCTTGGAGTGGAATACAGGATTCTTAGACACACTGATAGCACTTGTGTTATCACAATGAATTGGGATCAGTGCAGCATATTGTACCTTCAAGTCTGCAAGTGTCTGAATCATCCATAATATCTGAGTGCAACAGGTAGCAGCAACAATGTACTCTGCCTCTGTGGTTGATAAAGAAATGGAACCTTGATTTTTTCTAATCCATGCTACTAATGAGTCACCTAGGAAGAATTTTCCTCCACTGGTGCTTTTTGTCTCATCAACATAGTTTTCCCAATCTACATTTGAATAAGCAGTGAGCTAAAAATTCTGATTTCTGGGATACCATAGACCATAAGTCATTGTTTCTTTCAAATACATGAATATCCTTTTGATAGCTTGAAAATGAATCTATTTAGGGGAAGACTAAAATCTTCCTACCATTCCAACAACATGCATTATATCTAGGCAGGATGCTGTGATGTACAGCAGGCTGCCTATCATTGACCTATATGATCTTTGATCAACATCAGGTGAGTCATCATTCTTGCTTAATTTGCATCCAGTAACCATAGGTGTACCCATAGGTTTGGAGTCTTCCATTTGAAATCTTTTCATCATTTCTCTTAGATAATTTTATTGAGAAATGAACATCCCTTCAGACCTCTAAATAATTTGCAGGCCAAGAAAAAATGGCAGTTCTCCTATCATAGAAATTTCAAACTCAGATTCCATGGTAGAAGAAAACCATTGTACCAATGAATCCTTATTACATTCGAAGATGATGTCATCTACATAGACCAATACGATGAGCAAATTATTATCCTTTGTTTTAATATACAAATTGTTGTCAATTGTTCCTCTCTTGAACCCTTTGTCTTTGAGATACGTATCCAGTCTATGATACTAGGCTCGAGGGGCTTGTTTTAACCCATATAAATTTTTTTTCAGCTTGCATACTAAGTCAGGGTTATCAGATAGTTTGAAACCCTCTGTTTGTTCCATATACACTTCTTCACTTAAATCTCCATTTAGAAAAGATGACTTGACATCCATTTGATAGACTTTAAACCTTTTATGACAAGCACAGGCAAGAAACATTCTCATAGCCTCTAATATTTCTATAGGCGCAAATGTTTCATCAAAATCTAGTCCTTCTTTCTGAGCATATCCTTTATAGACTAACCTTTCTTTGTTCCTGACAACTTGTCCTTGCTCATTCAACTTACTCTTAAAGATCCATTTTTAGCCAATGATGTTTTGATCTTCAGGTCTATGAACCATCTCCCACGTATTGTTTTTCTCAATCTGATCAAGGTCATCATTCATTGCTTTAACCAAGTGGTCATCTTTGTTGGCTTCATTAAAATTCTTGGGTTCCAACATGGATATGAAAGATATATGAGATTGTTTGGTGTTTTTGATTAGCTTTCTCCTGGTTTGTACACCTTTGTCTTTTTCCCCAATTATCTGACTTGTAGGATGATTCTTTTGAATTATTTTGGAGGAGGAATTTGTAGTTGACTGCTGATTTGAGTCTATCCGAGTGTCTGAGTTTTCATCTGATTTAGAGTCTTCATTTTCTGATTCTTGGACCTATTCATCTTCAGCTTTAGTTGTGTCTTCTGTAGAAGACTCATTACTGTATACCTCTCTCGTTGTGATTCCTTCATCAACTTTTACATCAATACAGTCAACCATTTTATGCAGCCTCTTATTATAGCATCTATATCTTTTACTTTTTGTAGCATACCCTAAGAAGATACCTTCATCAGCCCTGTCATCATATTTGTCGAGGTTCTCATCATTATTCTTTATGTATCATTTACTCCCAAAGAATTTGAAGTGTTTAATTGAAGCAGGTCTCCCAAACCATAGTTCATAAGGTGTCTTGTCACTTTGTGGTCTGAGGTGAGCTTTGTTAAGAACATGGACTATTGTGTGTATTTCTTCTACCCAGTAGGTTTGACCAATGTTCTTCTCATTCATCATTGACCTGGCCATTTCCTGCATTGTTCTGTTTTGCCTCTCAACAACTCCATTTTGTTGTGGAGTTCTTGGGATTGTGTATTCTCTCTTGATCCCATTCTCATCAAATAATTCCTTGAAGTCTCTTGACATAAACTCTCCTCCTCGGTCTAATCTTATTGCCTTTAACCTCTTTCATGTTTGAGTCTTAGTTAAAGCTTTAAATATTTTAAACTTCTCAAATGTTTCAGCTTTTTCCTTGAGAAAGGAAACCCAAGTAAGTCCGGAGTAATCATCAATAATCATCATGAAGTAGTTTTATTTCCCTATGCCTTCCTGTCTTGATGGTCCACATAAATCCATATGAACTAGTTGGAGTGGTTTCTCTATTGAAGTAAAGCTATTGGACTTAAACTATGTCCTATTTTTCTTCCCTACTTGACAGGGTTTACACATTGAATCTTGGGGCTTTGATATTCTCGGAAGATCTTTTGTGGCCTCAATATTTTTTAGTTTGATTAAGTGGTCAAAGTTTATATGTCCAAGTCTCCTATGCCATAACCAACTTTCATCATGTTTTCTTAGATGAAATTCTTCTATATTTTCTTTCAGCACATATACATTATTTTTTGTCCTTATGCCTTTGGCCACCACTTGTCCTGAGGTTACATACTTTATCTTGCAATCCTTGGAAGTGAACACCAGTTCACATCCTCTATCACACATTTGACTTACACTAAGAATATTATGTTTTAGCCCATCTACAAGTAGAACATCTTGGGATTTTCCTTTTCCATTACTTAAGCTCACCATCCCTTTACCCTTTATTTTCCCTAGAGCATCATTTCCAAAGGTTACGTTTCCTGATTTTCTTTCACTTAGAGATAGAAACTTGCATTTGTTTCCCATCATATTTTTAGAGCATCCACTGTCTATATACCAAGGGTTCATTTTTCTTTGAGCAGAAAATACTAATCCACACTTGTCACTTTCTTTCTTCTTCCAAAACTTGACATTTTCAACAGGGGATTTCGAATCTGTTTCATAGTTCCTTAACTGACAGTCAATAGATTTATGTCTAAAGTTATGACAGATGTAGCATTCAATCTCATTATTCAATAGGTCAAACTTATTGTTGCAGTGTTGTCTACTCATTGACTATTGACTATTTCTTGACCTCCTTAGTTGCATGTCCCTCGACTTAATTTTCCAATTTGCAACCTGTGAAGGTTTTTTACTTGGTTGTATCATTCTTTGTTGTGGGAAGTATTTATTCCCTCAAAATATTAATTTCTCATGTCTAAGTCTGAAGGAACAATTTACAGCTTTGTGACCAAAACTAGAACAGTAGAAACAATAACCATAGAAAAATTCTTTGTACCTGGAAAGTGGTTGTCTTCTTTGAGCAAATCGATTTCTTCCATGCTGATGACATCTTTTAGTAGGGAGCGCATTATTTCTTTGTTCTACAGATTCAGTCCTGGTACCTTTTTCTTTACTCATCCTGGGTAGCTGATTGTCTTACTTTGTTTCTGCAGGTTTGTTGTGGTTATTGGTTGTACACTTGAAAAACTTGATGGGTTCTTCATTTCTTGGCTTACCACTACTTGATCCTTCTTCATAACCCAAACCAATTTTCAGCTTTGGATTCCTTTGCTGATTCAGAATGGTGGCTAATCCCTCTGAGGCTTTGATACTTGATAGATTCTGATTATAGAAGCCTTGAAACTTCTCCATTTCTTTCCTCGTTTTCACTACTTCTTGTTCTAATGCTTCACATCTTGCCTTCTTTTCTGATAGCTGTTGTTTCATAATATCTTTAATTTTCTTTGCCTCCTCTAATTCCACATTTAATAAGACAAGGTCTTCATCAGGTCCTTTACTATCTTTCTCGAACTGTATTAGCAATTGTCTTTGCTTTCTGTTCTTAATTCTTAGTTTGTCAATCTCTTCTAGTGCACTGATCAGTTCTCCTTCCATGTCAACCACAACTTCTTCTTCATTAACATCACTTCCTGTGTTGTTATTATCATGATCCTCTTTGGCCATAAGTATGAAATCATTAAATTTATCTTCAATAGAGGAGTCATTGTCTTCATCATCTGAAGGATCATCATCATTGCTTACGCAAATACTTTTCTTCTTAAAGTTATTCTCTTTAAATAAATTTATGTGGTTGTGCTTCTCCTCATCATCACATGTCTGATCCTTTCTTTTGTGGGGACATTTATTTGCAAAATGACATATCCTACCAAAGTTGAAACATTTAAAAGGCAGTTTACCTTTGTATTTTCCTGATCCCTTCCTCGGTCTCTTTACAAATTTTGCTTCAATTTCATCAGACTCAGAATCCTCATTCTTGTCTACTTTAAATGATTCTTCTCTAGAGGTAGGTTTGTCTTTCGCTATTCTCATTTCATATGTAGTCAATGTTACTAGAAGTTGATCAAAATCCAAGGCTTTTAGATCATTAAGTTCTTCTATAACAGAGACCTTCGGGTTGAAGCTATCTGGGAGAGATCTCAAGATTTTTTGAACTAAAGAAGATTCCTCAATTTTTTCACCAAGTGCTTTCATTGCATTTACCATTTCTTCTAATCTCATAAATTATTTACCAATAGTTTCATCCTCCTCCATCTTTAGCTATTCAAACTATATTTTGTAGGTTTGAATCTTGGCGTCCTTTACCTTTTCATTACCTTCATAACTGCTAATGAGTTTGTCCCACATTTCTTTGGCAGTTCCTAGGTGCATAACTTTTATGAATTCTACTTCTGCAAGTCCACTCAAGATAACATTCATAGCATTAGTGTTGAAGCTAAATTATAGCTTGTCATCCTTATTAGCTAGTACAATCGGCTTTACATAACCAGTATCTACCACATCCTAGACATCTGCACCTAAAGTGATGTAGACCCCCAACCCTCGGGTCAAGTTCCACTCGAGATCACTCTTCAGCTGCCCCCTGAGCCTGATTGACTCTTTGGATTTCCCAAGGGAAATACCCTCCACACACAACAATGTATCCACAGGTCCTTATTGTTGTGCTCATGCGATCAAACACAAAGCATCAACCCCAATCTCCTAACCCATAATAGGATCACGCCCTTCACAACTTCTGGACTTCAGGTTTCACGATTTCATGATTCTTGTTGTCGAGACTCCTACCTCTACAACTTACGAAACTCGATCTTTTGAAATTTCGATGCACTTGGCAAAGCTTGAATTTTCAACGAGATTTTCACTTTATCAAGAATTCAGATTTTGTGACTTCGCGGATCCAGATGAAAAGTTCTCAACTCTCTAACCTATGAACCCTGAAATGGTCAACAAGGTTGAATCTGGTATCTGACAACGTCACACCACCTATCTACTCGACCACTTCCTACCTCTAACGTAGACTCCTACCACTTGTTAGTCTTTCGATCTTTAAGGATTCTCGCTCCCAAAGCGTTGTCTCCTTTGTCTCCCGACGCCCGAAGTGTCAAAATCCCAAAACCCCACATCACTTCCTATCACAACTCCTGAGCTCGGGACTCTCGGAAAAATAGTCTCAACCTCCTATCCTCGGAAATGCCGAAATGTCGAATTCTAACTTGTTATCAATGCTGACCCCACAACAGAAATTCTTTCCCTATCGGGACTTCGCACTTCGCAATTTTGCGAATCTTGATGCAAGGTTTTCGGCCCTTCAACTCACGAATCCCCGAAGTGAGAGTTCGTGAGTGAACCAACAGTCTTTGTTGGCTTTGATCCTACGATCCTATTTCTCCTGAGATTAAAAATTGAAAAATACCTATCGTAACTTCCCTTCTCCTCTGCAAGATCTGACGGCTCTTAGGACTTCATGAATTCTCCACGGAGAATTTCGACCGTCCGATTTTTTCCTTGACAACTCCTGCAAAATGAACTAGGTGTTCATTCATGGAACTTATCCACCTGCAAAACAACTTTGCTATGCCTTCTTTCAACACTTCAAGGCACTAAACCTCTTGAGATTTCTTCGAAATCTCGATTCTTCCAAAATGCTCCTGCATGCACTCCTTGTGGAAGCCCTTCAAACGCTTCCAAGTATTTTAATTCCCTTGACTCTATGCACTCCCTGCGACAGCAGTCTTTTAATTCACCCTTAGTTGATAAGTTCTAACTTTCAACTAGCTTGCACACACCTTGCACAGCTTATGTGCTCCACCTACACTTCTGTAGTAATGAGAACAACGTTATCCCTCCTTAGCTTTCAAAGATAAAACTATGAACCCTTGTCAACTCACTCCTTGTGGACAACTTCACTGCACTCCTTGCAGGAATTTCCCTCACTTAGGTTGAAAAACAATTGAAACTCATTTCCTCTCTCTCTCTCTCTCAGACTTCAAATATAAATCATGAAATCATATACATTCATAGCATATAAAGAAAATGCATAATCCATAACTTTTGTACATGGGTTCTTCTCTAAACAACTCTTTGCTTCTTCCTATGCTCAATAATACACACTCATCATGATAATAATACAAATGATACAATATGAGGGTGTCTATAGTCGGTTTTCCCTCTAGCTCCTAAAACTGTCTAATCTAGAATTCAAAGCTACCTACTTACATTTACTAGCATAAATGCCTCTACCTACTACAGATGAGAGCGAATCTCTCATGATTTGTTTACAATCTACAAGTGTACCTCCACTTAATTTTTTCATTAATATCCACACATTTATTTCAAAACATTTCAAAACACTTTTGCAACGTGTTGAAATGCACTGGCGCTTGTCCCAGCTGTCTTCCGCCTCCGCACTTGCTTGTTGTTGGTGATGCTCCTGCATCATACTCCCTCACTTGAAAATTTTCATGGGCTCATGTCCATGAGCTCTCGCACGGTCTGTCCATGCTTCTGAATCTATGTTTCATTTTCCCAGCTGGAATCTTCAACTGGATGTCCTTTCCACTTGACTAAGTATTCAAAATATTCTTTTCTTCTAGTCCTCTTGCTAACTCTTTTGTCCAATATGATTTCCATTTGTGGTTTCTCTGCAACTGGCATCTGTTTAGTCCACTGAGCCTCTAGTTGGTTATTACCTACTCCTGCTTCTTCAACTTTGTGAGGGTACAAATATGAGATGTTGAATATCGGAGAAATTCCGATCCCATTGGGTAACTCAATCTCATATGCATTCGCCACAAATTTCTTCATGACTCTGCATGCTCCAATCTTCTTCATTTTTAGTTTATTATATGTCCCCCTTGGGAACCTTTCCTTTCTAAAGTGTGCAAGTATCAAGTCACCAACTTCAAAATAAAGTTCTCGCTTATGTTGATCTACTCTGCACTTATACTCTTGGCTCAAATTCTACAATCGCTCCCTAACTTGGTTATGAAGCTCCTTCATCGCTTCTGCGAAATTCTCTGCACTAGCACTTCTAGTCACAGTCTGTTCTAAATCTCTCAATTCAGAAACTCCTCTTGGTTGCATGCCATAAAAAATTTGGAGTGGACTCTGCCCTGTGCTTCTATTAAGTGAATCGTTATATGTTAATTCCGCCCGTGGAAGAATGTTGTCCCACTGGCTGTGATGTTCTGTCACCAAACTCCTCAACATGTCTCCCAAACTTGTGTTCACAACTTCTGTCTATCCATCCGTCTGAGGATGATAAGCTGAATTGAACGACAAGTTTGTTCCCATCTTTTTCCATAAGGTTCTCCAGAAGTGTCCCACGAACTTTGTGTCTCGATCCGAAACTATGCTCCTTGGTAAGCCGTGAAGTCGAATGACTTCTTTGAAAAACAGATTTACAATGTGAGTTGCGTCACTGGTTTTCTGACATGGTATAAAATGTGACATCTTAGAAAATGTTTCCACCACTACAAAGATCAAATCGAACCCTCTTTGTTTTCTTGGCAGCCCCAATATGAAGTCCATGCTTACTGCATCCCATGGCCTCTCAGGTATGGGTAACGGTTGATATAAGCCTACATTTTGCCTCTTTCCTTTTGAATGCTGGAAAATTCTACATCCGTCCATGAATATTTTGATGTCTTCTCTCATTCTTGGCCAAAAATATGACTCATTTAACTTTGATAACGTCTTGTCATGAACGAAATGTCCGGCCAATCCTCCACTATGTTTCTCCTTCAACAAATTCTCCCTCATGGAGCACTTTGGAATACAAATTTGGTTACCTTTAAATAGTAATCCTTCTTGGATCATGTATTCTGTCCATTGGCTTCTGTCTCTAAGAACTTGATTCTCAGTCGCCTCATATGCCTCTTTAAAATCTGGATCATCTGTGTACATTTCCTTGAGGTTATCAAAGCCCAAAGTTTTGACTCTGAACTCCTGCAATAGCAAACATTTCCTGCTCAAAGCATCAACAACTTTGTTAGTAGTTCCAAAAATATGCTTAATTACAAAAGTAAAGTTCTGCATGTATTCAACCCATTTTGCATGCTTCTGGTTCAACTTATCCTGTTGAGTCACGAATTGCAAAGCATGGTTATCGCTGTACAAAACAAACTCCTTAGGAATTAAGTAGTGTCTCCATTTCTTCAATGCCTGAATAATAACATAGAATTCTTTATCAGCCTGTCTTCTTGGCTCAAGACTGCCCCTATTGCAAATCCACTTGCATCACATTTTAGTTGAAATGTATTTTTGAAATCCAGCAACACCAAAATTGGTTGTTCCGTGATTTTCCTTTTCATCAAATTAAAACTTTTCTCAGCTTCTTCTATCTAGTGAAAAGAATTGTGTCTCTTCTTCACTATGTCCATCATCGGTGCACTAATTCAGCTGACATTTCTGATAAACTTCCTGTAGAAACTAGCTAATCCATGAAAGCTTCGAACTTCAAATATACTCTTTGGTGATGGCCAATACTTAATTGCATCCACCTTATCTGGATCCATTTTCAATTCATTTGATAAGATAACAAACCCCAAATAAATCAGTTATTTCCTCATAAATGATGACTTCTTTATATTTATCAATAACTTCTCTTGCTGTAATCTTCTCATCACCGTAGCCAAATGCTTCAATTTTTCAGCTTCAGTCTTGCTGAAAATCAATATATCGTCAAGATATATGATAACAAATTTCCCTATGAAATCCTTCAGGACTTCATTCATCAATCTCATGAAAGTACTAGGTGCATTTTTTAAGACAAACGACATAACAAGCCGTTCATACAAACCTCCATTCGTCTTGAATGTTGTCTTCCATTCATCTCCTTCTCTCATATGAATTTGGTGATAACCACTCTTCAAATCAATATTTGAAAAAAAATTTGCTCCACTCAAACAATCCATTAAATCATCCATCCTTGGCAATGGAAATCTATTCCTGATGGTTATCTTGTTAATTGCCCTCGAGTCAGTACACATCCTCTAGCCTCCATCTTTCTTTGGACTAAGCACTGTCGGAACATCACATGGACTCAAGCTTTCCCTTACCAATCCTTTGTCCATTAAGTCCTAGACTCGTCTCTTGACCTCTTAATTCTCCTGTGGTGTCAATCTGTACACTTCTTTATTTGGTAAACTAGCTCTAGGTATAAGATCAATGTGATGACTTATACTTCTGATCGGTGGTAGTGAATGAGGTAGTTCGTCCACGACTATATCAACAAATTCTTCCAGCAACTTTTGGATTTCCTCTGCTAAATCATCTACCCTTATGTTGGTCAAAACATTTCTAGGCTTTCTGACCACAATGAATTGTAGTTCCTCCTTCTTCTTAATCTCTGTAAGAAGTTCCTTCCCACTCTTGAGAAGTACAGCGTTGCACACTTAAGGTTTTACTTCCTTGTCCTTAATTGGCAACAACAAGTGAGTTCTCCCATTTTTTTCTAGGGTGTATGTGTTCTTTATCCCATCATGAATCACATTCCTGTCATATTGCCACGGTCTTCCTAGCAATAGATGACAAACATCCATGGGAATGACATCACACAATATTTCATCGTTATATCCTCCTACTTTAAATTCAACTAAACATTGTTTAGTGACATTTACCTGATGTCCTTTTTGTAACCATGAAACTCTGTAAGGGCTTGGATGTTCACTTGTTTCCAGCTCCAACTTTTCTACCATCTCTGTAGAAACGAGATTGTCTATGCTACCACTATCCACAATGACCTTGCATGCCCATTCTTTGGTCTTACAAGCAGTTCGAAAAAGTCTATTCCTTTGGACTGGTCCCTCTGTCTCTTTCTTTGGCTTCAAGAGAACTTTTCACATCATCATTGATCTTCCACATTTAGCATCCTCTGCCTCAACATTCCTTCTTTGTGCTACGACAATGTGAGTTTCACCGCCTCCTTTCTTTCTTTCTAGACACTCATAAGATTTACGTCTGAATTTCCCACATGTGAAGCATTTCACCACTCCACCTCTTCCTCCTCCTCTACCTCTAACGTGAGGAAAAGTGTTGTTATCAACGTATTGTCCCCTTTGTGAAATTCCACCTCTCTCAGTCTGAATCTGAGGTTTCTTCCAGTATTATTTTGATTTCTGGTTCCTATCCTAGGCAATTGGTTTTCCTCTGGCTTGAATTCTTCCTTGGCCTCTTTGGCCTTGCTTTCGGCTCAGCTTCTCTTCAGCTTTCAGAGCCATCTTATAAGCATGTTCCACCGTTCGGATGGTCATCATGCTCATCTCATCCTGAATGTCATATCGTAGACCATTCATAAACTTGGCAACTTTTTCATCATCGCTTTCCCAATGACCTGCACTGATTCTCAGCCTGTAGAATTCTTCAGTGTACTCCTTCACTGACATCAGTTTCTATCTCAAATTCTGCATTCTCTGGAACAAAGTAGTTTGATAATATTTGGGTATGAATTTCTCCTTCATCTTCATGACCATTCTATCCCAACTCTTGATTTTATGCTTGCCTTTTCAATGCCTGTCAGCTTGTAGTTTATCCCACCACAATGTTGCATGTCCTTTAAGTCTTGTGACAGCATGCTTGACTTTCTTGTCTTCCTCGACATTTTCATAGTCAAAATATGTGTCCAGAGCTCTAATCCAGTCTAGAATCTCTTCAACATCTAGGTTTCCCTCATATACTGGAATGTCCATTTTTGTCCTAACAACCATCCTTGTAACAACCCTGAGTACGTGTTCATTTGCTGCATCTTTTGCTGCAAATTCTTCTCTTTCATGCCCAGCTTCATCTTCACTTTTAGATTCACTGACATCTCCAACATTGGCTATGTGCCTATGCGTTGTCTCCATGTCCTCGAGTCTGGCGTGTAGGTCACACATCTCTCTTTCTATGGTTAGATTAGGCATCTGCCTACCCCTTCTTCTTGGCATTTCCCTCTCCTCTAGCGGATCAGGTGTTTGTATGTCTCTTCTTCTCGACAGCATGGTTGTAAAATGTTATGTGCTCTTGCTACCACAAATGATGTGTACCAGATTACTCTTCTTCTCCTTCTCGCTTTCCCTCTCTGAAGTATACAAACAAAGTCAAGCTCTCATACCACATTGATGCAAACCCCCAGCCTTCGGGTCAAGGTTTGCTCAGGATCTCTCTTCAGCTACCCCCTGAGCCTGATTGACTCTTTGGATTTCCCTCAGGAAATACCCTTCACACACAACAGTGTATCCAAATTTCCTTATTGTTGTGCTCACACGATCAAACATGAAGCATCAACCCCAATCTCCTAACCCGTAATAGGATCAATCCCCTCACAATTTCTGGACTTCGGGTTTTGCGGTTTCCCGATTCCTGTTGTCGGGACTCCTAGCTCTACAACTTCCGAAACCCGATCTGCTGAAATTCTGATGCACTTGGTAAAGGTTGAGTTTTCAACGGGATTTTCACTTTATCGAGAATTTGGATTTCATGACTTCGCGGATCCAGATGCAAAGTTCTCAACTCTCTAACCTCCGAACCCCAAAATGGTCAACAAGGTTGACTCCAGTATCTGACAAGGTCACACCACCTGTCTACTTGACCACTTCCTACCTCTGACGTAGACTCCTGCCACTTGTCACTCATTTGGTCTTTCGAGATTCTCTCTCCCAAAGTGCTGTCTCCTTTGTCTCCCAACACCTGAAGTGTCAAAATCCTGAAACCCCACGTCACTTCCTATCGCAACTCGCGACTTCGGGACTTTCGGGACAAAAGTCTCGACCTCCTATCCTTTGAAATGTCAAAATTTTGAATTTCGACTCATTATCAATGTTATCCCCACAACAGAACTTCTCGCCCTGTCGATACTTTGCACTTCGTGATTTTGCGAATCTTGATGCAAGGTTTTCGGTTCTTCAACTCGCAAATCCCCGAAGTGAGAGTTCACGAGTGATCCAACGGTCCTTGTTGGATTGGATCCTATGGTCCTATTTCTTCTGAGCTTACCCTTGAAAAATATGTATTGTAACTTCCTTTGTAAGATCTGATAGCTCTCGAGACTTCATGAATTCTCCACGGAGAATTCTGACCATCTGATTTCTTCCTCGACAACTCCTGCGAAATGAACTAGGTATTCCTTCACAAAACTTATCCACCTGCAAAACAACTTTGCTACGCCTCCTTTCAACACTTCAAGGCACTGACCCTCTTGATATTTCTTCTCAATCTCGAGTCTTCCGTAAGATTCCTGCACGCACTCCTTGTGGAAGCCCTTCAAACACTTCCAAGTATTTGAATTCCCTCGACTCTGTGCACTCCCTATGACAACAGTCTTTCAATTCACCCTTAGTTGATAAGTTCTAAATTTCAACTAGCCTGCGCACACCTTGCACAGATTCTGTGCTCCACCTACGCTTATTCGGTAATGAGAACAATGTTATCCCTCCTGAGATTTTAGAGATAAAACTATGAACCCTTGTCAACGCACTCCTTGCGGACAACTTCACTGCACTCCTTGCAGGAATTTCCCTCACTCAGGTTAAAAAACAATTGAAACTCATTTCCTCTCTCTCTCTCTCAGACTTAAAATATAAATCATGAAATCATATACATTCACAGCATATAAATCAAATGCATAATAGAGAGTAAACAACCATAAGCATATCATTCATCATGTATACACAGAAATCAAACATTACATCATGAGTTTGAATCAAAGCTCCATATATTAATCCAAAACTTTTGTACATGGGTTCTTCTCTACACAACTCTCTGCTTCTTCCTATGCTCAATAATACACACTCATCATGATAATAATACAAATGATACAATATGAGGGTGTCTATAGTTAGTTTTCCCTCTAGCTCCTAAAACTGTCTAATCTAGAATTCAAGGCTACCTACTTACATTTACTAGCATAAATGCCTCTACCTACTATAGATGAGAGTGAATTGCTCATGATCTGTTTACAATCTACAAGTGTGCCTCCACTTAATTATTTCATTAATATCTTCACATTTATTTCAAAAAATTTCAAAACACTTTTGCAATGTGCTGAAATGTGCTAGCACTTGTCCCAACTGTCTTCCGCCTCCGCACTTGCTTGCTGCTGGCGATGCTCCTGCATCATAAATCCATTATGTAGGTTCTCATTCTAACTTTCCATAAGGCAAAGTTTGTTCCATTGAACAGAGGGGCCTTATTGGTTGAATTTCCTTCATGGATTGACATGTTTAAGCTCTAGGATCTACCCTTAGACAAAAGGAGCTAGGTCTGATACCAATTGTTGGACAACTGATAGGGGGGGGGTGAATCAATTGTTACCGTTCTTAAACAATTATTCTTCTTTTAAATTCTTTACAAGGAACTCAATGATAATCACAATAATGTAGGGAAATAAGAAATGGCACATTCAGCCTTAGTCACATATATGAGATACACAGAGATAGATATTTCCCAAGGAAAACCATAAAGGGTAAAAACCTCTTCTTCTTTTTATGTTAAGTATTATTTACATTCTTTACATTATCATACATATGAGCACCAACTCATTGTGAGGCTACAACCTCTTTTTTTTTTTTTTTTGCAAGATGCAACTTGCTGAGAGCACCAACTCTCTGTTTTCTCTAGAACCCACTAGAAGGAAGCACTAACTCCCTGGTTTCTCTAGTACCAACTAGAAGTAAGCACCAACTCCCTAGTTTCTCTAGCACCAACTAGAAGGAAGCACCAACTCCCTGTGTTCAAGCACCCACTTGAACCTATGAGGACACCAGTCCTCCCTAGCACCTCCCTACCATCCTAATTTATGAAAATGTGTTACTGAAACTTATTATAGTGATATAAATTTCAACAACAACTTACCAGTCTCATCACTATTTTGCAAGATTTTGCTGCTCTGTCTACCTCACTATCTTTCTGCACGCATACATTGCACTTTCTGTTCTTCTGTCTTTTGTGCTCTGTGTGCCCTTCCCCTTCAATGCACCTTTTATCTTCTATCCATTTTAGCTGCTACACTCCACCTCCTTCTTCACACCAAAATCACTCACAATGGCAACAACCTAGATCTCTTCTTTGTTCAACATTCTTATACACCATGTGCATCTTGTGCATGCCCTGTATCCAATGGTTATGCATGCTCTTCATGTCGAGTGCTCTTCCTATTCATCATGGAAACTCTTCAGCTTCTCTATTTGTTAAGCCCATCTGTCAATCCTCATTGGGTATCATAATCAAATTCCTTCGCATCACCAACAGTTGAGATTCTTCATCTTCTGTTACAGTCAAGATCAACTACTCTGTTGCAGTTACAGGCTCCAACGCTCATCTAGCTGTCAATCGCCTCCACAAACAATCTTTTTTCTACTGATAGATCCCTAGAGACTCTTGACCTCCTTTGTCAATCACCCCGAAGTGTCTTCGAGTCCTTTGGCAGAAACCATCATTGGTTTCTGGTAGTCACACTGTGACATGAAACAATATCCCTCTGATTTGATTCAATTTCATCTGCACCATTGGATGAACTCATTAGTCTTTCATTCATTTTGGCATTCTGCTCTTCAGCATTTCGGGATCACCGTGGTGTAGGTTTTTAGTACTCTCCATTTCACATTTTTGTGTTTCGGCACTTTGGCATTTCGATACTCCTATGGTGAAGTGTTTCGACACTTCAACTCTTGGTATATGAAACTCTGAAATGGAGTCAGATCAATAGTCTGGTACTCCATTGTTTCTCATCTCGGTGAATCGACATTTCAGTATTCCTGTGGTAAAGTTTCTTGACTCTCCATGTCGTGGTGCCTGAAACTTTGAAAAGGAGCTTGTCTGTGACATTTCGTGACTTTGGGTTCATGATTTCGGGGCTCCTGTGATGAAGTGTCTTTACTCTTGACTCCTCCTACTCCCAGTATCTGAAACTCCGGTATAGAGTCTTTATCATTTCACAACTTCGGGTTTCGTGACTTCGGGACTCCTTATGATGAGAGTCTTTGTCATTTCCATCTCCCGATATCTGAAATCCCAGTATCCAATACTCCGATATGGAGTTGGATCAATGGTACATGACTTCCTCGATCCAATGGCTTAGATGATTTCGCCATTTTTCATTTCGTGTTTTCGGGACTCCTGTTGATGAAGGGTCCTTTTCATTTCCATCTCCCTGTATCCAAAATCCCAGTATCCAGTACTCCAACCGGTGCGCCCGTTTCAGGTTTTTTCATTTTGGCACTTTGGGACTCCTAATGATGAGAGTCCATGACATCTCTATCTCTCAGTATCTGAAACTCCGATAGCCAAAACTTAGAGGGATGCACCTATTTCGTGATTTCAGGGTTTTGCATTTCGCAACTTCAGGACTCCTGTGTTGGAGAGTCTCGACTCTTGACTTCTCCATCTCCTAGAAAATGAAACTCTGAAATGAAATCTTTGTCGAGGTGCTTGTTTTGGATTTTTTGGGGTTTTTCATTTCACCTTACTCGTTAAAGAGTGTGCAGGTTCTCCTGGATCCAACGCTGGTCGGACCTCCGGCTCACATATGATGTTCATCAGGAAATATCAATGAGATACATCGTTGCATATTATGATCTTGTCGAGCTTGCTCTGTAGTGTCTTCCCAAAATACTTCTGGTGCCCACCTGGCACATCCCTCCTATACTCAAGCCATCATTGTTTCTATACTTGCTATCAATGACAAGCATACACTACCTGTAAAACATGCCAACAGACCCACACCAATGTTCTCATATCCAGGGGGGGTTTTGGAAATGAATGGTACATTGTTGGTATGTGCATCAGAGTGAAAGAAGGCCAATTGGTCAATGGTAATGACTTTTCCTTGATGTGGGAAACTCATGACATGGAAAATATTCAACACAATTGCACGCATGGAATTAATCCAACTATGGCCAAGTAGAAGGTTGTAATCGAGAGGAGCGTCAAAGAACTCCACTTTGACTTGGACCATTTTTCCTCTTACGTTATAGGCAATGAGGGGAGAACAACGTAAGGATTAAAACTAGAGGCATTGAAGGCTTTGAGCATGTTGTGGGATTCACTCAAAGGAGGAGAGTCGATGGCTTTCCAGTAGGTAATAGACATGACACATGTTGAGGCACCCTCATCGATAAATCTTCTACAAATGTTTTTGTCGGAGACAATAACTTGTATTTGAAATGCGAGTTGAGGGGGTAACCTTGGAATGTGATATTCCAAGTCAAAGATTATTAAATTCATATCTGTGGGGTTGATTCCACCAGTATATTTTAGCAGTGCCTTCCATTATGTAGGGAAACTCTGAAGGACTTCAAGGGCTGACATCACAAATGGTGCCTAGGCCAGATCTTCAACAATGTTGTAGTGTTGGGCGGCACGGGCATGAGGATTGAAATCCGATTTTTGAAGAAAACCCTTTGGGGGAGGGCGAAGAAATGTATCTAGGCTCGATCGTTTGAGATGAAGAGGACCATTGGTAGGTGGGGTCATGGGAGATGGTTGGATCAATGAAGTATCACATCAACCCTCTCTTTGGAGGAAGAATAATCTTTGGCTCCAGTGGTAAGTGTGATGTCATTCTTCTTTGAATCACCAGTACACATTAATACATAGGATGTTTTGGAGGGGGAAGGTTGCTCATGAATGACCAATTGGGCCTATTGTTGAGAGGGGAAGGGTTGTGAAAATACGGCTGGAGTGGGGGGTTTTGTGGTCCCTTGAAGGAACTTAGTAACCTTGACTCATCATGGACAATCCTTCGTGTAGTGATCATCACCACAGATAAGACAAGGGTATCGGGTTTTGCGCTTATCCCTATCGTCAACAGGGGGAGTTTTGGTTTTCTCAGTTTGTGGATTATTTTTATCCTCCTTGGTCTTACCCTTTCCTCTTTTGGATTTATTTCGGCCGACTGGGGTAGATTGAACATAATATACCTCAGAAGTCTGGCCGATGGGAGGGGTAGGAGATGGAGCATTTTAAACATTAGAAGAAATGGATTTGGGGTTGTTTCCAGGGGTTTGGACGAAATGAGGTTGGGCATGGAAGGCGCCAATCACACCGTTAGTTGCATGAGAAGCAGTAGGATTGGTTGAAGTTGTAGAAGTAGAAGGACGAGGAGCATCAGGAAGCAAGTCTTAAAGATTACCCGTTTGTGAGTAAATGAGGTCTAGGTATTGGGCATGACTAATTGCCTGTTCCTTGGTGAAAACTCCACCCATGGAAATGTCATGAGCGATGTCATTCATGAATGATTTCATGAACCAATCTACTAGCAACGGATTGGGAAGTTCGTGTTTGATGAGATGTTGTCTCCATCGCCAATCATGAATGTGATCAGAGATATGAGTGGCTTTGCTTTGTTTCAAAGAACTCAAGATCTCGGTTCCCATTTTGTAGTGGATCGGTAACTGGTAGTGGGTGAGAAAAGCCATAGAGAGGGTGTTGAATTTGGTGAATAATCCTCATGGTAATTCTATATACCACTTCGTGACTAAACCTGTAAGGGTTCACTAAAAAAGGCGTAAACGAATAGAGTCATCCATCAAGGAGTTGGAGGAGCACCAAAGGTGAAAAGTCATCACATGATTGTTTGGGTCCTCTCCTGGTTTACCATCAAATTTGGGGATATCATATGGTAGTTTGGCCGGTATGGCAGGCCATTGAGGAGAGTGATGGATTAGATCATTTAAAATCCTCGACAGATTAGGTAGATCCAAGGTGGCTAAAAAGGGTAACTGTCTGTTCACATGCAGGTATTGGTGACTTTGGGGAGGGAGTCCCATCGATAAACTAGTGGGACCATAAGAAGTTTGCATATAATGCGAAGATCCAGGTAGGTTCGGTTGTTGGTGTGGAGTCAATTAATTCATAGGGTTATACCCTTGAACAGGGGTGTGGGGTTGAGTGTTCAAGCCCCAAATAGGATTAGACATGCCTGGGTATGGTTGGCCTGTGCTAGGGGGAACGACGAAGCTAGCTTGAGGCCGTTGCCCCCCAGTTGAGAAAGGATTATGTTGAACAAGACAATTCCAATACTAGGCCAAGGCTGAAGGTATTTTTTGTCCATAGGGTGGGTTTGGTGGGGGTTTCCCTCCAATCGGGGGTTGAGTCCCAATTGGGATTTGTCATGAAAAGGGGATTTGTGGCCTCCTTGGTGAAATTGTCCACCAACAAGAATCTTGTAATTCGGTGTGAATGATGCAATTGTGCCACTAGGATCAGTTCCTCTGACAGGGGATGAAAGGGGCCCTCTAAAAGGGGGTGGAGGAAGTGTTGGAATGAAACCAGGAGGGGGGTGCTGATCTGGATTATTTTTGGCACGAAATGAGATCAGAGATATAATAAAGAAATGCACAAAGATATCACAAATATTCAATAATATAATAGAAATGTATCATATATGCAACCATAAACATAGATATACAGTAATACATGATTTCTATTAATGAAAGAAATGTACAGAGACTGTAAAAATACAGAGTGAAAGACTCGCTAGAATGTTGGCAGCTTATTTTTTAGAAGAGATGTGACGACTACTCGCATTTAGAAGAAAATGATTACAATGAGGCTATGTAGGCATTTATTACAATAATAAGGAATTACAAAAACCCTAGACATCCAAAAACCTAACCCTAGGAGATGAAGTTCCAAAAGTCATGTGGGCCCCATTTGGGTAAGTGAGTACATCCACTTCCCGGGGTCGTAACTTTTGCATACGATCTCTGTTTTAGGCGTGTGATAGCTTGTTGGAAAGGTATAATTGAGGAGATTCATTTTGGGGGATCAATAATTCATTCATCTATCATTCAGAACCTATATCTTGAAAACCCTTCATTTGGACCCTCAAAATGGCCCAGGAAGTTAAAACCTGCTAAAAATAGTAAATTGCCAAAATTGCTAGAAAATTGTTTTGAGCCATTTGGAAAAGGTGGGTGGCCATCGATATGCACCTAGATCAGGTGTCTAGAAAGAGTGGAATCACTGGGATTCCTGGATGTTTTCTGTGCAGGAGTGGGGATAGAAGCATTCAATGCATGATATCTGGGTGGAAGGGTCGGAGTGAATCTGGGCGAAAGCGGTGTGCCAATGGGGTCTCGGCTGGTCATTGTAATTCTGTTGTGGGGAATCATAACATCTAGGACCATTGTGTAATGTACCATTTGTAGAGGGATAGTCAAGATGTGGCTAGCTGGTGGAGTTTCTGTACCAGGAAAGTAATAAGCACTAGTAAAAGGTACTACATCTGGATGAGATGTCTCGGGTAGATCAGGTGTGACAGTGATATCAACGCCTGCTCCTGAGCCAAAGAGATCCCATATAATAATTCCAGAAGTCCAAAAAGGATCTTGTCCCTTAGGTCCTAAGAAAGGTCCAGTTGGTGATCCAGAAGACTGAACAACTAAGTCTTGGGAAGAATTCACTCATACAATAAGTCTCTCTGAGTCGAGATGAAGTCAAAATTCCTCTTGAGAATTGGAAATTTGGAATCATTCTAGAGAGTTAGTTCTTTCCACTTGTGGAGTGGTGATGTCTTAGACTTCACTCTGTTGAGGAGAGCCCTCCGATGAGCTAGTAGGCAAGGGTTGAGAACCTTCCATATTTTCTGGGGGTAAGCCTTGCATTCTACCTGAATGGCATGGAGGGTCAATTGTGATCGAGTTAAAATCTTAAAAATAAAATTCTATGGCCTACTTGGGTAGAAAACTAGCACACGCTAGTAAAATTTAGGAAGCAAAACCAAATAAACAAGACCTTCTAATGTTGAGGTCACTAGTTGGTGATGAAATCCAACTTCCCAATGATGAGACAAGAAGGGGCTAGGCTAGGGTGGAAAATTTACATTGATGACTTGCTTAATGGACTTACACCCTGGTGCAAGATCCCACACATAATTGTGGGTATACCCTCCAAGGAGCCCGAGTGAGTCTGGCCAACGTCGATTCCAGGTAACATGAAGACTTTCCCCTTCACACTCACCTTGTTTAATACCCTAAAAATATAGGCTACTAAAGTTACCACCGACAAGAATAATGCATGGGGGAACAGTCGACAGTCTGATCCACATGCAAGGGCAGGTTATCTGGCCCAAAATCAACTTGAGAGGCTTCCACTTATCATTGTGGGTATACCTTCAAGTGACCCCCATAATATGTGCAATATCTACACCGATATCAACAAAGAAGGGTGAGTAACTCTGTCAATATCGATGTGACCTGAGGTTTGACCCTTGCGTGAGAAGGGCTTCCCAGGAAAAAATGTTGCAAATGGAATTTGACACTCCCTATCACAAGATACTATTGTGTTTTTTTTTCTTTGGAGAGTGTGTCTCACTGCTTGTTCCAAAGCTCTAGCCTAGCTAATGTTGGCGTAAAAGAGCCCTAGAAAAAGTTACTAGTTGAATTTTAAAATTGCGGAATATTATTAAAGGTTGTTGTTACTCAAGAGGAGATGGAGATGAAACCAATGTTGTGTGAGACTCTGACCCAACAATGCATAAGTAGGAATGAAAGATACAAATTTTTATTCTATGAATCGTATGTACAGGAGGGAAAGAGGAGTTTTTTGGAACAATCATGAGCTACGACGTATGATCTTCTTTAAAATGCAATATCAAATAATCATGAGCAATGCAAATTCTCTATTCGTGCTTTTTCAATACTTAAATACCAATATTTTCGAATAAAAAGTTGCTTAAAAGAAAGAAAATGTTTTCTATTTTTATTAGAAACCAACAACAGAGATGGAACTAAAAAAGTAAGGAACCAACGAAGAAAAGGGAATGCACAACAAACACCCCAAATGGATCTTTCAATAAAGACAAAAATAACAAACTGATAAAACTAGTCTCTTCAAATGCACAAGGGTAAGAAATTTCCAAGTAATAAGTGATTGAAAAAGACAATTAATATGAAATTTTAAACCAGTCACATGCTCCTGACCAAATAAGCACTCAGATTCTAGGATCCGAGATTATACCCTTGTTTGAAGAAAAAGGTCAAGAAGTAAAAATCAAGACAAAATGAAGAAGGAGAGATTTCGATTTCTAAAAATCAATCACTCACAAGATCTGAAGCCAAGAAGCATTCAATCACTGGCCAGAGAAGTTCTGCCTAGACACACAAACAAATCTGGGCATTTGAGGACACAAAAGGACTTAAACCAAAAAAATTTCAAGTGGGTTCGCAGGCTGGCAATGTGTTACAGTGCGAGAATCAAGGATTCTTGCAGGCTAGACATAGGTTGAACGCGAGGGGTTTGCACTGGACTGAACACTAGGGTACGAACTCAGGTGATTCTTGCAGGCTACTAAAGAGTGCAGTGCGAGAAGCTCTGTAAACAAGCAAAATTTGGAAAAAGGAAAAAAATTTTGAGAGAACTTTTGGACCCAAGGAGTCAGTGATGGTATCCTCAAGACTCAGAGATTGATGGGAATGAAAAATGGTAGGTTAAGAGAAAATGGCCAAGAAAAAACCAATAAAAACCACTAAAAATGGGTATGTTCCCCAGTGGAGTCACTAATTTTGTTAGCAAACAAATCGGTAGGTGCGGACACTAACAGATCTCCCTATATCCAACTAGATCTATAACAAAACAAGACAGGACACTACTCTTTCCCTAAGTTGTAATCATTGAATCTACTAGTAGAGAGGAATAAGTGACATACCTTTAGATCTCTTCCTTAGGTCTCTGTTTTTCCCACTTTGCTCTGGTTCTCTCATGCAATTAAGTCCAAGACAACACAAACCAACCAAAGTGAAGATAACAAAGTATATTCAAAGTCAACCTATGCATACGATCAATGAGTTACACAATAAAATAATAGTGATTTTATGGGAAAGGGACATGCCTCTGTATCATATTAAATGAAAGTAGAAGATTACAACTTGATCATCTTGATGTCGCAAGATTCCTTTTAGTGACCCTTGGTTCCAACACACACACTTGTTCTACAATTGTGTGAAGAATATCTAACACAACTTGATAGGCCAAATGGTGTCTTCAAGCTTCTATCCAAGCAGAGTTCCTCACACAATTCTTTCACCAATTCTTCATCCAATCTTGCTTAACCTTTTCAATGAGAAACCTTTCAATATATAGGAGAAGGAGAGATGGTTACATGGATGAGGATGATCCCACCAAATATGAGAAGTTAGTAGGATGCCAACCATACGAATGCCAACTCATTTTCTAGAATATTCCCTTCTAGAACCCTCGAGACTTCTTCTTTTTTCCAAGCTTAGAAACAGGTTTGCACCCTACCTATAGAGAAACCTGTGAACAGTTTGCATCCTAAGTGTCGGTGGCCTATGATAATCAAGCATTCTCACACCCTAATGCATAGGCAGCCTACGAACTCACTTTTAAAAATGTGTTTTTGCAAGAAGATAGCAGTCATTTTTCTCAAGAAAAAAGTCCTTGTTGGGAGCCTGAATACATCATTGTAGAGACATCATCAGAGTGACCAAAGCCATGTGTAACAAATAGGGCTACATTGAATTGTTGATTCTCCTAAGCCTCTTTCTCAAGGATCTCCTACATCATCTGCTCTGTAACAGGCCATTCCAGGCCTTGTTCCACTATTGCAATCACTTCGTCCAATTGTGAGTTGTGTCCCTCAAATTCTTCGAACACCTTGCAGGCTTCATCCTACAGAGGTTATACATTTTGTGTGACTTCCATTACCATGCCCTAGATGACAATGATCTACTGTTGCACTGTGCATTGTTCTTGATATCTCTTTTTTCTTTCAACTAAAGTGAGTAGCTTCATCTACGCGTGCACGGATAATTCCTGTTGTTGTGCCTCCTATAACTACACTTCCAGTTTCCTTGGCTATGGATCTTCTGTGAATTGTTGATATGTCTGTGCACTTCTATCACTCAATTGTTTGCACTCGTAGGAGAGGGCTCTTATCCCTACTACTATTTTCTTAGAGGCTTCCTCCCTATGGTCACTCACATCCTACGGGGTGCTTGGTACTGCTTGGACCTCCAACTTTGTCATCCTTGCTTGAATCTATTGGATGGTCTTAATGAAATTCACTACTTGAGCCTAGACCGACTCATGTTCCTCCTCTGCCAATCCTAGCATAAAGTGAAATGATTTACTCACTACTTGTTTGATTGTGGACCACTCTACAAGAAACTTCTCCTTTTCTCTCTGTATCTTGGTTTTTTCCTCATGAAGCATCCCCTGAAACTCTTCTCTCTCTCTCTCATATGCAACTATGCCATACCATGCTATTCGTAATTGTTCTAAGGCTTCATATTTCTATTGTTTCAAGGCTTTTGTAGCCTTCTCCTTCTCTTCCTAGACTTTCTAAAGTCGATCTTCTGTCGCATCTGCAAGTCTTCTCAATTGGGCTGGTTAATCCCCCAATTCCGGAATCTGTGACGCAGTGGGTACTATGCGAACCAAACAAATATTTTGTTGTAATTCCTTCAATTCCTTCTGGACCCTTCAATATATCTCTTCCTTATTCACTCCATATCTCTACAATATGTCCTCGAAAACGTCTTCCATAGCTCCATGGACCAAACTAATATCGTCCTCCATTGAGTGTTGCTTATAACTGGGGCTTATTAGCACATGTCTTCTATCTTGCTGAAGGTTTCTTAGGGGAAACCTTCCTCTTTTGCAGTGTTACTGTCTCAGTAGGGGTGTCTTCCGACGGTGTAGCTTCGCCTCCTCCTTGCTCATCCCCTCCTCCTTATCCATCTACTTCATCCTCTCATCCTCATTGGTCTCTATATCATGGAATTATTCCTACTTCTTCTTATTCTTCATCCCACTCGTCTGTCTGACATTGTCAACTCAGGTGACCATGGGGATTCCTATGGTGTTAGTGTTAGAGAGTTTTGCATCAGCGACATGTATAATGAATTCCTCTGGCCACTCCTTTTTTATCTTCTCCATGTCTTCATCTTTTATTTTGTAGTACGATCGTAACTCTCCCTTCTTCTCATCCCTATGCATAGTGATATAGATGAAATGTTGATCTTCATGAAACATTTCTATTGGTTTGTACTGGTGCAGGGTGTGCAGTTTCATGCATGGAAATGATTCTATGGGAACCTTCAGTTGCTGATAGTATGCATGAAACACAATGTTGGATTTCCACTACTTTTTCATGTCGTAGGTGTACCAAAAGTTATAAAAATGAGCAGCCAATGGATCTGATGGCTCAATCTTTAGAAAGGTGGCTCCTTCAGGAATTTTCCAAGAAACAAATGCGATCAAAATGATAATCCAACTGAAGTGGAATTCATATCTGAAATCCTGGGCTTTGTTAAAATCCTTCTCCACTCCATTGACAAGGTAACTCACCTAGTTCATCTACATGCCCTGCACACATTTTCCTATGAGGTCCACCACGAAACTGGTGACCTATGTGGGACAGTTCTTCCTTATGAGATTTGTAGCTATGAGTTGGCAAGCGAGGTGCATTGCACCATCCTGTATAGAGGCTACCTTGTAACCTCAATTTCCTTTTTCAACTTCATTGTAATATTCCTTGATGCACTATGCCAGGGAGCAGTATGAGGCCTTCCCTGGATAAAATTGCTGCGGGTCAGGTCCCTTCATACTTAAGCTTCTAATCTAGTGTATCTGTGTCATATCCATAGTAATCCTTTGGTCGAGCCACATGTATCTTCCATGATAACACGCCAGGAGGAGTTTACAAAACAAACAAGTCGGGGTGGACGAATGGACAGGAGGGGTAGACAAATGGATGGTGAGGTCTAGCTTCAGATAACACAACTTGACACTTCGACAATTTTCTGTTAGCTCAGTCATTCATAGCTAGAAAAAAGTGGTCATGGCGCAACGACCAACGGGTTAAATAAGCAGGGCACCATAAAAGATTATTCCAACAAACAGGAATGTTTCCATCAATGCGAATCTATCTATTATGGCACGTTCTCAATGTATAAAAGTGGTCCATCCACCCATAAATTTATTTTCTAGTTGTTCTAAAGCATCTCTCTAATGGTTGGGGAGCCTCCAATAGTCATATAGTTTCGCCATAACGAAGTCCCATTCTGCGTGGTATTGTTGTTCGAGCGAGGTTCAAATATTGCGAACCTGCCTCCTGCAAGGTTCTAGTCTAGAAAGTATTCCATCTAGTCTCTGTAGCTTTCTGCAACTTTTCCAACTTAGATTTATTTTTATTGATATTCCTTTCCTTCTTTCCTGTGATTTGAGTCTCTCTAAATTTTTTTGGAATCCTCTTTCCATTCTTATTCTTATCTTATCCTAGCGTAGTGACTTCGTACTACTGATGTGCTCTCAAAGGGTCTGAAGTTAATATCCCTTCTCTTAATACTTCCTGGGTGGGTATACTTATTTCCTGAATGGATAGGTCCTTCAAACCTTCTTGCATTATTTCAACCTTGATAGCTAATTCTCTTGATTTATGTTCCTCCTGCATTGTTACTTTGTTTTGTTGCTTCGACTTATCTTTTTGTTCTTATATTAGTCAGTCTATTTTAATATCTATGAAATACCTTAGTTCTTCCTTTTTCTTTTTTGTAGCTTGTTCCTCTGCTTTCCTTATGATTTGACCCTTCTCAATCCAAGGATTACCTAATAAAAGTGGGAAAGGGGCGTTGTCCCCAATAAACTTAATGACTTCAAATTCCTCTTCGATCGATGTTCCATGAAAAATAATAGGTACATTAGTAACTCTTCCACATAAGATTATCATCTTACCCTTAAACAAGCCTATCCTTCCCAATGAAGGTACCATAGCAGGCTTTCCAAAAATTTCCCAAGT
Organism: Picea engelmannii; assembly: GCA_009831015.1. Taxonomy (NCBI): domain Eukaryota; kingdom Viridiplantae; phylum Streptophyta; class Pinopsida; order Pinales; family Pinaceae; genus Picea; species Picea engelmannii. The sequence goes on along the minus strand of ML785129.1, from coordinate 28,556 downwards.
CTCTTCTGTCATAATATTTACTTGTCTTTACTCATCCAAGACACAGTCTATGTCAAAGTCTTCTATTTTTTTACTTATGTGTTGTTTTACTTTCAGGATCTCTGGTAAACTGACATCTTTAGGAATATCCATTGTTTCTTTCAACTGTAATAACATAGTTTGATCTTTCTCTGACCTTTTCTCTTTAGAAATTTATAACATGCTCTTAGTCAAGTGACTTCCTTCATAGTTTTCTTGTCTCATGTTCATTCATTCAACTTTATCAATTGTCCTTGGACAATCCTCAACCTCATGACCAACAATATTACAACAAAGAAAAATAGGACCTACGCTAGGGAATTCCTTAGCAAGATGTCCCGGTCTTCTATAGTTATAGCACAATGTAAATCCTCTTTTCCTTTTAAATTTTCCCCAACTTCTCTTGTACTATGCACTAGGATCACAGTGTTGGACCTGCAATCTACAAAGAAAAAATCTAGGTTCTTGCATCGACTTATTAGTCCAAAAATTCTTTCTATGCATAGGAATGACATATCTTTCTTCATTTATATTAAATTTACTCAGATCGACTCTTTCTTCCAACTGCGCCCTAGACTTCATACTAGGACAAAATCTGTTAAACATACTTAAATTCATTCTTTTGAAACAAACATTTTCTCTTATCTTTCTCTTGTCAAAGTACAAAGCTTTACTTCTTTTAAGATCTTACCTCTTTTCTTCAAATCAAATTTCTCTTTTAGAACAAAGCTTCGCAATTTAAGTAGAGTATTGCGCACTACAACAACATATCTATGCACACAACTTCTCTTTTCTTTACTTTAGTTCCCAACAATCACAGTTTCAGGTCCCAACAACGAAACCATTTTTTGGCATAGGGGAAGACCCAGGGTTCAATGCTTAACAGTGCACCAACAAAACCCTAACTATCGACCCTTTCAGTAACACCTCCAAAGTAGGCGAGGTCTCACTCGAAGTAGGAATAGGGGGGTTTATAGGATGCAGGTGTCTGTAACCAAGATGGGACACAGATATGTGATGATAACACTTCGCAGAGTACTCTATTAACACCTATAATATGATATGCATTAGTTCATTAGTTTTATTAACATCGTAGAACATACCCAAAGATAGATCAGTGCAGTAACAGTAAATGATTACATACCCTGAGAACTTAGCGATCTAGCATCTGTTAATCCTTAACACAATTAAAGCACTAAGCAAAAATAGATCTATCTATCATACACAATAATCAAGGCACTAAGAAAATAAATAACATAAATAACACAACACAATGCACATCAAAGACACAATATATACGTGGTTCACCCTAGTGTGGGGATACGTCCACCAACCACTTCACATTCTTTATTATTCATCCAAATCTTACATTCATTTTCTCTTGTGCACTAAGCCACAGATTCGAGCTTCGCATCGAACAGGAGATCTGTGCACTGAGCGCCGGATCCTCCTTCCAAATATAGGTCAAGGCATAGATCCAACTTCTCTATCAAGCACATATCCTTAACACATATACGTTATGTTTCACAAAGAACTCAAAACTACTTGCACTTAGATACCAAGACCTCGCTACTTGTACCATACATTCTTACTTATTTATACTTTTACAAACCCTTACAATAAGGCCTAATCATGGGTAAACACCCCATGGGCCGACATCCCATAACCCATTACAAAAACCCTAGACGACCCCTTACTATGTCCACATAGCCCGCAAAATAAGTGAGATATGCGATCTCAGCTCCGCCTGGGTGCTCCTTCTTTGAATAATGCGTTGAAGTACAAAAGTGGTCCAAACCTGACCAAGGTTTCCTCAAAACTTGGTTGAGGGATAACACTGTTGTATAGCTGTTAGAACATGCATATGTGGAAAAATATATTTTTTTAGCTCTCGGAACTGTAAAATGGACTTCAAATTTGCATAGGGAAATGGAAAATTTCTTATGAGCAAGTTTCATGGGGTGAGGAAAATATTTCTCTAACACCCCCATGTCAAGCATTGGTGCCCAAAACTTACTAGGAGAAAATTTCCATAGATGAATATAGAATATATGAGGTCAATCCCACTTGGGGTTTTATTGTGGATGCGGTCAAGGAACAATACTACCATGTTGATAACTATGAAGACGAGTACATGATATCCACCACACTGTGGCAAGAGAAGATCCAAACAATATCGGAGTTCAAAAATAATTTCCATACCTTGCACACCAAGCTGGGTATCAAAGACTTCTAGTGACATCTAGTTATGAAATACTGTGGGGATCTGCATAGGTACATCCAAAAATAAATGGATTTACTAAACATCTCATCATTAGGAGTTTCCTATCGATATGTTGTCAATATAGAGAAGAAATTTAGGCACCAGAACAAATGAGAGTTCATATCTACAAATACGAAACAACCAAAGAATCGTAAATATGGCCCTAACCAACACCCTCCCAAGTCGAAGATGTAGGAAAATAAAGGTAAAGGAAAGACGAAGAATGACACTAGGAAGTTCTATGACTTCCACAAAATCCCATGGAACAACACTCATGAATGTTGCTTGAAACATTCATTGGTGGCCGAGGTTAAATACATGGAGTTGAACCATAATTTGGAATCTGGTACAGAAAATATTGAAAATAGACAGATCATCGACACATACCCTACTACTATTATCGCAACCAGAACAATTCAACTAGAAGAACTAGTAGATCCTGAAGAGGGGGAGAACATCTTCCATTCACAGATGTGGCTGAAGAGTGTTGGAGTTACTTCACACACACCTAGGATTTCTTTTTCCTAAGGTCTTTATTTGTTTATTAGTCATTATCTAGTCTCCTATATTTTAGGAGAGAATATTCCACCTGGAGAATATTCTCTTTCAGTTCACACTTTAGTTTGACTAGTTGAGTTGAGTTTAGATGTTGCATTGGGATCATCACCATGCAACATTGGGATCATCACCATGATAATTCAACCTTACCTTGGTGTCATCACCAAAGTGGTGCATTAGTCTTGATTCCTTAAGTTAACTCCTCAATACTTTCTGTTCAGTTAGTTAACTGAAGACTAGTTGACTAGTTAACTCAACTAGGTGGTAGTTCACTCTCGTAACTGCCTGAGAGACTAGAATAGGTGGTAGTTCACTCCTGTAACTATTGGTGTGTGTCCAGATCACTCTAGACCACCACTATGGTGACTTGTTTCACCCCAAGTTGAACTCATTGAGTTATACAAAGTATATCATGTGTAGATTATTCATTATTCATAACGGTTAATGAGAATTCTTTCCATTCTTTCTCTCCTTCTTCTTCTTTTCCAATTCTCTCTGCAAATGTGTGTATCATTGTTTAGCTAGATATATTTTGTGCAGGTAAACACATTTACATGGTATCAGAGCCAACAAAGTTCTAAGCAAAGCTACACCAAAAATTTTTGCAGGTACCGAAGATTGAAGACATCGAAAAGATGGAATTCCAAAAAAAAATTCATTCTTACACCTTAGAACTATTTTGCATGGAAGGATAAAATATCCATACATCTCTGATATAGAGGGTTGTATAGGTTAACCGTGAATACATATACAGAACTGACATCATCCATAGAAAAATCCAAGTACTTAAATCGCATGGATGAGGCACTCGAAACAATTTGCAGTCTTATTTCTCCCGATCTCCTTTTTCATATATCTTCCTGTAAGACTCCCAATGAAGCCTGGACCCCCTTTATGTATCTTTGGAAAATAGGATGAGATGAGGGGACACATGCTGGAGGTGGAATTACTCACATTGGATCCAAAAATCTTCGAGAATATCCAAGATTTCTTTACAAAATTCAAGGATTTATTGTCGCAACTCAAAGCTTGCGGGGTTGATAAATCGAAGGAGGAGAAACAAATGGTTCTCACCATTCTCTCCAAGATTGGAACTGAATTTTTTGTATTCTTATCCACTTTCCATACTGTCATATTCTCCTCTGGATCCACCTGGAAGATGCCTTCTCTTGAGGACTTTATCGAATCCCTGACACAAGAGAAAACCAAGCTCATCAACATGGGCACAATCAAAGGCCTAAGGGTGCATGCACTCAATGTGCATGATGGCAGCAACAAATATCAGAAATATAAATATAAATATAAGAGGAAATATCATGCACATACGAAGAAGGAAGGGTATAGAAAACCCTTCACTAATGCCTCCGGATCCAAAGGAGAAAAGGGAAGAAAAGGAGAGAAATGCACATACTGTCACAAAGGATTCCATTAAGAATCCACATGCATGAAAAAAAAATAGATATGATGTCTCAGATAATTCATAAAAACAACCTTGGAGATCACATCCCCGAGGGTGCAAAGAAGAAGAATCCAGAAGATATGAATTCCAAGAAAGGAAATTCTAGCTATGCCTTGATCGCAATCAACTCCTCTATTGATGCTTGGATCGTAGATTCAGGAGCATCACATCACATGGCTGCCTCAGAAGTAGTCTATTCTTCTTTGGATGCATGCAAAGGTCCTCCTATTCTGATGGGGGACAACTCTTTTGTCGAAGTCACCAACAAAGGAAGGATTGAACTCACCAATGGAAGCTTCGAGAATGTGTTGCATGTTCCCAAGCTTTTTGTCAACCTTCTCTCTGTATATCAAATGACGAATTTCAGAACTAGAAAGAGATTCATATTCACACCAAATTCCATGGACATATACGACATGAAAACCAACTCCAAGGTTTCTACCGGTGAGGTAAATCACTAGTCTAGATTGTATACATTTTCTGAATTCATTGAACCTGATTCTGCTTTACCTCTTACTCATGCTGATGAAAGTAGTAGGATATGGCACGAAAGGTTTGGACATTTGAATTTCAGATACATGCAACATCTTAGCAAGAAAATATTAGTTGATGGTTTACTAGACATCCATTTCTCCAAGGGAGTATGTGAGGGATGTGTTCTCAGAAAACACCCTCAAGAGAAATTTGACAAAGGAAAGTCTCAGCAAGCTTCCGCACCTTTAGATCTAATCCACAGTGACCTCATGGGTCATTTTCCGCATCCATCGATCAACAAAGTGATGTTTGTTCTCATTTTTGTTGATGATTTCTCACGTTTTACTTAGATCTACTTTCTCAGACAAAAATTCGAGGTCTTTCAACACCTCAAAGATTTCAAAGCTTTGGTTGAGACACAGTTCGGAAAGAATATCAAAGTCCTCTGAAATGATAACGGGGGAGAGTATGTGAATCATGATATTCATAATCTTTTTCATGAGGCAGGGATTCAGTTGCAACATACAGTTCCCTACACTCCACAACAAAACGAAGTAGCCGAGTGGAAAAACAAATCTCTAAAGGAGATGGCATATTGCATGTTGCATGCAAAGTCACTACCACAAAGACTATGGGCTGAAGCACTTAATTGTGCAACATACATCCAAAACAGATCTCATATATCTATCAAGAATAAGACCCCCTACGAGGCTTGGAGCGGCCTCAAACCGGAAGTGGCCCACTTTCACATTTTTGGTTCACGTGCATGGGCCCAAATTCCCCTTGAAAAGAGGAAGGCACTTGATCCACAGAGCACTGAGTGCATTTTTGTTGGATACCCCAATGGTGTGAAGGGATATCATCTTATTGATCTTTCCTTAGACCAACTCATCATTGAGTGTAGTGTCCAATTCGAGGAAAGTATCTCGCATGTACCTCAACAGTCTCATGCAAACACCTTCACTCTTCCACCTGTCCGAGATGATGAGCATGCACATGATGACTCTTCTTCAGATGTGAGTTCAGATTTAGAGGACTCAGATGATTCAGATTTAGAGTCAGTACAGTCAGATGCAGAGTCAGAGCATCCAGATGCAGTTGCAGAGCCAGAGCAGAGGCCCAAGTGGGCACATACTACTCTTCAACATGTAGGGGATCTCATTGGTGATCTAGACGATACTAGGAGGACTCGATATGATTTCAAGGAGCCTCCTATTACACTCACTGACACTGAACCATTGCCTTCTAGGCATATTTTCTTGGTTCAGTCTTCAGATCCACAGTCTTATGGTGAGGCTGTTGGAAATCCCTTTTGGGAATCTGCCATGCAGGAGGAGTACAACTCCCTCCTTAAGAACCAGATTTGGGATCTAGTTCCCCTTCCTTCTAGGAGGAAACTTGTCATATGCAGATGGGTCTACAGAACCAAAAGCACAGCAGATGGATAGATTAGCAGATATAAAGCTAGGCTTGTCATCAAAGGCTTTCAACAGGTTCATGGTATTGACTATGATAAGACCTTCGCTCCAGTAGCAAAGATGGATTCCATTTGATTGGCCCTTGCCATTGCGGCAACCAAGGGATGGGAAGTCCATCAGATGGATGTGAAGAATGCATTTCTTCACAGTGATCTCTTTGAGGATATCTACATGGAGCAACCCAAAGGATTTATGTAGGACTCATCTTTGGTCTGTCGACTAAAGAAGTCACTTTATGACCTCAAGCAGGATACGAGGGCATGGTATGCCAAGATGGAATCCTACCTATTGTCATATAACTTTGTAGGTTGTAAATTAGACCTGAATGTATACATGCTCAGGACAGCTGATTCACTTCTACTTTTAGTTCTGTATGTCGATGATTTGTTGATCACCGGTTGCTCGAATTCAGCGATAGTTGCAGTCAAGAGGATTCTTCATGATAGGTTTTTGATGACAGACATGGGTCCACTACACTTCTTCCTTGGACTTGAGATCAGTCATGATGCATTAGGAATCAAACTGTCTCAAGCCAAGTATGCACGAGATCTCCTTGAGAGATTTCACATGAAAAATTGCAAGTCTTCTCCGGCTCCTTTCCTATCAGGAGTCAAACTTGAGGATGGTGGGGAGACTCCAGTGGTTGACAACACACTGTAAAGATAGCTAGTGGGGATCTTATTGTATCTCAGACACTCCAGACCAGACCTCTCATATGCAGTTGGCGTAGTTTTCAGGTTCATGCAAGAGCTGCATGAGCTACATTGGAAATATCCAAAGCATATCCTTCGATACATACAAGGCACCATCACCTTTGGGATTCATTATGCAGTAAAATCTACATTAGATCTCATTGGGTTTACTGATTCTGATTGGGCTGGCGATAGCATTGATCACAAGTCCACATATGGTTACTCACTTAGTCTTGGTTCCGAGCCTATCCATTGGTCGAGTAAGAAGCAAGCTGCCATTTCTCTATCTTCAGCCGAGGCAGATTACAGAGGGGTAGTTAACATAACCATTCAGGCTATGTGGCTACAACATTTTATCACTAAGTTGGGCATTCAGTTTAATCGGTCGATTGTCATCTGGTGTGACAACCAGAGCACTTTGAAGTTCTGTAGAGATCCAATTCAGAGGCAATGGATGAAGCACATTGAGATCCGCATGCACTACATCCGAGACTTAGTACATGAGGGGATCATCGACTTACAGTTCTGTCCTTCAGCAGAATAGACGACCGACATTTTCACCAAGACCTTCACTGAGCAGAAATTCCATTCTCTGCGAGGTCGTCTTAGAGTCAAGGACACAGTTGCCTAGCAACTGTAGTTCTTCATTTTACATACATTGTACCTTGAGGGGGGGGTTTTCCCATGAGGTTTTCCCTCTTTCCTCACTTTATTTTCAGTGTATCTTTTGTACTTGGGTACCTAACATGGCCTCGTTGCCGAGACCCAATATTTATTTTTACCATAGTGATGTTCAGGGGGTGTGTTGGAGTTACTTCACACACACCTAGGATTTCTTTTTCCTAAGGTATTTTTTTTTATTAGTTATTATCCATTCTCCTATATTTTAGGAGAGAATATTCCACCTGGAGAATATTCTCTTTCAGTTCACACTTCAGTTTGACTAGTTGAGTTCAGTTTGGATGTTGCATTGGGATCATCACCATGCAACATTGGGATCATCACCATGATAATTAGACCTTACCTTGGTATCATCACCAAAGTGGCGCATTAGCCTTTATTCCTTAAGTTAACTCCTCAATACTTTCTATTTAGTCAATTAACTAAAGACTAGTTGACTAGTTAACTCAACTAGGTGGCAGTTCACTCCCATAACTGCCTGAGAGACTAGAATAGGTGGAAATTCACTCCTGTAACTATTGGTGTGTGTCTAGATCACTCCAGACCACCACTATGGTGACTTGGTTCACCCCAATTCGAACTCATTGAGTTATACAGAGCATATCATGTGTAAATTATTCATTATTCATAACGGTTAATGAGAATTCTTTCCATTCTTTCTCTCCTTCTTCTTCTTTTCCAATTCTCTCTTCAAATGTGTGTATCATTGTTTAGCTAGATCTATTTTGTGCAGGTCAACACATTCACAAAGAGGACCCCATTTCATTTCATTGTTGATAGCGGTACCTAGAAGAACCTCATATTAGTTGAGGTCGTCAAATAGTTGGGGTTGTCGACAATACCACACCCATAACCTTACAACATCAGGTTGCTTCACTAGGGATGAGATTTTTGTGTCAGCCAATAGTATCACCTGTCCTATGGCATCCAACCATTCAAGGATGAGGTAGTGTATTATGTTTGTCGTATTGATGTTTGTGTTGTTTTTTGGGGCCAACCATATATATGGAAACGTCGTTTTGTTTATGATTCTTGACCCCTAGTGTCATTATTACTTCGGGGGGTCATCTCTACAGGATACCAGAGGTAGTTATGACTATTATTCCACCAAAATATTGTCTCAAGGTAGTATCTCATACTGCAAAATTCATCCTCTTCATAGTATGTTCAAAGTATGCACAAAAATCTAGTACAACCACTGCAACCTCAACACCTTCTATCCAACAGAAGTAGAGTGCGAAAGAGAAAGTAGATATTATTCCTTCACCTACAAGGGTGCCTATACAATGCCCCATCAAGCCCAAAGAAAATAGGTTAGTGGAAAAAATTCAACCCCTCCATCAATAGGTTCGTGATAGCCTACCACATACCAAGAAACACAACTTCTCCAATAAGGCACGCAGCTCACCAAGATTCAGATTCAGAAATTGCTTTCCCCTCTTCCCTTGGCACTCAACACAATGGATACCATTTCTTTCTAAGGGAGGAGGATTGATCCAGGTGATATTGTTGTCCACTCACATGTTTGAATTCTAACTGACTCATCTTGACAGTTTTCAGTTCAACACATTTCTATATAATGCAAACAATTATTTGTAATTATGGGTTTTTCACTTAGGGGGTTGTCCTGAAGCTCTACACAACATCCATGTGGATATTGGTGGCTTCCCACCTATTCCAACTAGATCATTTTGGAATTTTCATGTGAGTACATCATTTTGTACTTCCAGGGTGGTTTTAGGGATCTAAATAGTGTTTTATTGTCTTTACATAGTCAAACTGTAGACAGAGTTAGTGTTTGATGAAATAATGTGTAGTTCCCAAAAATAACTTCGAACGGGCTATCACATGCCTAAAACAAAGATTGTATGAAAAAGTTATGACCCTTGGAAGTTAATGTACTAACTTACCTCAACGGGGCCCACATAACTTTTGGTGCTTCATCTCGTATGGTTAGGGTTTTGGATGTCTATGGTTTTGGCATTCATGTTTATCATAAAAATGACTTCAGAGCCTCATTGTAATCATCTTATTGAAAATGAGTGTAGCCGTCAAATCTCTTCTCCAAGAAAAATACGCCACCATTATAGCGAGTCTTTCACTCTATATTTTACAGTCTCTGTACATTTCTTTCATTAATATAAAGCATGTATTGTTTTATTTCTTTGTTTCTGGAAATTTTTATGTGTATTTAATTTTAATATATTTGCTTTCATTTTTTTCCAAAAATAATCTATATCAAGTATAAAGAGAGAGATAAATGTAGGAGAGAGGGGTAGATGTAGGAGAGAGACAGAATAGATAGTGGGAGGGAAGGGGGGAGAGTGTGTGTGTGAGAGTGTGAGAGGGGGAGAAAGCAAGACAAAGATGATGGGTAGAGAAAATGTTTGAGAGGGAGGGGAGTGAGAGGGATAGTGAGAGGAAGAGGGGGGAGAAAGAGAGGGAGACATAAAAGAGGGGGTAGAGAGAGAGAGAGAGAGAGTTACAATAAGGGTGGGAGATAAAGGGAGATAGATAGGGTAGGTAGCTAGAGATAGACAGATAGAGAGGGAGAGATATTGAGGCTGGGAATAACAACGAGGAGAGAGAAAAAGAGTGGAAGACAGGTGGAAGAGAGAGGGGGGGTAATAGATGATGGAGGGACAAAGGGAAAGTGGAAGAGACAACGGGGGGGAGATATAGAGAGGGAGTGGGTGTGAGTGTGTGAGACATGACAAGGCAATGTCTATATCAAGGTATTTCCATGCCTTGCAATGTCTAGGTCTTTCCATGTCTATGTATTATCATCTATAAGTTTG
>ML785128.1:568265-581452 GCA_009831015.1 Picea engelmannii | reverse complement strand
CCTCTCCCCATAGCTCACGCCCTCACTAGATTAGTGCCCCCTTTGGTGGAGATTCACTCCACTCACACCCAAACCTAAGCCATTTGCCAAAAATGGCAAATGGGCCCTCCTAACCTACCTAGTGCGCCCCCCTTACCTAATTTCTAACCTATCCTAAGCCCACAACTCACCCATTCATCAATTTGTTGATTCAAACCCTAAGTGGGGCGCCCCTCTTCTAGAGATTTGCTCTCTAGCTCTCAAACCAACACTTGGCATTCATCCAAGTGCTTTCTCTTGGCCTCTAGGGGTATAAAGAGAAGACTTCCTCACACTTTTAACTCACCATTCTTTGAGCTAATGTTATGCTACCGAATTCTTGCCATCTTCTTGCTCTTGCCATCTTTCATTCACTCATTTTCTCTTGAGATCTTTGGAGCAATTAGTTGCCCAAGGTTCTCACACTTTTGGATACAATAAGAAAAGCTTTGGAGGAACTTTGGATCTACTAAGATTAGTCTTGTATATCAACTAAACATGAGGTGATCTTGTTCTTTTGCATTGTGTGATTTTATTTGTTAGCATCTTGGGTAAATTAGTTTACTTGGGTAGGTCAAATAAACATTAGTGTTGATGATCTATGTATTGCTGATTAAATAGGGTTATGAATTAGTTCATTTTCTTTATACTAATCATCATACTGTGCTGTTATAGACTCACATTGTGTTTGGAGTGCAGAGTTGTTTCACAGGTTGTGGTTTGGAAGAGACTTTAGAGCAGATTTCAACCATTACTTGCATAAACTCCTTGCTTTTTCTTTTGGATCTGATATATTGCTGTCATTCCATATTATTTTCTGTAGCTAACCATCTCTTTGATAGGTCAAAAAATCAATTTTATATTTCTGATTTCTTTGCTGGAAATTTCTGTGTAAAAACAGAAATTTTCTGTAACATATTTTGGTGGTTTTGCAGCATTTTCAGCAAGCTTTTGCTTGTTGTTTTTTGCAGGTTAGTGACAGATCTAAAGGTATATGCTGCCCAAAAACACCTAGGAGGCTTCCCAACTCACTTCTAATTGGTTGGGTAACACTTTTCTCCTTCTCTCCTTCAAATTTCTAAGTTTTTTCCATATTTCTTCACTCTTTTGGGCCCTAAATCATAAGCTAGCTTAGATTAGTTTGTTTATTCTTTAGCATAGTTTATTCTTTTGTCTATATATTGTTAGCTTAGTTTGTCTTTCATTTCATTAAGTTGTTAAAGTCTAAGCTACCCTCTTTGGCCAATATTGGAAAGGCTTGCCTCCACCTTGGCCATTGAAGTGGTGTTTTCTTTCGAAGTTTTATTCTTTTTGCTTCTAAAATTTGGTATCATAGCTATAAGTATTAATACTATTGAGATAGTTTATGCCTGAGCAGTCGGCCAAGAGCTTGTCTAATCTTCATATCTTCGAAGACATAAGACTAAATGCCATGCTTTCCTGTGCAGTTATATCTCAGTAATATTAATCTAACTTGCCGGCACCTTGGGGGAGTCATCCCCAAAATCGCCTTGGCTTAAAGGGAAACTAATACTCTTGTGATGATTAATGTTTAATGGTTAAATTCTCTAGTTAGTAATCACACATAGTTTCCTTTTCAAGTTTATCTCATATGCTCATAATCTCATGCTTAATGGTTGAATGATTTATAATGTCCTTTAAATAGTAGATCTTTAAGTAACATAAGTCATTTAGCTTGCTTACTTCTAGCATATGTGATCTAGTATTTGGGTTTAAGATCTTAAGTATAACTTGTTAAATCTTTTCTTTCTTCATGCTTACATCTTTCACATGATTTAACACTTTTTACATGCATGGTTGATGGTAGATCTTAATCATAAGTTAAATTTCTAAAATGATGATGTGATGTTCTTATTGCTTAATGTTCATTTACCTATTGTGGCATAACCTCACATTCTAAGTCATTTCATTTTCAGATCTATTCTAAAGCACTCATTAAAGTTTAAGCTATCTTGCTTCATGGTTATTTGCTCACAAACATAACTTAAATTTTCTTTCAAGCAAGTTTAATTTTCTGTTATATAGCAAGTTGTTCTTGCTTTTATATCTCACACTTAACTTGCATCTTTATGTGGAATGATCTATAATTAATTGACATATCTTGTGTATCATTTCCATATAATTTTATGTGGTGAATGCTTTTATTTTCAAGCTGTTAAACACACTTTTTGGAGCATTTGCAGTTTCGGCCATACCCTTAAACGCTCAATTTTAAGTGCCTAAAACTTGTCTAAAACTCACCCAACACATCTAAAGACCCACCCGCGGGTCATAACAACACTTAGAAACATTTTAGGGGCCTCATTCATCCATCTCCACCATCTAAAACGGGTTTGAGGGACACCCAGGCGGAAGTGGCGGGGGACCGTCTCGTGATTTCGTTGGGGAGATCTTTCCTGGGAGAACTCTTACTGTCAGGGCTGACCGAGGAAGCTAGGGTAAGGACTCGTTGTCTTACTATCTTGAGCACCAGGCAGTCATTTGGCCAAGGGAGGAGGAAGCTTGAAGCACACATCTAGTTTAGGGGGAAGGGAATTAAAATTAACCAATCTTTAAGAAACTCCTTAAACACTTAGTTGCATAGATCACATTTGTATGTTTGGGGGTATTAGATGTATGCATAGGCAAACACCTTGGTGATAATCTTATTGTTTAATTTATCTTCATTGCAACTTGTTGGTTATGTTTCTAATGTCTATGTGAATGTTTGAGTATACATTGAATATCTTGTTGATTCGATTGTTGTGGTGTGAGTCAAGAAAGTGTTGAGTATCCCACTTGGGGAGGCATCACTTTCTTTGATTCTTAAGTGCTTTGTGTGGTGGCCAGTGAAGGCGGTCCAATAGAGTAAGTGCTATTGGGGCATGCTTGGCAAATTGATGAACACTTACTTTGTATCTTTGTATGTTGTTGTATCTTTGTAAATGGTGTAATTATTGTAACACTTGATATTCTTTTGTAAGTAATATAACTTTGGGTTTGTGGGTAATCTAACTTGATTTATTTGTAATATTTTTGTAATAAACCACCCTTAAACTTCTAGTTGACCCCATTTGCCCAACCTTAGGCACTAGTCTTAGTTGACCTAGGGAAAGGGTTGACTTTTATTTAGAATAGACTTGCACTTGCATTGCCGCTTGAGCATCTTAGGCTAGTTTTCCCCTTGGCCTTTAACAAATTAAAACTAACTCCTAGAACCTTAACACTAAAATCAATCTAGTAACTAGGGACTACCCCCCTTGGCTTCCCTAGGAGTAAGCCTAGAAGGAAGAAGTTCCAGTCAAGGTGACAGTGTGGACTGAGAACTTAGACATTGTGTCTCCGAGGACACACTAAGTGAGCAAGACTTAGCTCACGTTAGCAAGTGTGTATTAGGACGGCAACAGGTGGCATAGCCAAGAGAAAGAGGATCTCATCACGAGTCAGCCTTCTCATTTCCGTGAAATGCTTGTGGGTAACATTGCCACCACTGGTCACCATGCCAGGGCAGTTTTTCCCTAACTAGCCTCTTGAAAGAAAAATCAATAAGAATAAAAGATAAAAGGCATGAATGGGCTTGGAAACATTTGCATCCATGACAAGGTGCAGCTCACCCTCTTCAGAGGCACCCACAAGTAAGCCATACATTTCCCTGCTATCACTGCACCCATTGCCCACACATCCCTTACCACCTCATCCACTCACATGGCCTGGATTTGACTTCACCCGAAAACATCCCACATCCAATGAGCATTAGCCCAATAGGACTTCCTAGCATCCCCTCCAAACTTGGCCTGTAGAATAGCATAACGTCTTTGAGCACTTGTCCGGGTAAAGGGGGTTTCATGCACATGTTTAAATAACTTGATGATTAGATGTGATTGACATTGCTATGATCCATGTGACTTATGACCCCATGGAGGGCGTATTTGTTGATGTTGTTGAGCCACACCCGATGCACAGGTACATATGGGGAGATAATTAGTTCAGACCTCCATAGGGCTAAGAGCCCACCAGATGGATGTTGAGTCCCTAGCCAGGGGCAAAGACAGATCAGAGGGTTGCACAGAGAGAGAGGAGGGTGTTTCACCATGGACAGCCTGGCAGGCCTGGGCCCAGGGGTTTGTGCCCTTTTCACCATGATGTAGGCCTTGGAAGGCCCATGACATCACCCAGGTCACCCATGACGTCACCCAGCGTTTTGGATATTTTGGAGGTAGTTGTGTGCCATGTGGCATGTGTGGCAGGATCCTGAGGCCCAAGGAGGCCTAACATTTTGCTCCAGGAGGCCAATGTTTCCCAAAAAGGGCCTAACGTCACCCTAAAAGGGCATGACGTCACCTTTACAACTTGTTTTAGGGTTTAATTATGACATTTAATGTAAAAACTGGATATTATGTGTAATAGGCCATGTCGGCCTTTTTTGACCTAATTCTGGTCATTAGTATTGTATAAATAAGGGTTTAAACCCTTGTATTTTTCATCATCTTTCACTCACACTTCTGAGGACTGAAATTTGCGCCCTCCTTAGGGTTTCTTGGCTTAAATTTTAGGCGCACTTGTTGAGGAAGGCTAAATTTGGATTATTTTGGCAAGTTTCTTGGTGGATGTGTTCAACTAGGGTTCTTCTTGATGAATTCTTGATGTATGTAAGTGATATTTTTGCAATTCTTCTTAATTGAATGGTTATAGTTTTATTTATCTTGCATTTACATTCAAGATTATGAAATTGCTTGATTAAACCCTAGGAAGACTAGCACATGTTATTGTCCTAGCTTCAAAAGCTTTCACCTACTAGATCTTATCAAGAGGCCACTTTCCTTGAAGCATATGCTAAGGCCTTGCCATTGCAACACCTTAGTATCCATTGCTTCATCTTGGTCGTTTTTTGCTTCATCACTTGAGTTAAAGAGGGAGGAAATCTACTAAGGCCTAGTGTTACCTACACCTTAGTAGCTAGTTTCCCCTATGGTTTGATAATTGGAGCCTTGGGTTACCAACACTCCAATTTATCAATCTCTCTTGTCTTTAACTCTTCTACTATCATTACTTTCCTCCACCATTTGCTGCCACATCATTGACTCCATTTGCCCTAAAGCACTAGTCCAAGTCCTCTTTTGAGTAATTGATCAAAACAACAATCAAAACCTATTATTTGAGCTTCCTACTAACCCTTTCTAACCCTAGAATAGCTTAACCTACTAACAATATTGTTGTTGTTACTAAAGTAAGCTACAGCCATTAATTGCAGCATTAAAAGCTTCTAAAAGCATTTGAAAAGGTTGAATTATACATTGTCTTGTCTGCTTCTAACAAATGCTAGTATTATGATTTCAATGGTTAATGATTCTTAGTCATTTTGAAGCTATTTCAAGGCATTTAATGTGAAGTATCTCCCTATAAATATTGTTGTTATAATTTTCTGTTTACTTCATCATTATCAGCAAATTGCTTTATTGAGAAATTCTATGGTTTTATGAAGTGCTAACCGGCAGGTGTACCTGCAAATATACATAGTTTCTTGTTGCTTTGTCCCGAGCAGGCACACTTTGACATATTATCTTTTCATTGGTTATAAAACCGGACTTTCTAATTGGTGGTGACTTGTGAGAGGGGATCTTTATCTAGCCTTTAGACTTTGCCTTCTCAAACCCCCAGGTCACCGGGGACATCTCCCTTAGGCCTACCACCCTAAATAGAAAGAGACATCCTGTTGAGGTGACACTCATAGGATAGTCTCCAGTTACGCCAATTTGTTCTCCTTTTACCTTTTCTCTATCAAAGTACAAATTGCGCGATAACAGACCTCATTCTTGGTCTTCAGTAAATAGATCGAAGTCCTCTTGGAGTGGTCATCAATGAATGTCACATAATACTCACATCCACCTAAGGAAACTGATGACATGGGCCCGGCCCGCACACATCAGAGTGTACCAAATCAAGTATCCCAACTAATCTATTGTCACTGCTAGGAAAGACAGTCTTGGTGTACTTCCCAAGAACACACCCACTGCATACCTCATGATGCTCAGTGTCGAACTGTAGCAATCCTGTCACAATCTCCCTCAACACGCTCAAAGCTCCGCGATGCAATTGAGCCATCCTCCTATGCCATAGCTCACACAACTGATTGTTGTTGATGCTACTAGTCAAAGCATGTGATGGTTGAAAACTGAGTCTGTACAGTTTCCCATCACGAATCCAATCACTCCAGCTGATGTGATACTAGACCCCTTAGGGTAAATGAGAGCCTTGTCACCTTGGAATGACACCTCAAATCCCCTATCCTGAATGGTGGAAATTGATATCAGGTTCTTCTACGGCCCAGGGACATACAAGACATCCTTGAACACCATGGGTGGCCTCAACTCCCTCTGAAAAAAAACTATTCCACGCCCAGCCGCCCTGACTATGGTTTTATTCCCAAGCATTATCTCCAACTTGATCCCTGACTCTGTGAGATCAGTGAAGTGCTCTCTAACACCAGACATATGGCTTGAAGCTCCACTGTCTATGTACCATACACGAGTCTCAACCATAGACAGATTGACAAGCAAGGACATCTCCCTCTCAAACTGAGAGGCGAACTCATCCTCCTCAGTTGATGTTGTTGTACCGCCCTGCTTCCTCTTCTTCATGTTGGGACATTGTCCAGCATGGTGCCCCATCTTGTTACAAGCAAAGCATTTAACTTTGCTCATATCCCTCTGTTGCTCACCTCCCTTTTGTTGTTTCTTAGCCCCACCCTTGGGACCCTTCTTGGTCTTCTTCCTGCCCTTTGCCAAAAGAGAAAGATCCCCCTCATCATCCCCACCACACTACTGACTAGTAGATCCTAAGACAAACCTAAGCTCCTCCTGTACAAATTCATCCCATAGCCTCTCCCAACTGGGCATATGCTCTCTGGCTACAATGCCTCGTACAAAGCTCTCCCATGGTTTGGAGAAGCCATTTAAGGCTGTCATCACCAACTCAGATGATCCACTATCTCGCCCACAGATGCCAACTCATCATGAATCTGAGAAAATATCGTGAGGTATGAGGTGACTGAATCAGTCTTCGTCATCTTGGTGCCCCTCAACTTCCCCTGGAGCACCATCTTGCGGTTCTGGTTAGGGCTCTGGTAAAGACCGCACAAGGACTACCGCATCTGAAATGCAAAATCTTTACCAGAAAGATGAGGAATAATATGGTCTTTCACCACATCTACGATAGTCCTCTTGGCCTTGATGTTCCTCTACCTAAAATCTGCCAAGAGCACTACATCTGTAGGAGGAACCACGGGTTTTTCTGCAATATCCCATAGCTCAAGTTCCTCCAAGATCAAGACTATCCTATCCTTCCATGGAGACCAATTGCCAACCCCTGCTAGCCTATCCTCCACCCTCAACCCATCAACTGACATGACTGTCCATTGATGCTAAAACTGATGCTAAACTGACCAAGTAAAACTGCTGTCAAGGTGAGTGAAAATTCTGCCAACTGTTTGCAAAAATTATCAGCCCTCTCTTGTGCCCTAATGCTCTGATACCATGAAGAATTTCAAGGTTCCAAAAGACTGCCTAACAGGTCTGTCTTTGACACTGTTTAGGCATTGTTTCAAGGGTAAGAACAGGACCGTTTCACTTCAGTTTTAGGACTGTTTACAGATCTGAACTTGCTGCCCATTGATGCTGCCTTGTAGGACTGATTTACTGCTCTTTTAAAGCTGTTGTTTGAATGGGATTATTTAGGAAGTTTTGCTGTCCATGATTAGCACATTCAAAATACTTCAAAACAGTAAATACCCTTTAGATCTTTTACACTTTAAATGCTGATACGGAAATATGCAAACCACAGAATTTATACACAAGTATTTTTGGTCAACATGACCCTGGAAAAACTCCCATGGGAAAAACCAGTAGAAGAGGAAATGTATTATGGAGCTCTTAGAGAAATAGTACAGCAAAGAACAAACAAGAGGAACCTGGTTACAAATGCCAACTCCTCACAAGCTTGGCATGCAAGTCACCCTTGAAGTGTGCGCCCTTCTTGGGATTTGCACCCTTCTCCTTTGTTGCCTGCTACCTTGATCTTTGCGCCCCCTTTGGAGCTGTGCAAGCAAGTGCGCCCCTTAGCTCTTGGTGTGCC
The DNA here is from genome assembly GCA_009831015.1 of Picea engelmannii. Classification (NCBI taxonomy): domain Eukaryota; kingdom Viridiplantae; phylum Streptophyta; class Pinopsida; order Pinales; family Pinaceae; genus Picea; species Picea engelmannii. The sequence continues at coordinate 573,304 of ML785128.1, read as the reverse complement.
CTTCCTCAACTTGAGACAAGTGTGCCCTCAAACAATGGTGCGCTCTCATACACAAGTGTGCCTCCTTCTCCAAGCCTTGTGCGCCCCTTCTCCAATTGTCTTTTTCCTCTCCTCTCCTCACTCAAAAACTCATCAAGTGAACAATGAATATCCTTTCCCTCCTCTTTTCCTTTAGCCTCATCCTTAGGCTAACCTAGGAACCAATGGCCAGGATTAGATCTTGGCCAACCACGATCAAGGGTGGAGATTAAATCTCCCCCTTTACTTAAGTTCCCTAAGTCACTTTATGTTAATAAAGTCACTTTGTAACTTAAATGCTCATAAAGTCACTTTGACTTTATAACATAAAGTAAAGTGAGTGAAGGTCACTTTTTCCCCCTTGATTGTTAGACACTCAATAACACTAGGGGACCACTTCCCAAGGTACCAAAAGTCAACACTAATTTCTCCATATTACACTATATCAAATAGGGGTTTAGTAGTATCCCATATTACAAAATACAACCCATCACAACTTAAAGTCCAAGGATCAATAAGCTAACTACTAGGTGATTATGTTTGGCATACTTCCAAGTCATCCCTCTACACAAGATCTATTGAACCCAATCCGGGGTAGCCTGGGATAAAGGATTAATGCCTAGAAGACAAATGGCACCAAATACCGATGAATAAATGCCTCACATTCAAGTGGCACTCAAGGATGCATATGTTGATTACTAACACTACAATAAGCCCATTAAAACACATGCAACAATTATAACAACGAATTGGCACACAAATTGCATAGATAGCTCAAGTTGCCCAATGGATAAAAGCAGTATCAACCATCCTATAACTCTTTTGAGTGGCATTCCCATGGTTGCAATGTTAGACTTCCAACTAAACTTTTCTACTCTCAAAAGCCATAAATGCAACCAACAAGTAATTACACATAATGAATACATATATGGAATCTTGCATTAATAAATAACAAGCCAAACATGGCATATTATCATGTCTATAAAAATCCACAAGCCAAACCTTCACCAAATTCCTTAGAAATAACAACCTAATGATACAAAGTACAATGGCAAAGCATCAAGTATTCTTTATATATAATCTATCTTTAAGTATATACCACAATCAATTCATGCACATTAACCATGATAAACATAAACATTAGCCTATTATAGTTTTTGTAGATAAAGAAGTTGGCATATCATAGGTTTTTGTTTTTACACATGAACTCATCAAACATCAATGTGAAACATACAAAGCTTAACTTTTTATAATATACAATAAACAAAGAATGATATGTTAATCCATTTCATTCATGTACAATTTTTCAATGGACATATTGAAATAGACTCTATAGTAATACATTTACTAGTGCTAGCCCAAGGGGTTAGCTCAAACGGTTGTGGCCAATGTTGTTGAGTATTTGGCTAGTTTTGCAAGTGCTCGGTACAAATCCCCTTGGGTTAGGTACACTAGTCTATGCCAATGGATTTACTGGGGATACCATCCACGAATGTGGGGAATCATCCCTTGGGTTTTCCCATGAGGTTTTCCTTGGAAAAGATAATACATTTACTAGTGCTAAGGAAAAAATGATATCAATTATGTTATATGTTGAAGCATTACCTAGAGTTGTTGATGTTGACCTCAGCAAGCCAAGCCGTCAAGTACACCTAGATACAAAAATTATAGTTAACACCTATTTGAATCAAATACTTAACTCATGCCTCAAACAAAACTTTTAAATAGAATAAAAAACAAGTGGAAAATATTACCTTCACTCACCATTGTTGGCATCTAAGATATTTTATTATGTTGTTTTAGTTTTCTATGAGATGCTCATGTGATGAGGTGTATAAATTGACTACCTATGTAGTCAGTGAGTTCACTTATCTCATGTAAATGCTAATGCGCTAGCTGTTACCTATGTACTTTTTTTCTTGCTCGAAAAGGATGAAATCTAACTACTAGTATCACAAAAATTAGTATCTAACTACTAATTGTTACCTATGTACTTTTTTTTGCTTCATGATGATTAGATCCATGCATTCACTAGCCTTGGGAGGCTAACCACTCTTCTCCACTTGCATTTTTTAAAGGATCGAGGGCATTTTTTGCCTTGGGCGACACGTTTTGGGGAGATCCATTAATTATGGAGGAGGTCGTTTGGTCTTCCTAGGCCAATTTTGACTTGCTAGGTGGATTTACAACCTTTATTATTATTTTTGGGAGTTAGTTAGATCTAGAAACTCATCTTTTATTTGTATTTTGACCATTTAAAATAAAATTCAAATGAAAAATGGTCAAAGGTGGTCATAAAGTGAGTTGTCTAGTCATAAAGTGAGTTGTCTAGGTTATTTTTGAAATATTTTTGGTATTCATGAATCCTAGGCCATTAATGACTTTATGTTGGATTAGCCACTTTTATTTAATTTAGGAATTTATTTTTGACCATTTGTGACTAAGTCAATTATTTTAAATGGTCAAAAATTAATAATTAAGTGAGTTATATTTAAATTTCTCACTAAGAATTTATTTTTTACCATTTGTGAGTAAGTCAATTATTTTAAATGCTCAAAAATTAATTATAAGTGAGTTACTTATAATATTTTTATTATTTTAAATTTAATTTGGTAGAAAACCCTAAAGTGGGTTAGTATGTGGACAAAATCCAGTTGAGAAGGATCTATAAATACTCCTCACTTGATTTCATTTTGTAAGGCTTGCTTATGGTGGAAATACTATTGCTATGGCACTTCTATATTTTCGCTACATTTGTGTTCTTGTTCTCTTGGATAAATCGTTTTTCTCTTGGATGGATGATTGCAATATTTTGGATGATCATGGATGGATAATTAATGTGCAATGCTCTTGGTATACTCTTCTTCAAGTTATTGGGTGAGAGACTTCTAGTTTTATTTGTCCATTTATACATTTAATATTGTTCATGTGCTTGATTTAAACTAAGTTTAGGGATAGATTAATCTCTACAATCCTAGATCTAGTTTATTGATAAGATTTGTGACAAAGACTATGAGACTAACAACTTTGTTGCAGGTTTTATCATCTTATGAAATTTTTGCTAGATGTCTTGTTGATTTTAAACCTCTTGCACGATAGCTAACCCTACAACCTGTGAGGGAGATTTCTTTCTTCGGACTTTCTAGCCTCTCCTCCAAGCTTTGACTCCATACCCAAAGAGACTAAGGCACTGATCTTGCACCGGAGAACATGAAATTGTGCATTGGGAAGCGTGTTTTTCCACCAAGGCAGAGATTTGACAACAAAGAAGAAATCGCCCCACTAGGGTAACCCCTTTTCCCACTTGGGCGGCCTCATTTGAGGGGTTCCAGCCTCTCTTTCATTCTCTTTGCTGCAATTTTTACCCTAGTTAGGTTATCGACCCTAGATTAGATAGATCTTGAGTTTCCCCAGGTCAATTTAAGGAAATAAATAGTCAAATTTGAAGCCCTCTAGCTGATCTATAAATCTAGCATAATAGCTTTGTATTTTGATGGTTAGATTTTCTGTTGTACCTCAATGAATGCTACAGCCATAAGGCTGATTTTTACTGCAGAAAAAACCAATTCAGATTACTTCATCTAACCTTAACTTAATAGGCTAGTTTAGCTAGTTTTTTGTATCCTAATTTCTTTTAAATTTTACCTAAGTACTCTTGCTGATTTTAGAGGTTAATTTGTGGGTTTTAAATCAGTTTTCTTGGCTGATATCACTGCTGCAAATTGATATGTCAAATCTAGTTTATGTTCATAAAGTGTTCCAAAACCTTTGATAACTAGATCTTAGGTTCTATTTGGTCAAATTTAGCAAGTAAATAGTCAAAATTAAAGAGAATCAAAAGATCTATCACCTAGACTAATTAGTTTGTTCTTTTGGTAATTTACTTTTCTGCTGTACCTAATTGAATGCTACATCCACAAGGCTGATTTAACGCATAGAATTTCAGTTCAACTTAGCTTAGCTTAAAACCCAATTGGTAGATTAGTTTGCTAGCTTTACTTTCCTAGTTTATTACTAACTCCTCTAGACTTGTTTTAAGTGTTTAATTAGTAACTTTGGACTTAAATTTACTGCTGATTTTAATGCTGTCTTACACTTATATCAGATCTGGTGCATGTTACTTTGTCACTTAGTAAACATTGTTAAAGAGCCATTTTACATTACTAGCATAAATTGGGTAAATTGTGGAAATATTGTTGGTATGTAGATCTTGCATTTCCACATTTTATTTATCTCTTTTGATCTGATATAGTGTTAATGCCGATTAATTCAAGTGGTTATGTTTTCTCTCTTGTGCTTACATGGACATGTGATGAATCACTGTGTTGACCGCTCGTTTAGCACGGAGGTCAACTCATTTCATGAAGATTATCTATGTCGAAGACAGCAGGGTTCTACTGGGTGTTTTTAAACACCGGCACTTATATTTTTGTAAACGGGATTTCCGCACCCCTGCGAGGGTAATAATGTAATAATGTCTGCATGGATCATAGTTAGGTCAGGTACCTTGGATGTTGACATCAGGGGAGTTCCTTTCATCGGGGGTTTTTTAATCTCAGGGGATTAATGCGGCCTAACTAGTCGGGTTAATTTTCCGGAGTTTTTCCCTCCCAGGCTGCCTCCAAAGTGGTGGAAGGCGCTCTGATGATCTCATCCAATGAGTAACCTTTTAGGATGATTGTAAATGACCATGCTAGGCAGTGTCTTGAGTCTTGCGGAATTCCGTCGAGTCTAAGTCAGTTTTTTTTAAATTAATTAATTATTTTTTGAGCTTATATTGTAAAAACTTCGTCTTTGGGAGAAAGATAGGGGTATTTGTGCTCAAAATGAATGGAATAGCACTCCCTACACCCACTGGCCAAGTTTCATCTCAGTCGAACCTTTTTTGCCTTGTCAAAGTCCACTTAGAGTCAGTTAGGGCAAATAACAGCAATTTTAATTGCTGATGTGATTTTATTAAAAAATCACAAAACCTTTGTATTTTTGAGTTAAGTGAGTGGATGCAAGGTGGAAAGTGGCAA
>ML785128.1:553590-568165 GCA_009831015.1 Picea engelmannii | reverse complement strand
AAATGAGAGAGCCTTGCCTCTTATTTATACTCTCCAAGTAGCTTCCTTAAAAACATCTTCTAGGTCACTTGGCCCCACTTTCCTTATTTTAGGGTTAACCCACTTCTAATTTCTCTGTTAAATTTATTATTGAAATAATTTATTTTGTATTCACTTTGAATTGTAACACACTCATTACTTCACTTTATTATTTACCTTTTAAAATCTCTTAAACCACTTTGACTACTTTGACCTTTTGGGGCTTCTAGATGACATATGAGGGTTCTCCAACTTCGTAAGGCCATAACTCTCAAACCGTGAGGAGTTATGTGACGTTCCACATACCACTAGAAATGGAATGACATGTACTATCCATATAAAATAGTATTATCTGAAAATATATCATAACTCATACCGTTATCCATCAAACAAACCTAGGTCCATTACCCAAACCTGGGGTCTCCAACTTCTCATGGCCATAACTCTCTAACCGTGAGGAATTATGTGACGTTCCACATAGCACCGGAAATGGAATGACAAGCACTATCCATCTAGGATAGTTTACCTGACAAATTCATTGTCCTTCATCTCATTATTCCATAATTAAGCATGTGTTCTCTTACTCCGCAAAGCGTCTTCCCGTGAGGGCTTTTACCATAAGGGGACCACTTTGGAGTTCATCCATCTTTACTTCTTATCAACCATGACAAGACAATAATGAGTCATCTTTACACCAAACAATCTTGGGTCCATTACCCAAACCTTTGTGTTGCGGGGCTTTCTTCAAGGGTTGACATCAATGACAACCAACCTTAATCAACAGGACCAGTGTAATGGGATGGATGAGCGGGAAAAAGATGAAAGGTAGTAAGTATGGTGGGAGCGGACGATGACCTCTCATGAATTCCCCCCAATGGAAACTCAAACCCTATGGGAACCGGCTTACTAGGGCATCCTGTCATTCCCCCTAGGCGTGGTCAAGTAGAAAGGCATAAGGTCCAAGCACACGTTAGAAGCAAAAATAATTAAATGCACATATTCAAAATTTTTGAGGATCAGAGTGACACATACCATGATACCCAGACTCATTACCTCATGGAGCAAGACCCATCTTTGTTGCAAGACCAGGCCGATGTGATGGATGATGTTGTTGCTGACAAAGTGGAGGCGCTGAAGAAGAAAAGGATGGGCCCTCTAGGGCCATGCTCAAGTCGATTTGGCTCTCGAGAGTTGGTACTCCATGTCTAGGACCTATGGGCCTCGAGACATAATCTCCTTAGTTATCCCTAGGCTAGGGGATAACATCTGGCTCCAACTCGGAGACATGTGCTCACCGTAGAGCGCATGAGAACCTCAACATCTCTGGCATAACCTGTGACCTGCTTGATCTCAACATAAGACTATTAACAATCATTTGGGGTGGTGATATCACCCTCGACTCATATATATATTGATATTCTTCGATGACATCTTGGTATACAACGAGACATGGCAGGAGCACCTAAGGCACTTGGATGAGATACTCAACATCATGGGTCCCAATCACTATATGCCAAGGAGTCAAAGTGTGAGTTTGGCATGACAAAGCTGCTTTATTTGGGCCACATTATCAGTGCACAGGGGGTACAAGTGCACCAGGAGAAGATTGGGGCCATTTTGGATTGGATTGGCCAACGCCCAGGATTGCGGAATAGGGTCATCAGGGAGTGTTTGATCAGATGGAGAGGGCTTCCAGTGGAGGATGCTACTTTGGAGAGTGCGCAGGTTTTGCAGTACCCTGGGTTAGTATTGCTTGGGGACAAGCAATCTCGGGAAGGGAGGACTGTAATATCCCTTTCTAAGTAGGAGCTCCAGAGAGGAGGGATTAGTAGTCTAAACATCCCCGTTAGACTATAGCCAGGGAGATACAGGGGAAAACAGGGTCACTTGATGTTACTTCACTAGAGAATGTTATAATTTGAAAGTGACATTAAGTGAAAAGTGGGTAAAAGCACCTTTAAGTGATTTTGAGCTAAAAATAGAGGGGTGCATAAGTGAGGGAGCTAAGAATGGAGGTCAACAATGAATTAGGGTTTTGGAGGAGTATATGAAGAGGAAAAGCGACCTAATTCCTCATTATGCATCTTATGCTTTGACAGTTGAGCTTTGAGGAGATTACACAGGTTCAGGCAAATCAGTGGAGATTGTGGATTCCAGGAGGAAGACACCAGTGGGTTGATTTCGGTGTTGAGAGACACACCCTAGTCACCGGGAAGATCACCCAGATCTTTCATTGTTTTGCAGCAGCAGTTTATATCTTCATACAGCTAGTGCGCACTTCATCAGGAGGAGGGCGCAAGTGCTAGGAGATGCTTTGGGTTAGCTCGTCCCGCCCTGGGAGAATTTATAGATTTCCTTCCGACTCAGTTTTGAGGAAGGCAGGGCACATCTTTTGAGCTATTGCTCGTCATCTTTCGACGGAGGGTCCTCTTGGGCGCATCAGTCAACCAATGAGGGTGCAACAGTTGGGGAGGATACATTTAGGGTTCCTGAGAGATCACCATATCAGATCTAGGGAAACCCTTCCGACCCATTACAGAGGATACTAGGGCGCTCAGTTTGAGATACATACAGCCAAATTCCGACGGTGGAATCACTAGGTAGCAACAGTTGACAGCAGTAGGGGCACAACCCCCCCAGGGGATCCCATCTGGGGTCAATACAGATCAACAAAGGGTCGATCTTCAATCCGATAGACATTTGGAGTGTGTAGGAGGTCAGGTCGCATTGTTTAAGATAGATTCCAGACAGATCCGAGTTTAGCCACCAGGGAGAGCTTTCCATTCTTGGAGCAGTTGCCATAGCATAAAATAGTTCATATTGCTCATCCATTGACCCAACATCATTCTTCTTTGATCTAACCGAGAGATTCATTTTATTTCACCGCATGCGACATTGTATTCAGTCTTATTTCATAATACATAGATTGCAGTTGTTCTGTGTTCTTTATCTATTGCATGCTTGATTATATACTGTTAAACCACTGTTCCACTTGCAAAAATCACCACATGTTAAAACTGAATTACTAAACTCATCCAAAAACCCAAAGTGTATCAGTTCCGACAACAAATACTAGGAAGTTGAGTCACATATTCCGATCTACGGAATTAGGGATATTACAGTGGTATTAGAGCTTTAGTCCTGCTAGCATGTGACTAAAGTCGATGAGTTTAGCAGATAACCTAGAGGATCATGAGCATGTAGGTGACGAATATGTCACTTACAACAGACGCAGGGAAAGGAGGAGACCTAGGCCAGATTATCCCCCCTTTTCTCCCAGCTCAGAGGAAGAGGAAGAGGCGCATAGGGAAGCAGAGAGAAGGACAGAGCATGAGGCAGAGAGAATGATGGGAGACAGATATGAGAGACCAGAGGGTAGTGACAAGGCCCCCATGGACCTAGAGGCAACCCTCATGCAGGTCCTCAGCAACTTAGTGGTCTGTCAGCAGGCTATGACTCAGTCGTTGGCATAAATGGCCGATAGGTTGGCCACAGGGAGCATGTTGGGCACACAAGCCCCACATGCAACGCAGGGGAACTCAGGGGCATGCAACAGACCCCATTCACCTACTCGCACATATACTTCTTCGAGTAGGATTCCTAGACCATTATTCCCCATCTTTCAGAGGACACCCCCAACAACAACACAACAACTGATAGCATAGAGGAAACCCACACAGGCAGAGGATATTGTCGAGTATAGGAGAGAGTATGCAACATTGGGACCAAATTTCCGTCAGGACATGACCCTAGTTGAGTATTGTGGATGCAGGCTCAGGAACCGTCCCAGAGATACTCAAAGGGGAGGACAACAACAACAACAGCAGGGGCATAACATAGAGATCCGAAAAGTTGGTAAACTCACTATACCTTCTTTTGACGGATCATCCAAATGCACTGCCAGAGCTTGGGTACAAAAATTTGACACGTACTACAAGCTCAACCAAATGACAGAGACTGAGGCCATCAGTTTCGCTACCCTGCATTTGGAGGGTGAAGAACATGAGTGGTGGCATCATGGACTGGTGACATTGGGTCACAGTCACATCACTTCTTACAGGGAGTTCACAGATGATCATGGACAGGTTTGACACGAGGGATCCAGAGTTCCATTTCAGGGACTTAGCTCAGTTGAGGCAGACTGGCACGCCGAAGGCATTCATCACAGAGTTCCATAGGGTAGTCGTGGCAGTGATAGATATTTCAGAGCCTAGGTTAGTCATGTTTTTCACAGAGGGGCTCACAGAATCCTTGAGAGGATGGGTGAAGGCCTACAAGCCTCACACATTACAGGATGCCATCCTACGCACTAGAGATATAGTAGACTCAGTGCCAAAAACTAAAACTTTCTCCAAACCCTTTGTGCCACAGAAGGACAGAGATAGGAAGCCATTCCAGAGAGAGTGGAAGGGCAAGGAGAAGTTGGATGATGAGACGAGGCAAGAGCTTATGAGGAAGAAGTTCTGCTTCACCTGCAAGGACCCTTGGGTCCTCGGCCACAGGTGCATGGGCAAGGGAGAAATCCATTACATAGAGGTGGAAACAAATAGTGACGAGGAGGGACAGGACAATGATCTCAGTAGCTTGGAGGAGGAGCCATTGCAAGCGGAGGATCAACCTCCCAAGAGACCTTCAACACTGGAAGGGACTTAGCCATCAGTAGAGCCACAAACTCGTGAGAAGGCTAATAGATGGGAACCAACAAAGGGAGGAGTCATAGCGACCCTTCCTGGTATTCCCAAGTATGACACTCTCAGGATCAGAGGGACTATTCAGGGATAATGGAGAATTGCCTAGATAGATGGTGGGGCCACCCACAATTTCATTGATGCTTCATTGGTATTGAGGCGAGCACTTCAGACAGAGGAGTTTGAGGGGTTTGATGTTGCAGTAGCAGATGGCCAAACAATGGAGTTTATAGACAGAGTCCCAGACTTGGAGGTAAAGCTAGGTAACTGCACCATGAGAGACACATTTTATGTAGTTGACCTATCTGACATAGATGTGGTGTTGGGAGTCCAGTGGTGGATCACCTTGGGCAAGATCTCGACCAACTACCAAACCCTTGAGATGGGGTTCAGAGACAGTGAGGGGAAGAGGATTGTGTTGAGGGGCATGCCGACAGGGGCACCCAGGACAGTTTCGACCAAGAGGATGGAGAGGATCTTCAGGCATGGGGAGGTAGCTTATGCAGCAGAGTGCTTGATCACCAGACAGAGGGATTCATATGGTCAACAACAGTATTAGACAGAGATCAGGACTTTGTTGGGTCGACATCAACATGTTTTTGGTCCGATTCCACCAGGGAGACCAACTGACAGGGGGTTTGAGCACACCATTGATTTAGAGGAGGGTGCTAAACCCATGATTACAACACCCTATCATAATCCTTAGAGGTTCAAGGATGAGATAGAGAAAACAATCAAGGAATTTCTAGCGATGGGACACATCAGATCCAGTAGTAGCCCATTCGCTTCTTCACTTGTTTTAGTCTTGAAGAAGGATGGTACCATGAAGATGTGTATAGACTACCGGGCTTTGAACAAGAATACCATTAAAAACAGGGATCCTATCCCACGCATTGATGAGTTGATGGACGAACTGCATGGAGCAGTTTTCTTCTCTAAGATTGATCTATGCTCTGGATATCATTAGATCCGCATTCGAGAGAAAGATATAGAGAAGACGACATTCCAATGCCACTATGGTCATTTTGAGTTTCTGGTTATGCCATTTGGGCTAGCCAATGCACCAACTACATTTCAGTCTTGCATGAACCATATATTCAGGGATCACTTGAGGAAATCAGTATTGGTATTCTTCGATGACATCTTGGTGTACAACAAGACATGGCAGGAGCACCTGAGGCACTTGGATGAGGTACTCAACATCATGGGGTTGTAGTCACTATATGCCAAGGAGTCAAAGTGTGAGTTTGGCATGACAGAGCTGTTTTATTTGGGTCACATTATCAATGCACTGGGGGTATAGGTGCACCAGGAGAAGATCAGGGCCATTTTGGATTGGCCAACGCCCAGGAATGTGACAGAGTTGAGGATCTTCTTTGGGCTATGCAACTATTACATGCGGTTTGTGAGGGGTTTTTCACAGTTGGGGGCACCAATCACCGACCTCACCAGACAGGGGGCCTTCATCTAGACCGACGAGTCACATAAGGCATTTGATCACATGAAGGAAGTCGTGGGCACATTCCCAGTATTAGCATTGCCGGACTTCATACTGTTGTTTGTATTGCAGTGTGATGCATCATGAGAGGGGATCAGAGCAGTGTTGATGCATGGATGTTGTTTTTGCACAAGTTGTAGATCGCGTAGAGTCCTTCGCGATCCCAATCGATGGACAAAAAATCGGGACCATGACCCACTGTCACCTCAGGAAGGGTTCTGGGTGACCCCTAAGGAAAGACTACGGGTGGTCTAAGGAAGTCCTAAGGGTCACGATACAAAGCTTGGAAGGATATGATAAATAAAAGAGATAGGAAGGAAAGGAAGAAAAGGCAAGGAGGATGGATAAGAAATCCCCAAAACCTGTAAGGCTAAACAATCCAAGGTCAACCTAAGCGCTACAATCCTAAGCCTAAGTACAGGCCCTACCAATTAAATGATTAAACAAGTGCCAAATTAATTATTTTCTTATTCAAGTAAGAAGTTAAAGGAATTTAACAAGTGATATCCAATGGACAACCAGTTACATTATCATCAACACAATCATTCATCACATGTCCATGTAAGCACAAGAGAGAAAAAATGACAAAACACTTGAATTAATCTGCATTAACATTATATCAGATCAAAAGAGATAAATAAAAAGTGGAAATGCAAGATCTAGATACCAACAATATTTCCTTAATTTACCCAATTTATGCTAGTAATGTAAAATGGCATTTTAACAATGTTTACTAAGTGACAACGTAACATGCACTAGATCTGATATAAGTGTAAGACAGCATTAAAAACAGAAGTAAAATTAAGTCCAAAATTACTAATTAAACACTTAAAACAAGTCTAGAGGAGTTAGTAATAAACTAGGAAAGTAAAGCTAGCAAACTAATCTACTAATTGGGTTTTAATCTAAGCTAAATGGAACTGAAATTTTCTGCATTAAATCAGTCTTATGGCTGTAGCATTCAATTAGGTACAGCAGAAAAGTAAATTACCAAAACAACAAACTAATTAGTCTAGGTGATAGATCTTTTGATTCTCTTTAATTTTGACTATTTACTTGCTAAATTTGACCAAATAGAACCTAAGATCTTGTTATCAAAGGTTTTGGAACACTTTATGAATATAAACTAGATTTGACATATCAATTTGCATGTAATGTCCCATTTTCCCTAGGCAGTCAGAATACCGTGGTGGTTTACCCAATTTCCCGTAAACCATTAGACGGACAAGCTAGGGAAATGATATTGGTAAAGTCACTTTCGAATTATAAAGTGAAACTTAGGAAAAGTGAGTTTATTAATATTAAACCCCTCTTTGAGGGTATTTCTCTCCAATTATTAATTAAATGAATATTTAATGGAGAAAAAAAGAAAAGTGAAAGACAAAAAGGACGGTGGAGGATTGGGGAGACATCATTGACTATTCATTTTGAAAAATTGGAATTGGAGAAGAGCTTGGTGAGCAAACGAGGGTTTCAGCTGGAAACCCATTTCGGCACTCGGATTCGGCAGTGAAACCATCTGTCCTAGCCGGGAGATTGGAGAAGTCATTCAAGCTTTTCATTTGCAGGTATTGGCATTGTGTTTTCGAAGAGGTTTATGGAAGACGACCTTCATTTGCAGATCTAAGAAGAAAGAGGGCATTTTCTTTGGGTACGTGGGAGTATTGGGCATTCCTCTTTGAGTGGGTGCGTCCTCCTTCCTCCTGGCAGCGTATTGTCTCTTGTGGATGAGTTTGCATCATCAAAATCGTGTTGGCTTTGGCTGAGCGTGGATCTCCCTCACTGTGGGTTAATCTTCTTGTGGCTGCGTGTTCTATTGGTGCTGGTCGTGCCTCTCTTCCACAGGCTGCGTGTTCTTCACATCTGCGTGGGAGACAAGTGTTTTGGGTGGCTGCTGGTCGACCACTCTTTTGTGGCTATACATTGCATTGCAGAGAGAGGGAAATCGTTGAGCTGGGACTGCTATCTTCCTCAAACAAACAGCAAACAATCTGTACATGAGTCGCCCCTTCTATCAACTCGTGGGGGACAGTTTTGGTTATTTCTTTAGGGCTGCGTGAGCTGTGAGGCTTCTAACTCCCAACAGCAGTCATCTTCATCATAACTGAGAGGTATTCCTGCCTCATTCTGATTGTAATTGGTTCAGCAATAATATCCAATAAAGAGCAGCCATTATTTAGTTAATTTGCTACTTCATATGTGATCGTTTGCATTATATTTTATGGGTTTTGTTTAAAATCAAAATACTCCACTTGGCACTTTATTGGGGAGGTATAAGGGGTTAGAAAACTAATATATCATCAAACAAAACAAAGAGACAGCCTGCTGTCCATTCAATTTTCACCTACAGCCATAAATTCAGAAGCATGCAAAGTGTTTGACGAAAGTCCAACACCAGAACTAGAAGGTTTCTTCCTATTTTCCAACCTAGAATATTTCATTGCAGCAGTTATATCAGCCAAGAAAACTGATTTAAAACCCACAAATTAACCTCTAAAATAAGCAGGAGTACTTAGGTAAAATTTAGAAGAGACTAGGATACAAAAAACTAGCTAAACTAGCCTATTAAGTTAAGGTTAGATGAAGTAATCTGAATTGGTTTTTTCTGCAGTAAAAATCAGCCTTATGGCTGTAGCATTCATTGAGGTACAACAGAAAATCTAACCATCAAAATCCAAAGCTATTATGCTAGATTTATAGATCAGCTAGAGGGCTTGAAATTTGACTATTTATTTCCATAAATTGACCTAGGGAAACTCAAGATCTAGCTAACCTAGGGTCGATAACCTAACTAGGGTAAAAATTGCAGCAAAGAGAATGAAAGAAAGAGAGTCTGGAACCCCGCATTGCGCAGTTTGTTGTAATTTTGAGGATTTATATAGAGGAGATATGAAGTTCTATGGCTGTCATATGTATCTGTTCTGCGCAATGTATACCTCTGTTGTGATGGTCATGGAATGACTCTAGTAATAAGATGCGAGGGTTCTGATCTATCCTATGTATATCATGTATGAGTGGAATATGTGTGTATATTGTTTTAATTCTTAGTCCTAATAATTTTTCATATATGAGTCGCATGGGTGCCAATCCCGATAAATCTTCGTGTGTTTACCCTTCATCCCTTTCACAAGACCTTATGGTCTCTGTGATCCTCTCTGCATCTTGGGTGAGACCTTCCTCGACCTTGGCCGAGGATTGATATGTCGGTGCTCTGGGGTTTTTGTTGGACAACTCTGGACGAACCCTGGGTCTAAACTCCCCAGCATTAAAAAGTACGCGCACAAGCGTGGATCAAAACGCCCAACACCCAAAATATTCCTTAGATTCTCTCAAGGTGGAGCGCTCCAATAAATAAAATTCTTCCTTTACAAAAAGTATCTTCAAGCTACGGTACACCTCTTCTACTTAACTTGTCATTCTTTGAACTCTTGATTAAAGTATGGATGCCACATGGCGGAATCCTCTCCTCCTCCAAAGGAACCAACTCCAACATGCTTAGCCATCAAACCAAACACATGGAACCATCCCAAGATGCCACATGTCACTTGTTTAGAATAACCTCCAAGAGAAATTGGATATTTGTTAAGAAAGTAGCAGCTCCTCAAGAATTCAACTGCTAAACCAAGATGCAAGGATGAATATGACCATGCTCGTGTCCACTGCCAAAAATTATAGTCACCTGCAAAAAATGTAGGAAGCTGAAAAAATTGAAGCTCACAACCATGACCAAATATAGATATAACCTCTGTCAGCACATATTTGTGCCTAGGATAGTGATTGCTAAAAATAGTAAGTTTATGCACAGATCTCAAAATATATCCAATTGCAACACTAAGTTAGAAATGTCTAAAAGTATAGAGCAAAAAATAGAAACTTCCTGCACACCACTAAAAACAAGGCCATTAGATTCATATGGCAATTAGGAACACGAATATGTCATCATATCTAACATGCAAGCATTATAGCCTTATCTGCTAAAAATAGCAGTATCTCAAAACCTCATGCATGTCACTAAAAATGGGCTCATTAGATTTGTGTTGAGGTAAGGATCAAGGATATGATATTAGATTTGACATGCAATCTCAATGGCACCACCTACTTGTAATAGTAATATTACAAAATTGCATGGATGTCGCATGTAAACTGATAAAAACTCCACATGTGCCTGAAAGTGTCATTGCCAATCCCACATGCATTGAGAATGATATATGCTCTGCCAAATACCATATGCAAAGGGTACATGCATCTTGCCCAAAACTGCAAAATCAAAAGGAAAGCTTGTGTGTAACCACATTGTAAAACTGGAAAGAAAGCTTGCATGTAAGCTCATTGTAAAACTAGAAAGAAAGCTTACATGTAACTTCAAGTGAAATTGCTAAAGAATTGATGAACTAGGTCCCTAGAAATATGCCTCGCAATGATGTGTCACAGCTATCACCATGGTAATCCTCACTACTACCGATCGATGGATGCAAGTGTCAATGTTGAAATTGGCACCAAGATTACAAAGGGTGTATCGAGGTTCTAATGCCTCTATAATGTGGCGGGAGGATCCCTTACTACTTTCTTCAAGTACCTGAACCAAAGGTGTCTAGCTTTGTTTCTGAGGTACAAGATCTCAAGAAACATACTCATCAGGGTCCTCCTAGGACAAAGTCTATTAGATTGACTACTTCTTTCTTCCCCCCAATATTGACACCAAATGACCGTAAGTGACGTGGATAATCCCATGCAATATCAACTTCTATATCAGTGAGACCGCACATCTCCTCTAGACTTGCAGCTAGCAATCTGCTTCCCACTAGGGTTTTGATGAAGCTTGGCTAACAACATAACTCTCACAAATCCCACCTGACCAACCTGCATCCCCACTCTACGAGACCTTTGAGTTGGACTTGCTCAATACCAAGAACTGCCCATTAGTTTTCCATTACTAGATTATTTTCAATGACTTCAACTGTTAAGGAAGCTTCAGTGGATGGATGATGTCCTCCTAGGATCTCACATCCCGCCCCCTTGGTCCTCTTTGGATTCTTTGGATGACATTGTCACGCTTCGCTTTGATTCCTTCTTAGTTATTGATTGTGACAGGGGTGCCCCTTCACCCGTCACAATCAATAAGCTAAGAAGGAACCAAAGCGAAGCCTTCTTGTTATATTTAGCCCATACTCTTTTTTCTTTCTTTCCAGCATTACTTGATCATGTTCTTTCATGTATTTTTCGTGTATTTGTTAGCTTAACCTACTTTATGCTTTCAGAGTAGCCTTAGCACTCCTGCAGATGCTTATTACTGATTGTACTATTTTCTTCAGTCCCATTGAACTACCTTTTTGGTCATTCATTGGACATTAATGTAATTATCTAATCTTATCTCAACTTATCTTCGACTTCCAAATGTCTCGGATTTTGTTAAGAATCAGACTTTAGTCTCTACACAGCCAATTTCTATTTTCAATTTCTTTTGGTAAATGATGATCAATATTTCAGGAAAGGCTTAAAATAGCACCCTTGGCTAACCAAATGTGCGGACTCCAAGTAATAGAAAAATGTGCATGTTATTTTCCTAAATCTCGAATTAGTTTATTGGCTAAAAGAATATTGTTTTTTTTATAACTAAGATAGCCCTCAAGACTATTACTTGAGAAAGAAGACTGCTGAGGTTGTGTGTTGGTTATGAAATTTTCCTGGTAAACATCTTGCTGGAACAAACCTCACAGTTTGATATTTCTTCTGTTCCTGCCGAAATATCTTACTAAAACACTATAAAGGCTTCAGCACTGCAGAAGTGAATTTTCAAGACATGTTTCTAGAGTTTATTAGGCCAGTCTGCATAAACTTGTCATTCTTGCTGTATTCATTTTATTTGAAATGATGTGTGTTTTGAAATTTGGCATTGCATGTTCAGTTTATCGACAGAAAGTCCAAACCGTTGAGTGGTTACAATTTTCAAATGTTGTTTATTTGTCAGGATTGAGGAAATGATAGCTATGGTGGGAGAGGAGATGCAGATTACCCTTGTATGAAAGTCACCATAGGGTTGGCTGAAGATTCCCAAACACCCTGGAGTCTCGTTTTCTACACATGAGCAAATACTTCAGCTTTTGTCATTATTGCTAATTAAATTGTAATTTTAAGATTTATGGCATTTTCACTTTTGATATTGGAAAAGAGATGACCTTGTCGACAGTAGACAGTAAACTGGGAAGCTCTTTATTATTCAGTTGTAAGGATGTAGGACTAATGATGTATGGATTGAAAGTCTTTTTGTGAGCATATTGTCAGTATGGCAATTTATCATACCAGTTTCAGCGGCTTCTCTATTTTTCCAATATTCATTTTGCTTAGTTATAGTCTTAGTGTGAAAGTGTTTCATTGAATAAACTGTAATGATCATTTCAATTCAAAATATGCACATCAGCTTCTTCTAATTGAAATGCGTGGAAATCAATTATGAGGAATGCCATACACTTTATTGGCCAAAAAGGACTACCATCTATGTAGATGGTTCAAAGAAAAGGTGTAAGTGCCTGTTTTCAAATGCAGTGATAATTTTGATCCTCAAAGAAACACTAGTAATTAGTTTTAATTTATAGTATGTAATATCCCTAATTCTGCAGATCGGAATATGTGCCTCAACTGATAATTATGTGCTGCCGGAACTGATACACTTTGGGATTCTGGATGCGTTTAGTGATTGGTTTTAACATGCGTGGTGATTTTGCATGTGATTACAGTTGTTTAACAGTATATAAGCAAGTATGCAAAAGATAAAGACGCAGAACAACTGCAACAATGTATTCTGAAAATGACTGGGTACAATGCAGCATGCGGCTAAGTAAAATAAATCTCTCGGATAGATCATAGACAAAATGATCTTAGCCGGAATACAATAAGCAAACTAAAACAATGGTACCCGGAAATAGAAGAATGTTGCTGGATCAATGGATGATTTGTAGGATCTGTTGCGTGCTACGAAAACTCATACGACAACTGCTGCAAGATTGGAAAGTTTGCCTCGGTGGCTAAACTCCTTGGATCTGCTTGGACACTGTCTCAAACAGTGCGCCCTGACCTCATGCACACTCTTGGTGGCTGACCAACTGAAGATCGACCCTCTGACGACCTGTATGGATTCCGGATGGATCCCCCTGGGGGAATGCACCCTAATTGCTGTCGGCAACTGAGCCCTAGAGATTCCACTGGTAGAATCTTGCTGTGAGTGTCTCAAACTGAGCGCCCTAGGATCTTTTGAAATGGGTCGGAAGGATTTCCCTGGATTTGATCTGATGATCTCTCGGGAACCCCAAATATATCCTCCCCAACTGTCGCACCCTCACTAGCTGAATAATGTGCCCAAGATGATTTCTCCGTCGGAATCTGACGAGAAACCAGGAAATTGATGCGCCCTTCCCTCCTCTCAACTGGCTCGAAGGGAAATCACTGGATCCTCCATGGTTGGGACAAGTCGAACCTCTAAGCCCTCAGGAGATGCGCCCTCACTCTAACAAGTGTGCCCCTACTGCTAAAGATCGATGGAAGATCTGTGTGATCTCCCCGATGACTAGGGTGTGTCTCGCAACACCAAAATCAACCACTGGGTGTATTCCTCCTGGAATCCACAAAGTCACGGATTCTCCTGAACTTGTGAAGTCGCCTCAAAGCTCACTCTCAAATCATAAATTGTGCATAATGAGGAATTGGGTCGATTTTCCTCATATACTCTAAACCCTAATTCCATGTTGACTTATGCCCCATTCTATTTTTAGCTCAAAGGGGCGCACTTACCCACTTTTCACTTAATGTCACTTTCAATTTATAACGTTCTCTAGTGAATGTTAATATTATGGTAGCTTCGGGAGGTATGAACCTCTATGATGACCTATGACGAGACTAGAATCCTCCGGAAGGAAGCAAAGAATTGAAGGAAACCCTAGACAGGTTGTCGGCTGAACAAATATATTTATATTGAATTTATTGATGCCTAGAAGAAGAAGTCGGCCCAGTTAGACTGGTCAGGTCGGCCCCAGTTAGACTGGCCAGTCCACTATAAATACATGGCGCCAGTTTCATTATTTGTCATCTCAGCAGTTGCAGTGAGAGCAATATCTGCGCAGGCAGTTGCAGGCATCAACAGTTTGGTGCGCAGGTTTTCTGGGAAAGCTGGGAGAGTGGTGCGTTAGCTTCTGGGTGGGATCATCTGTTCAGTTTAGTTTCTATTATTTTGCTTAGTGCATTTAGCCTCTCTTGGCTATAGATTGCAACCAGAATTCTCTTCTCGGTCAAGGTCAAGGTGCTCGGAGGGTGGCTTAAGGCCTGTGGTTGGGTGACGAGGGTATCGTCAATGGTTAAACGAGCACAATCCTCTATATTC
>ML785128.1:533724-548898 GCA_009831015.1 Picea engelmannii | reverse complement strand
AGGTATGAACCTCTATGATGACCTATGACGAGACTAGAATCCTCCGGAAGGAAGCAAAGAATTGAAGGAAACCCTAGACAGGTTGTCGGCTGAACAAATATATTTATATTGAATTTATTGATGCCCAGAAGAAGAAGTCGGCCTAGTTAGACTGGTCAGGTCGGCCCCAGTTAGACTGGCCAGTCCACTATAAATACAGGGCGCCAGTTTCATTATTTGTCATCTCAACAGTTGCAGTGAGAGCAATATCTGCACAGGCAACAACAGTTTGGTGCGCAGGTTTTCTGGGAAAGCTGGGAGAGTGGTGCGCTAGCTTCTGGGTGGGATCATCTGTTCAGTTTAGTTTCTATTCTTTTGCTTGGTGCATTTAGCCTCTCTTGGCTATAGATTGCAGCCAGAATTCTCTTCTCGGTCAAGGTCAAGGTGCTCGGAGGGTGGCTTAAGGCCTGTGGTTGGGTGACGAGGGTATCGTCAATGGTTAAACGAGCACAATCCTCTATATTCTAACAATGAAATGACATTAAATACCCCTGTTTTCCCTTGTTCTTCCCTGGCTATAGTCTAACGGGGATGTTTAGACTACTTATCCCTCCTCTCCGGAGCTCCTACTCAGAAAGGGACATTACAGTCACCCCTTCTCGAGATTGCTTGTCCTCAAGCAATGCCAATCCAGGGTGCTGCAAAATATACTCGCCCTCCCAAGTAGTATCCTCTACTGGAAGTCCTCTCCACTTGACCAAACACTCCCTGATGACCCTGCTCCTCAACCTCCACTCTCGGAACTCTAGAACCTCCTCAGGGACCAACTCCAATTGCCCCTCCTCATCCAAATGTGGAAGCTCCTTTGAAGTGATGATGAATTGTCTCACTGCTTTCTTGAGACAAGAAACGTGGAACACAGTATGAATTCGGCTCCCCTCTGGTAGCTCTAGTTCGTAGGCAACTTCGCCTACCCTGCGTGTGATCCTGTAAGGCCCATAGAACCTGGGATTGAGATTTTTCGCCCCACTCTTCTTCAGAGATGATTGCCTGTAAGGTTGTAGCCTCAAGAATACCAAATCCCCAACCTCGAAGCTACACTTTGTCCTGTGTCTGTCTGCACTCACCTTTTGTCGTTTCCGTCATGTTTGCAGATTCTATTTGAGTACTGTTATCGCACAATTTGTACTTGGAAGTAAGGGAAAGGTGACATAAAAGCAAATTGGCGAAACTGGAGACTATCCTACCACTGTCACCTCGATAGGATAACTCTTTCTATTTAGGGTGGTAGGCCCAGGGGAGCCATCCCTGGTGACCTGGGGTTTTGAGAAGGCAAAGGCTTATGGCTAAGTAAAATTCCCCCCCTCACAAGTCACCACTGATCAGAAGGTCTGACTAAATAGCCAATAAAGATAATGATAACCAGAAGTGTACCTGCCGAGACAAAGCAACAAGAAAACTATATATATGCAAGATCACTTGCTGGTTAGTACTTCAGATAATCAAGGACTTTATGATATAAAGAAATTGATCGATAATATTGATGAAGCAAATCAATGATGTACAATAGCAATAATCACAATATGTCACTTCACAATAAATGCTTAAGAAGAAGCTTCACAATGAGCAAAGACAATTTATCATCAATGTTACAATATCAACATTCATTAGAAGCAACACACTTAGCCAATCTTTCAATTTCTTGTAAAAGGATTAAATGCTGCAAAGTACAATCATAAATCAAGTGGATAAATGGCAACAATAGGGTTAGTAGGTTAGGGTTAGAAAGGATTAGTAATTGTTCAAAAGTATTGGAAGTTGTGATAAAAAACACTCGAGTAAAAGGTCTTAGACTAGTGCATTCATAGGCTAAATGGAGTCAAATATAGTGGCAAAAGTTGAAGGAACTAAATGATAATACTAGAGCTAAAGACAAGAAGTTTTGATGGTGAAATGTTGTTGAGCCAAGGCCTCAACCATCAAACCCTAGGGGAAAACGACTCACTAAGGTGTAGTAACCCCAGGCCTTAGTGTGTCTTCCTCCTTCTTTAGCTCAATGACAGGATAACAATGGCTAGGATTGAAGAACATAGGTAGGGTGTTGCAATGGCAAGGCCCTAACAATGTCTTCAAAATGTAAGAACTCCTTGGCACAATCTTAGCAGGGAGTTAAAACGAGGACACCAACATGTGCTTATTTCCTAGGGTTTATTCAAGCAAATTTCATTAACAAAATGCAAGTAAAAAGACCATAACTATTCAAGTAAGGGAAGGATTGCAGAATTTCAATTACATTCACCAAGTATCATTAAGCCAAATCCTAGTTGTAAACCTTCCACCAAGAAAAGCCTCCTTCAACAAGTGCGCACTAGTAATTTCAGCCAAAAACCCTAAATGAGGGCGCAAATTTCAGACCTCACACAAGTGTGAGTCGGGTGATGAATAAAAGATAGTTTTAGCTCTCTTACTTATACCAAACCAATGACCTTAATTTAATTTTAGGTCACAAAAGGCCGACAAGGCCAAAATACATAATAATACTATTTTACATCAAATGTCATAATCAAACCCTAAATCAAGAAAGAATGAGGACGTCATGCCCTTTTAGGGTGACGTTAGCCCTTTCTAGGCCAACGTTGGCCTCCTGGAGCAAAACGTTAGGCCTCCTTGGCCCTCCGAAACAAGCCATACGTGCCACACGTGCCACAACTGCCTCCCAAAACCTCCACCAATGTTGGATGATGTCATGAATGTCCTTGGTGATGTCATGGCCTACCAAGGCCAACGTCCTGGTGGAAAAAGCACAACCCCCCTGGGTACAGGTCTGCTCAGTTGCCTCTGGTGGAATGTCCTCCTCTTCCCCAGTGCAAACCCTCTGACCTGTCTCTGCCCCCTGTTGGGGCCTCAACATCCATCTGGTGGGTTTTCAGCCCCATGGAGGTCCGAACTAATCATCTCCCCATGTGTACTTGTCCAATATGGTACATGTCTGTTGGGTATGATCCTGCACATCAACAGATATGCCCTCCATGGGCTCATAAGTCACAGGGATCATAGCAATGTCAATCACATCTAATCATCAATATTATCAAACATGTGCATAAAACCCCTTTTACTCGGTCAAATGCTCAAAAACATTATACAAATCTGCAAGCCAAGTTTGGAGGAAGTGACAGGGCGTCCTATTGGGCTAGTGTTCACTCGATGTGGGATGTTTCCGGGAGAAATCAAATCCAAGTCATGTTAGTGGATGGAGTGGATAAGGGATGTCTAGACAAGGGGTGCAGTGATAATAGGGAAATGCAATGGCTTACCTGTGGGTGCCTCTGTAGAGGGTGAGCTGCACCTGTCCTGGATGCAAATGCTTCCAAGCCCATTTATGCCTTTTATCTTTACTCTTTATTTCTTTTTCTTTCAAGAAGCTAATCAGGGGACATTGCCCTGACGTGATGACCAGTGGTGACAATGTTACCCACAAGCACTTTCACGGAAATGAGAAGGCTGGCTCGTGATGAGACCCCCTTTCTCTTGGCTATGCCACCAAGATCCACTACCCTGGCGTGGTAACCAATTGCTAGTAGTGTCATACCGCTAGATGCCCATGGACCTAATAGGTTGGCTCGTGATGAGACCCCCTATCCTCTGACTAGGTCTTGCTTTATTATTTTTTATGGGTCCCTCTGTTTCTTGCTGAGAATCTTTTTACTGCTTTCTCGGCGATCCTTGGGCGAAGCATCTCAAGGTTTTATTTTTAGGCTTTTATCTTTTGCCAATTGCTTTTACCCTCTGGGCCTTTAGGCCCTTCTTCCCACAAGGTAAGGCACAACCCTTAAATAATTGGCCAACCCAATGCCCGGACCAATGTAATGGGATGGATGAGCCAGAGTAAGATGGAAAGTGGTAAGTATGATGGGAGCGGACAATGACTTTTCATGAATCCCCCCAGTGGCAACTCAAAACCTATGGGCACAAGCTTACTAGGGCATCCTGTCATTCCCCTCGGACATGGTGAAGTGGAAAAGTATAAGTTCCAAGCACCTGTTAGAAACAAAAAGAACTAAATGCACATATTCAAAGGTTTTTAGGATCAAAGTGACACATACCATGATACCCGGACTCATTGCCTCATGGAGCAAGATCCATCTCTGCTACAGGACCAGGCCGAGGTGATGGATGTTGTTGCTGTTGATAAGGTGGAGGCGCTGAAGAAAAGAAAATATGGGCCCTCCAGGGCCATGCTCAAGTCGTCTGGCTCTCGGTACTCCATGTCTAGGACCTGTGGGCCTTGAGACATAATCTCCTTAGTTATCCCTAAACTGGGGGATAACATCTGGCTCCAACTCGGGGACATGTGCTCACCGTAGAGCGCATGAGAACCTCATCATCTCTGGCATAACCTGTAACTTGCTTGATCTCAACATGAAACTATTAGCAATCCTTTTGGGTGGTGATACCACCCCCAGCTCATATATGTATAAAATGAAAACAAGCATATATACAAGTGTGAAAGCAAACTACTCTAGCATGAAATGCAAAAGTATATACAATGAATGCAAATGCCTACTTACCTGTACTTACTTGTCGGCTGAATGCTAGGTGTAGTCAAATGACCAGTGAAACCACCCTAGCAATGTCTCACAACACCTGCCTCTGTGCTTCATCATAAACCAAAACAATGATAAGTTAAGCACAAAAATAACATGGGTTAGAAAATGTATTGTATCGTCGGGAATCATAAAGTCCAACTCATGGAGGCGGGTGGGAGGGATAAAATCATGCCAACTCACTCTGTAAGGAAAGTGCTCAATCCACTTCAGGAAGGGATCATGAAAAGTCAAAGGTTCAAAAAACTGACTCAATAGTCTGAAAGCTGGCTACCTAGGACGTCCTCATAATCTAAAACCCTGGAAGGGACTGACAGAGATCTAGAAGATGATTGACAAACTCTCAAGGGAAGGTTGAAAGACTGAGATGACAAACTTTTTCTTGAGGTATTCAACCTACCCTCGAACTCTAGGGTTCGCCTAAGAGGAAACTCAATGCAAATGACATATCTCCCAACTACACCTCTAGAGACACAACAAAGTAAAGTAATCGAAGGTGGTTGGAGTAAGTTGTTACAAGGATCCTTCTTTGGGCGAATGATGTCCTTACTCCTATGAAGATCTGAGCACAACGGTGGTTTGCAATCTTCTTCATGGAATAAATCCAAGTGCTCAGAGGAGTATTCATCCAAAACCTCAAGGTATGGCAGAAAAGTATCAGGAAAATATGGGACTAGTTCAACCTTGGGTGTTTGGAAAGTGTCGGTAATTATATCATCTCCTTGTTGCCACTGGTCAAAATCAAGAGTAACCTGTTGTGATATCTGTAAAGGCAACACTTGGAAATGACCCTCAATGTCGTAAATGGGGTCCATATCATAACCAACTACATCCCAGTTACCTCTTCCAACATGTATGAACTCATCAATGTTATCAACCAGGTCACTATTTGTATCATAACATGCAGGATTTGAAGCATTCAAGGTCTCATTTATCTCCTACTCATCTCCCGCATCATAAATTAGAGGATCATCAAAATTTTGGAGAGGGGGGTAACTTACCGTGTTGGTTTCTTCTTGTGCAGGAGCTTTGAGGACTTGGGTGTCTTCAACATGCATCACTGTTTCATCCTCATGAGTTGCTCCTCCATCTTCAACTGTACAACAAGGGAAATCTACTTCGTTCGAGGATTTCACTTCTCCTTCACTCTCTGAATCATGGAACAAGGTATTATCAAAATCCTGAGAAGGAAAGCAACTAACCTCATTCTCTTCTTCTTGTGCAGGGGGAAAAAGCTCGTGGAAGGCTTCATCAGGAGGAGGGCACATCGATACTTCTTCATTTTCTTCAGGTTCCAGCTCCTCAACTGTGTTTTCAGTAGTCCTATGTTGATCTATGGTTTGTTCCCCTTCTTCTTGGAAATCAACAATAAAGTTCTCAAGGGCAACCAAACTTTCCATACTAAGAGTACTTGAGGTAAAGAGGTATCTTATCTCGGATAAGGAGATGTTTTGCTCGATTCTTGCAACCATGTTATGAGCTTCAATGAGCATCCTTGGGCCCCTTTTATTGAGGGGAATACCCAGATGCACCAAAAGTGCATGGGTATAGAGATGGACAATGTACTTGTCTTCAAGACAATGGCTTTTAGGAATCTGATAAAGTATGCCCTCAAACCTATCCTGGAAGTGTCTGACAATTTCATCCTCAGTTTGCTTTGCATACTCGAGTTCTTTTAGTAATGCTTGGATATCTTCCAACTGGATACCCCATCTTTTGAGAAAGGTCTCTTCCAATTGTTCCATAGTTGTGATGCTAGCATTGGGGAGGTTTTCATACCACTCCCTAGCATTTCCATAAAGAGTGGGAGAGAAGAGCTTCATCACCAAATCTTCAACATCATCACTGATAGGATGGAGTTGAAAGAAAGCCCATAAATCACTCATGTGATAATCGACTCTTTCCCCATCACTACCAGTGAATCTAGGGAACCATTTCTCGTACTTCGGGGGCATTTGTCAAGGGTATCCCGATATTTTACTCATGTCTAGGGGTTTGAAATTTCCCAGGTCCCATTGAGAAGTCATAGTTGGCTTCGTCATCAGTGGAGTCGCCAGATAATTTTCTTGAAATTACCAAAGAAATAAGGGAATCATCCTTAGTGGAGTCGCCATGTAAGCTTGTAAGATAAAGACTCTTGAGGAAAGGCTTACCGAAAAAGTGTCGTCTTTGAGGAGAATCGACTCAGTGTTCCCCGACAACGGCGCCAAAATGTTATCGCACAGTTTGTACTTGGAAGTAAAGGAAAGGTGAAATAAAGGCAAACTGGCGAAACTGGAGACTATCCTACCACTGTCACCACGATAGGATAACTCTTTCTATTTAGGGTGGTAGGCCCAGGGGAGACGTCCTCGGTGACCTGGGGTTTTGAGAAGGCAAAGGCTTATGGCTAAGTAAAAGTTTCCCCCTCACAAGTCACCACTGATCAGAAGGTCCAACTAAATACCTAATAAAGATAATGGTAACCAGAAGTGTACCTGCCCGAGACAAAGCAACAAGAAAACTATATATATGCAATATCACTTGCTGGTAAGTACTTCATATAATCAAGGACTTTATGCTATAAAGCAATTGATCAATAATATTGATGAAGCAAATCAATGATGTACAATAGCAATAATCACAATATGCCACTTCACAATAAATGCTTAAGAAGAAGCTTCAAAATGAACAAGGACAATTTATCATGAATGTTACAATATCAACATTCATTAGAAGCAACACACTTAGCCAATCTTTCAATTGCTTGTAAAAGGATTAAATGCTGCAAAGTACAATCATAAATCAAGTGGATAAATGGCAACAATAGGGTTAGAAAGGATTAGTAGTTATTCAAAAGTATTGGAAGTTGTGATAAAAAACACTCAAGTAAAAGGTCTTAGACTAGTGCATTCATAGGGAAAATGGAGTCAAATATAGTGGCAAAAGTTGAAGGAACTAAATGATAATACTAGGGCTAAAGACAAGAGGTTTTGATGGTGAAGTGTTGTTGAGTCAAGGCTTCAACCATCAAACCCTAGGGGAAAATGACTCACTAAGGTGTAGTAACCCTAGGCCTTAGTGTGTCTTCCTGCTTCTTTAGCTCAATGACAGGATAAAAACAGCTAGGATTGAAGAACATAGGTAGGGTGTTGCAATGGCAAGGCCCTAACAATGTCTTCAAAATGTAAGAACTCCTTGGCACAATCTTAGCAGGGAATTAAAACAATGACACCAACATGTGCTTATTTCCTAGGGTTTATTCAAGCAAATTTCATTAACAAAATGCAAGTAAAAAGACCATAACCATTCAAGTAAGGGAAGGATTGCAAAATTTCACTTACATGCACCAAGTATCATTAAGCCAAACCCTAGTTGTAAACCTTCCACCAAGAAAATGCCAAAAATAGCCAAGAAAAGCCTCCTTCAACAAGTGCGCACTAGAAATTTCAGCCAAAAACCCTAAATGAGGGTTCAAATTTTAGACCTCACACAAGTGTGAGTTAGATGATGAATAAAAGAGAGTTTTAGCTCTCTTACTTATGCCATACCAATGACCTTAATTTAATTTAGGTCACAAAAGGCTGACAAGGCCAAAAATACATAATAATACTGTTTTACATTAAATGTCATAATCAAACCCTAAATCAAGCAAACATGTGGACGCCATGCCCTTTTAGGGTGACGTTATCCCTTTCTAGGGCAACGTTGGCCTCCTGGAGAAAAACGTTAGGCCTCCTTGGCCCTGCGGAACAAGCCATACGTGCCACAACTGCCTCCCTAAACCTCCACCAACGCTGGATGACGTCATGAATGTCCTGGGTGACGTCATGACCTTCCAAGGTCAACGCCCTGGTGGAAAAGGCACAACCACCCCAGGTATAGGTTTGCTTAGTTGCCTTTGGTGGAACGTCCTCCTCTTCCTTGGTGCAAACCCTCTGACCTTTCTCTGCCCCCCGCTGGGGCCTCAACATCCATCTGGTGGTTTTTCAGCCCCATGGAGGTTTGAACTAATCATCTCCCCATGTGTACTTGTCCAATATGGTACCTGCCCATCGGGTATGATCCTGCACATCAACAGATACGCCCTCCATGGGCTCATAAGTCACAGGGATCATAACACTGTCAATCACATCTAATCATCAATATTATCAAACATGTGCATAAAACCCCTTTTACTTAGTCATATGCTCAAAGACATTATACAATTTTGCAAGCCAAGTTTGGAGGAAGTGACAGGGCGTCCTATTGGGCTAGTGTTTACTGGATGTGGGATGTTTTAGGGAGAAATCAAATCCAAGTCATGTTAGTGGATGAGGTGGATAAGGGATGTCTCGACAAGGGGTGCGGTGATAACAGGGAAATGCAATGGCTTACCTATGGGTGCCTCTATAGAGGGTGAGCTGCACCTGTCTTGGATGCAAATGTTTCCAAGCCCATTCATGCCTTTTATCTTTACTCTTTATTGCTTTTTCTTTCAAGAAGCGAATCAGGGGACATTGCCCTGGTGTGGTGACCAGTGGTGGCAATGTTACCCACAAACACTTTCACGGAAATGAGAAGGCTGGCTTGTGATGAGACCCCCTTTCTCTTGGCTATGCCACCAACAGCCACTACCCTGGCAGGGTAACCAGATGCTAGTAGTGTCATACCCCTAGATGCCCATGGACCTAATAGGTCGGCTCGTGATGAGACCCCCTATACTATGACTAGGTTTTTCTTTATTATTTTTTATGGATCCCTCTGTTTCTTGTTGAGAAGCTTTTTACTGCTTTCTCGGGGATCCGTGGGAGAAGCATCTCGTGGTTTTACTTTTAGGCTTTTATCTTTTTCCAACTTCTTTTACCCTCTGGGCCTTTAGCCCCTTCTTCCCACAAGGTAAGGTGCAACCCTTAAATAATTGGCCAACCCAATGCTCGGACCAGTGTAATGGGATGGATGAGCAGGAGTAAGATGGAAAGTGGTAAGTATGATGGGAGCAGACGATGACTTTTCATGAATCCCCCCAGTGGAAACTCAAAACCTATGGGCACAAGCTTACTAGGGCATCCTGTCATTCCCCCTAGACATGGTCAAGTGGATAAGTATAAGATCCAAGCACCTGTTAGAAACAAAAAGAACTAAATGCGCATATTCAAAGGTTTTGAGGATCAGAGTGACACATACGATGATACCCGAACTCATTACTTCATGGAGCAAGATCCATCTCTGGTATAGGACCAGGCCGAGGTGATGGATGCTGCTGCTACTGACAAGGTGGAGGTGCTGAAGAAAAGAAAAGATGGGCCCTCCAGGGCCATTCTCAAGTCAATTTGGCTCTCGATACTCCATGTCTAGGACCCGTGGGCCTTGTTATCACACAGTTTGTAGTTAAGGTAATGGACAAATGAAAGGAGGTAAAACTGGCGTAACTGAACCAATCCCACCACTGTCACCTCGATGGGAAGTTTCTTTCTATTTAGGGAGGTAAGGCCCATGGGAGACGTCCCCGATGACCTGGGGTTTTGAGAAGGCGAAAGGCTTTAGAAAGGTTAAGTGATAATATTCCCCCTCACAAGTCACCACTTGATCAGAAAGTACGGCTTAATAGCCAATGAAGATAAAAGTTAACCAAAAGTAATAACCAAGAAGAATACCTGCCCGAGACAAAGCAACAAAGAAACTACATGTGCAAGCTTGCTTGCTGGTTAGTACTTCATATAATCAAATTACTTTTCTGATAAATAAGCAATTGCGCAATAATATTGACGAAGTAAATCAATGTTTGTACAATAGCTAAGATTACAATATCACTTCTCAATAAATGCTAAAGCAACGTTGGCATTCAATGTAATAATATCAACACTTTATAAACCATGCGTTAACCAATCATTCAATTGCTTTAAAAGATAAAATGAAAGCTGCATACATATGTTTATATCATGAAAAGGGGACGACAAAACTAGGGTTAGTAAAATTAATCTAGGCTAGGGTTAGAAAGGTTAGTAAGAGATTGCTCAAAGTGTTTAGAAGTTTGTATGATCAAGGTGTTCAACACAATGGAGATCTTAGATCAGTGCTTTATAAGGGCAACTGGAGTAAAAAAGAGGGCTACAAATGTTGAAGGGTCGTGATGATAGTGAGAGAGCTGGAGACAAGAGGGTTTGGTGTCGAAGTGTCGCTAAAGTGAGGCTTCAGCAGGTCAAACCCTAGGGGAGACAACTCACTAGGGTGTAGGTGACCTAGGCCCTAGTGCGTCTTCCTCCTTCTCTAGCTCAGAAAGAGAAATTTTAACAACTAGCTTGATATGGCTGAAGACAAGAGGGTCAAATATTGACGTGTTGCTAAAGCAAGGCCTCAACAATGAAACCCTAGGGTAGAAAGGCTCACTAAGGTGTAGAAACCCTAGGCCTTAGTGCTTTCTCCTCCTTTTTGAGCTCAATGGCAAGAATAAAAATCGGCTAGCTTGAGTAATACATGCAATGGCTAAAGACAAGAGGGTTTAATGATGAAGTGTTACTATAACAAGGCTTCATCAACATAACCCTAGGGAAAACGACTCACTAAGGTGTATAAACCCTAGGCCATAGTGCGTTTTCTCCTTCCTTAGGTTAATTGCAAGATGGAAAATGGCTAGGCTAGAAGAAAAGAATTAGAGTGTTTCTATGGCAAGGCTCTATCTTACTTCAACAAATAAAATGGCTCAAAATCTTGGTAGGGACATGAGACAAGGACCTTTAGCATTTGCTTGTCACCTGGGGTTTGATTCAACAAATTATAATAATAAATGCAAGAAAAACAACACTACAACCATTCAATCAAGAAGTTTTGTAGGAATTTACTTACATTTAACCAAGAAATCACATAACAAAACCCTAGTTGTAATGCCTTCTACCAAGAGAAATGCCAAAAATGCCAAGAAAAGTCTTCCTTCAACAAGTGTGCCTCAACATTTCAGCCAATAACCCTAAGAAGGGTGCAAATTTCAGACCTCACCAAGTGGTGAGTGAAAGATGATGAAAATATGAAGGCAAAAACCCTCAATATATAGCATACCAATGACCTAAATTACATTTTAGGTCATTAAAAGGCCGAAAAGGCCAAAATACCATAATAATACCGTTTTACATTAAAATGTTATAAACTAAACCCTAATCAAGAAAAAGGAAGACGCCGTGCCCCTTCTAGTGTGACGTTATCCCTTTCTAGGGAAAATGCAGCCTCCTGGAGCAAAACTTTAGCCCTCCTTGGGCTTCTCCAACCTGCCACACGTGCCAAACTGCCCTGTCTATTTGCCAAAACGTCCATGAAGAAAGGATGACATCATGAACCTCCTGGGTGATATTCCAGGCCCTCCAAGGCCAATGTTCCAGTGAAGGGGGCACAACCCCCCTAGGTATAGGTCTGCTCAGCTGCCTCAGGTGGATTCTTCTGCTCTTCCTGGTACAAACACTCTACCTTGTCTCTGCCCCCTGCTGGGGTCTCAACATCCATTGGATGGTCTCTTCAGCCCCATGGAGGTCCGAACTAATCATCTCCCCATGTGTACCTGTCCAATATGGTACTTGTCTGTCAGGCATGATCCTGCACATCAACAACTACACCCTCCATGGGCTCATAAGTCACAGGGATTATAGCAATGTCAATCACATCTCATCATCAATATTATTAAACATGTGCATAAAACCCCTATTGTTGGAAATGTTTAACATGTATCATATCCTTGTCATTGATGGCAAGTACAGCAATGAAGATGGCATGGGTACAGGAAGAATGTACAGAGGATTGTTGGCAGGTTATCAGGCAAAGTAAGCTTGTCATTGATGGCAAGATCAGAGTATGCAGCGAAGGCAAAACATGGACAAAGTACGCTCCGGAGGAGAAGCGCCAGTGATCGCTGGATCTCATCCTGAATTCCTGATGGTCGTCAGATCTGAATGAAGACAAAAGGAGTGCGTAGATATGGAGGATAGATCTCGGGCGTTAGATCCGAGCGCAGGGTCCGACCACCGTTGGATCGACGAGAACCTGCACGTTCTTTAAAGTGCAAGGTGTAGAGGGCTCACAAAATCCCGAAAGCAGGAGGACCGTCCATCTCAGGAGGTTATGTGGACCGTTGATTCGACTCCCTGTCGGAGTCTCGAGGATCGCGAGTTGAAGAGGGAGACAGATCTCAGCCGTCAGATCCGAGCGCAGGGTCCGACCACTGTTGGATCGAGGAGAATATGCACGGTCTTTAAAGTGCAAGGAGAAGTGGGCACAATCACAATATGCAAAATCGCGATGAAATCTGAGCCGTCAGATCAAGCTTTGATCTGGACCGTTAATTTCAGTCAGTATCGGGGATCGGTACTTTGAAGTGACAAGAACACTTGACATCAAGAACCCCGATTTCGCGATATGCGATATCGCGATTCAATCGTAGCCATTGAATCAAGAATGAGATCTGGACCGTTGATCCTCTGCATGGAGCATTGGGGGATCGGAGTTCTCAAGGTCGTGAGAACCGGGACATTGAAAGTCTCGAAATCCCGACATAATCGGGACCGTCCATTTGGAAGGACGCGTGGCAGGGATCGGGCGCCACCGGGAGAAGCTCGACAGGAGGCTTCATCGGAGAATCGAGAATCGGAGTTTCACGAGTCCTGTGAACAATTGCATCAGACATCGCGAAATCGCGATACACGATTTCCCGATAAGGCATATAGCGTGTGGGCCACCCAGGAGTCAGTGGAGGACAGGTGGCAGGTCAAAGGTCGGGAGCCGTCGGAGGACCAGCGTATCGAGAATCGGCAAATCGGTATTCCCGTGGACGAAGGATCGGGGAAATCCCTATAGGAAGCCCCGACGCGGAATCTGAACCATCCATTTGGTGGGACGCGTGTCAGGAGTATGGAGGAAGTTGGGGATCGACATATCGCGGGTCAAAGGGGCGTATGCACATTGACATCGTAAACCCCGAAACCCCGACGAGAGGTATGGTGGCGGTCACGTGATAGCAGGTCACATGGACCATTGTGTAGCCGGAAGGGGCTAAAGCTCGGGAAATGAGCACATCGGGGTTCGAAGAATCGGGGGTTCCGAGTACATGTGCATCTCGACACTGAAAATGCCGAAACCCCGATAGAGGGATATAAGGCTGCGGTGTTATGGCATGTGGTCGTATGGACCATGGCATAGCCGATAGGGGCTAGCTCATAGAGAAGGAACTCATCGAAAATCCGGGATTCGAGAGGACAGGGACTCTCGACAGCGTAAAGTCCGAAACCCCGAACCTCGATATCAAGTCGGGGAAAACCACGGTTAAGTGTAGAATGCCATGAAGGTTAACAAGACCTGTGGATCGAGCATTTGCAGAGGGATTCCATTGGAGGAATCTAAAGAGCCGCTTCGACTCAACATCATAAGGAATGTGAACGAAACGGGTAAATAACGCAAAAATCCATCAGATTTAATCCAATGATGGAGGTGAAAAGGAGCACGATCGAAGGGCTAATGTTGATCCTCACAGTGTAACTGCTAGTAACCATTGATGGTTACTACCAGAGGATGCGAAGAGACTTCGGTGTGATTTCCAGAGGAGCAGAAGAGTCACATGGAATCTGCCAGTGGAATGAAGATGACTCATGGAGGTGATTGACAACTGGATGGGATTGAGGCTGTAACTGAAACAGAGAAGACGAAGCTCGACTGTCACAGAGAAAACGGAGAGTCTCAACTGCCAGAGAGGCTGAGGAATCTCAACATAACATCCAGTGATGCTGAACGCGTGGGAAAACTGCCAGAGAAGCTGAAGAGTCACGATGATAATCGGACAGAGCACTCGAGAGGTGGAGGATAACGGTGCAGAGTCAACATGTAGAGGCATTGCGAACACTGCCTGCACAAGGTGCACAGAAACTATAAATACACGGTGCAGAGAAGAGATGTGGTTGCTGTTGCTATGGGAGTTTTCTGTGACTGTAGCTGGTGAAGATGATTCATGTGTGAAGAAGAAGGAGAGTGCAGCAGCTGAATTGAACAGAAGAGGATCTGTGCAGTGAATTGGAATGGCGCACAGAGCTTAAAAGGCAAAAGAACATACAACACAAGTGAGGTGAGCAGGAAGGCAATGAGGCAGACAGAGTAACGAAATGCAGCAGAACAATGATGAGTCTAGTAAGCCATTGTTGAACATTATATCACTGTAATAAGTTTGAGTAACAAAGAATTAATATTTTAGGGTGGAAGGGAGGTGCTCGAGAGGACTGTTGTCCTCAGAGGTTCAAGTGGGTGCTTGAACACAGGGAGTTGTAGCTTCCATCTGGTTGCAGCCAGAAAAACCAGGGTGGCAGGGTGGTGCAAGGGAGAACTCTTGTTCTCTGTTATACAGGTTGGTTCCTGTATGATTGGAAGTTGGTGCTTCCATCCAGTTGGTGCTGGAAACATTCAGGGAGTTGGTGCTTCCTTCTAGTTGGTGCTAGAGAAACCAAGGAGTTGGTGCTTCCTTTTAGTTGGTGCTAGAGAAACTAGGGAGTTGGTGCTTCCTTCTAGTGGGTGCTAGAGAAAACAGAGAGTTGGTGCTCTCAGCAAGTTGCAGCTTGCAAAACAGAGGTTGTAGCCTCATTATGAGTTGGTGCTCATATGTATGATA
>ML785128.1:440128-527713 GCA_009831015.1 Picea engelmannii | reverse complement strand
TGTATGATAATGTAAAGAATGTAATTATTACTTATCATATAAAGAAAAAGAGGTTTTTACCCTGTATGGGTTTCCTCGGAAAATATCTGTCTCTGTGTTTCTCATATATGTGACTGATGCTGAATGTGCCTGTGTTTATTTCTTTGCATTAGTGTGATCATCATTCAGTGTTTCTGCAAAGAGTTTTTAAAATAAGCATAATTGTTTAAGCTTAGTAAAAACTGATTCACCCCCCCCTCGCAGTTGACCAACACCTATTACCCCAGTTAAGTGCTCAAAGACATTATACAAGTTTGCAATACAAGTTTGGGGAAGGTGACAGGACGTCCTATTGGGCTAGTGTCTACTGGAAGAGGGATGTTTCTGGAAAGGATTAAATCCAAGTAATGTAATTGGGTGAGGTGGATGGGTATGCCTGGGTAAAAGGTGTGGTGATAGAAGGGATGGATTACCGATGGGTTCCTCTGTGGAAGGTGAGTTATACCTGTCATGGATGCAAATGTTTCCAAGCCCATTCATGCCTTTTATCTTCATTCTTTTCTTCTAAGATGCTAGTCAAAGGACACTGTCCTGGCATGGTGACCAGTGGTGGCAATGTTAGCCAAAAGAATTTCATAGAAATTAGAAGGCTGGCTCGTGATGAGACCCCCTTTCTCTTGGCTATGCCACCAAGAGCCACTACCTGGCGTGGTGAACGGATGCTGGTAGTGTCACACCGCTAGATGCTCATGGACCTAATAGGCTGGCTCGTGATGAGACCCCCTATCCTCTAACCAGGTCTTTTCTTATTGTTTTTATCTTTTTCTTGATTTTTTCTTTCAAGAAGCTAATCAAGGGACACTGCCCTGGCTTGGTGACTAGTGGTGGAAATGTTAGCCACAAGCACTTTCACGAAAATGAGAAGGATGGCTCGTGATGAGACCCCCTTTCTCTTGGCCATGCAACCAAGAGCCACTACCCTGGTGTGGTAACCAACTGCTGGTAGTGTCATACCGTTAGGCACCCATGGACCTAATACGCTGGTTCGTGATGAGACCCCCTATCCCTCAACTAGGTGTTGTTTTATTATTTTTACGGGTCCCTCTGTTTCTTGCTGAGAAGATTTTTATTGCTTTCTCGAGGATCCCTTGGAAAAGAATCTCGAGGTTTATTCTCAGGCTTTTATTGTTAGCTTATTTTACCCCCCAGGCCTTTTAGGCCATTCTTCCCACCAGGTAAGGCACAACCCCTAAATGATTGGCTAATCCTATGCCCATACCAATGTAATGGGATGGGTGAGCGGGAGATAAGATGGAAAGTGGTATGTATGATGGGAATGAACAATGGCTTTTTAGAAATCCCCGAGTGGAAACTCAAAACCTATGGACACAAGCTTGCTAGGGCATCCTGTCATTCCCCCCAGACATGGTCAAGTGGACAAGCATAAGATCTAAGCACCCGTTAGAAAAAAAGGAATCAAATGCACATATTCAAAGTTTTTGAGGATCAGAGTGACACATACCATGATACCCAGACTCATTACCTCATGGAGCAAGAACCATCTCTAATACAGGACTAAGCCAAAGGTGATGGATGTTGCTCATGCTGTCGACAAAGTGGAGGCGCTGAAAGGAAGAAAACATGGGCCTTCTAGGGCCATGATCAAGTTGATCTGGCTCTCGGTATTCCATGTCTAGGACTTGTGGGCCTCGAGACATAATCTCATAGTTATCCCTGAAAGTGGGGGATAACAGGCCTCGAGACATAATCTCCTTAGTTATCCCTAAACTGGGGGATAACAAGTACCTTGAGAATCCCCTGGCTCTCTATGATCCAGTCTTTGGCTTTGTGAGCCTGACTGTCTCAAAAAACCAAGTCAATCAAAGTGGGAGCATCATACCCATATAATGCTCGGAAGGGGGTCATGCCAATGGACATGTGGAAGGTGGTGTTGTATCATTTCTCTCATAGATGTAGCCACCTCACCCATGCTCTCTGTTGTTCACTCACATAGTTCCTCAAGTATCCCTCAACCCACTTGTTGACTATCTTTGCGTGCCCATTAGTCTGAGGGTGGTAACTGGTGTTAGGTGTCAACTTTGTCCCCACTAGCCTGAATAACTCCCTCCAAAACATGTCGATAAACCGACTGTCCCTGTCACTGACGATGTTCTGTGGAAACCCATGAAGTCTGAAGATCTCTCTGAAGAAAAGCTCGACCACCTGTACTGCACTGTAATCTGTTGGAATGGCATAGAAGTGTGCAAACTTGGTCAACTTGTCGACAACTACATAGATACAATCCTTACCCTGCACCTTAGGTAGGCCTGTAATGAAGTCCATGGAGATGCTTTCCCATTTCTGCTTTGGAATGGGAAGTGGCTGAAGCAACCCAACTTGAAGAGTCTACTCTAACTTATTCCATTGACAAGTCACTCACTCACTGATATGTCCCCTCACATATTGTTTGAGGGCCTTCCAAGAGAACCTCTGTCTGACTTGCCTGTAGGTTTTGAAAAACCCCTGATGGCCTGCTAGTGGGGAGTCATGTACTGCAACCAAAATATTCTTCCTGAGACCCGATCCTGGCACTAGGTAGACTCGGTCTTTGTAGAAGATGACATCGTCAATGACTTTGTACCTGTCGTCCTGTAGCTGCCCATCCAAAATATCACAAGCGAACTTGTCCTTGGAATATTCCACTAACAAGTGGGATTTCCAACCTGTTGAAATCTCCATCAGAGAACAACCTGCAGGTCTCCTAGACAATGCATCGGCCACAATGTTCTTCTTACCCTTGACATACTCTATCTCAAAATCAAAGGCCTGAACCTTTGTCACCCACTTCTGCTGACGCTCACTGAGATCCTTCTGCTCAATGAAATACTTCAAGTTGTTATGGTCTGTCTTGACCACAAATTTTCTTCCCACCAAGTACTGTCTGAATTTGGTTAAGGCATGCATGATTGCCATCATTTCCTTGTCATAGATTGAGTACAACCTCTCGGGTTGGCTGAGCTTCCTTCTCTCAAACACAATAGGGTGTCCTCCCTGCATCAAGATTGCTTCGATCCCATCTCCCGATGCATCACACTCCAATACAAACAACAACGTGAAGTCC
This sequence comes from Picea engelmannii, assembly GCA_009831015.1. Classification (NCBI taxonomy): domain Eukaryota; kingdom Viridiplantae; phylum Streptophyta; class Pinopsida; order Pinales; family Pinaceae; genus Picea; species Picea engelmannii. The sequence goes on along the minus strand of ML785128.1, from coordinate 524,613 downwards.
GACAATGCTAATACTGGGCATGTTCCCATGATTTCCTGCATGTGATCACTTGTTGGTCCAGATGAAGCCTCCCTGTCTGGTGAGATCAGTGAATGGTGCCCCCAACTGTGAAAAACCTCTCACAAACCTCCTGTAATAGCTGCATAGCCCAAAGAAACTCCTCAACTCTGTCATGTTCTTGAGCATTGGCCAATCCAAAATGGCCCTGATCTTCTCTTGGTGCACCTGTACCCCCTGTGCGCTGATAATGTGGCCCAAATAGAGTATCTTTGTCATGCCAAACTCACACTTTGACTCCTTGGCATATAGTGACGGGGACTCCATGATGTTGAGTACCTCATCCAAGTGCCTAAGGTGCTCCTGCGATGTTTTGATGTAGAAAAGGATGTCATCGAAGAATACCAACACTAATTTCCTCAAGTGGTCCCTGAAAATATGGTTCATTCAAGACTGAAATGTAGTTGAAGCATTAGTTAGCCCAAATGGCATAACCAAAAACACAAAATGGCCAAAGTGGCATCTGAATGCCATCTTCTCTATGTCCTGCTCTCGAATGCGGATCTGATGATATCCAGAGCGTAGATCAATCTTAGAGAAGAAAACTGCCCCATGCAGCTTGTCCATCAACTCATCAATGCGTGGGATAGGATACCGGTTTTTGATGGTTTTCTTGCTCAAATTCCGATAATCAATACACATCCTCATGGTACCATCCTTCTTCAGGACTAAGACAATTGAAGAAGTGAATGGGCTACTGCTAGGTTTGATGTGTCCCATCGCTAGCAATTCCTTGATTGCTTTCTCTATCTCATCTTTGAACCTTCAAGGATGACAGTAAGGTGCTCTAATCATGGGTTTAGCACCCTCCAACTCAATGGTGTGCTCAAACCCCCTATCTGGTGGTCTCCCTGGTGGAATCGGACCAAAAACATGATGATGTCACCCCAACAAATCCTAATCTCTGTTTGATACTGCTGCTTACCATCTGATCCATCTGTGTGGTGATCAAACACTTTGTTGCATAAGCTACCTCCCCATGCCTTAATATCCTCTCCATCCTCTTGGCCAAAACTGTCCTGGGTGCCCTTATCGACATGCCCCTCAGCAAAATCCTCTTCCCCTCACTGTCTCTGAACCCCATCTCAAGGGTTTGGTAGTTGGTTGTGATCTTTACCAAGGTGATCAACCACTGGACTCCCAACACCACATCTGTATTAGATAGGTCAACTACATAAAATGTGTCTCTGACGGTGTAGTTACCTAGCTTTACCTTCAAGTCCGAGACTCTATCCATACACTCCATTGTGTGGCCATATGCTACTGCAACATCAAACCCCTCAAACTCCTCTGTCTGAAGTTGTCGTCTCGATACCAATGAGGCATCGATGAAGTTGCAGGTGGCCCCACCATCTATCAGGGAAATTGCCCGCTATCCCTGAATAGTCCCTCTGATCCGGAGGGTGTCATACCTAGGAATACCAGAAAGGGTCTCTATGACTCCTCCCTTTGTTGGTGCTCGTTTGTTACACTTCTCACGAGGCTGTGGTATTATCGGTGGTTGGGCACGTACCGGTGTCGGTGGTCTTTGTGGATACTTCTCCTCCACCTGTGATGGCTCCTCCTCTGAGCTAGTGGATCCACTGTCTTGTTCCCCCTCACCACTGTTCACACTGTCTGCTGCCAATTCAATATAATGGATCTCTCCCTGGCCCATGCACCTGTGGCCTGGGACCCAAGGATCCTTGCAGGTGAAGCACAACTTCTTCCTCATAAGCTCTCGCCTCGTCTCATCATTCAATTTCTCCTTGCCATTCCATTCTCTCTGGAATGGCTTCCTGTCTCTGTCCTTCTGTGGCACAAAGGGTTTGGAGAAAAAATTAGTTTTTGGCACTGAGTCTGTTAGATCTCTAGTGTGTAGGATGGCATCCTGTAATGTGTGAGGTCTGTGGGCCTTTACCCATCATCTCAAGGGTTTTGTAAGCCCCTCTGTGAAAAGTGTTATCACACAATTTGTACTTTGATCAAAGGAAAGGTTAAAGGAGAGAAAATTGGCGTAACGAGAGACTTTCCTATCACTGTCACCTCCATAGGATGTCTCTTTCCATTTAGGGTGGTAGGCCCATGGGAGATGTCCCCGATGACTTGGGGGTTTGAGAAGGCAAAGTAAAAATGGCTAGATAAAGATCCCCTCTCACAAGTCATCACAGATCAAAAAGTCTGGTTTTATAACCAATGAAAAGATAATATGTCAAAGTGTACATGCCTGTTGCAAAGCAACAAGAAACTATATATATTTGCAAGTACACTTGCTGGTTAGCACTTCATAAAAACATAGACTTTGTCAATAAAAGAAATTGGATGATAATAATGAAGTAAACAAAAAATTATAACATCAATATTTATAAGGCAATACTTCACATTAAATGCCTTGAAATAGCTTCAAAATGACTAAGAATCATTAACCATTGAAATCATAATAATAACATTTGTTAGAAGCAAATAAGACAATGTATAAATCATCATTTTCAATTGATTTTAGAAGCTTTTAATGTTGCAATTAATGGCTATAGCCTACTTTAGTAACAACATCAATATTGTTAGTAGGTTAGGCTATTCCAGGGTTAGAGATGGTAAGTACGAAGCTCAAATCATAGGTTTTGATGGTTGTTTTGATCAATTACTCAAAGAAGGACTTAGACTAGTGCTTTAGGGAAAATGGAGTCAATGATGTGGAAGAAAATGTTGAAGAAAGTAATGATAGTAGGAGAGTCAAAGACAAGAGAGATTGATAGATTGGAGTGTTGGTAACCCAAGGCTCCAATTATCAAACCCTACTAGCTACTAAGGTGTAGGTAACCCTAGGCTTTAGTAGATTTCCTCCCTCTTTAACTCAATGATGAAGCAAAAATTGGCTAAGATGAAGCAATGTATAATAAGGTGTTGCAATGGCAAGGCCCTAGCAAATGATTCAAGAAAAGTGGCCTCTTGACAAGATCTAGTAGGTGAAATCTTTTGAAGCTAGGACAATAACATGTGCTAGTCTTCCTAGGGTTTAATCAAACAATTTCATAATCTTGAATGTAAATGCAAGATAAATAAAACTATAACCATTCAATTAAGAAGAATTGCAGAAATATCACTTACATACATCAAGAATTCATCAAGAAGAACCCTAGTTGAACACATCCACCAAGAAACTTGCCAAAATAATCCAAATTTAGCCTTCCTCAACAAGTGTGCCTAAAATTTCAGCCAAGAAACCCTAAGTAGGGCGCAAATTTCAGTCCTCACAAGTGTGAGTGAAAGATGATGAATAATACAAGGGTTTAAACCCTTATTTATACAATACTAACGACTAGAATTAGGTAAAAAAAGACTGACATGGCCTGTTACACATACTATCCATTTTTTACATTAAATGTCATAATTAAACCCTAAAATACGCTGTAAATGTGGCGTCATGCCCTTTTAAGGTGACGTTAGGCCCTTTTTGGGCAACGTTGGGCTCCTGGAGCAAAACGGTAGGCCTCCTTGGGCCTCAGGATCCTGCCACATGTGCCACTTGGCACACAACTGCCTCCAAAACATCCAAAAATGCTGGGTGACATCATGGGTGACCTGGGTGATGTCATGGGACTTCCAAGGCCTACATCATGGTGAAAAGGGCAAAACCCCCTCTGGGTCCAGGCCTACGAGGCTGTCCCTGGTGAAACACCATCCTCTCTCTCTGGTGCAATCCCCTGATTTATCTCTGCCCCTGGTTGGGGTCTCAACATCCATCAGGTGGGATTTTATCCCTATGGAGGTTCGAACTAATCATCTCCTCATATGTACCTGTCCATCGGGTGTGGCCCTGCAACATTAAAAAATATGCCCTCCATGGGCTCATAAGTCACATGGATCATAGCAATGTCAATCGCATCTAATCATCAAGTTATTTAAACATGTGCATGAAACCCCTTTTACCCGGACAAGTGCTCAAAGATGTTATGCTATTCTACAAGCCAAGTTTGGAGGGGACGCTAGGACGTTCTATTGGGATAATGCTAATTAGATGTGGGATGTTCCTGGGTGAATTCAAATCGAGGCCATGTGAGTGGATGAGGTGAAAAAGGGATGTCTCAGAAATGGGTGCAGTGATAGTAGGGAAATGTATGGCTTACCTGTGGGTGCCTCTAAAGAGGGTGAGATGCACCTTATCATGGATGCAAATGTTTCCAAGCCCATTCATGCCTTTTATCCTTATTCTTTATTGTTTTTTATTTTAGGATACTAATTGGGAGACACTGCCCTGGCGTGGTGACCAATGGTACCCACAAGCATTTCACAAAAATGAGAAGGCGGCTCGTGATGAGACACCCTTTCTCCTAGCTATGCCACCAAGAGCCACTACCCTAGCGTGGTGACCAATTAATTGTTGGTAGCGTCATACCACTACATGCCCATGGACCTAATCGGATGGCTCGTGATGAGAGCCCCTATCCTCCAACTAGGTCTTGATTTATTATTTTTGATGGGTCCCTATGTTTCTTGCTGAGAAGATTTTGATTGCTTTCTCGGGGATCCCTGGGTGAAGCATCTCAAGGTTTCATTCTTTTGGATTTTATCTTTTTCCAACCACTTTTACCCTCAGGGCCTTTATCCCCTTCTTCCCACAAGGTAAGGTACAACCCTTAGATATTTGGCCAACCCAATGCCCAGACCAGGGTAATGGGATGGATGAGCGGGAGAAGGATGAAAAGTGGTAAGTATGGTGGAAATGGATGATGACCTTTCATGAATCCCCCTAGTGGAAACTCAAACCCTATGTGAACCGGCTTACTAGGGCATCCTATCATCCCCCCAGGTGTGGTCAAGTGGAAAGGCATAAGGTCCAATCACACGTTAGAAGCAAAAGGAATTAAATGCACATATTCAAATTGTTTTGAGAATCAAAGTGACACATGCCATGATACCCAGATTCATTACTTCATGGAGCAAGATCCATTTCTGTTGTAGGACCAGGCTAATGTGATGGATGTTGTTGCTGCTGACAAAGTGGAGGCGCTGAAGAAGAAAAAGGATGGGCCCTCGAGGGCCATGCTCAAGTCGATCTGGCTCTCGATACTCCATGTCTAGGACCTATGGGCATCGAGACATAATCTTTTTAGTTATCCCTAGGCTAGGGGATAACATTTGGCTCCAACTTGGGGACATTTTCTCACCATAGAGCGCATGAGAACCTCAACATCTCTGGCATAACCCGTGACTTGCTTGATTTCAACATAAAACTATTAGCAATCATTTGGGGTGGTGATATCACCCCTGGATCATATATATATAATACATAAAATGAAAGAAAACATATGTATAAATGGAAATACAAACTACTCTAGCATGAAATGCAAATGGTATATAGAATGAATTCAAATGCCTAACTACTTACCTGTACTTACCTGTCATGCTGTTGGAGGGTAGTAACACTTGATGTGTAAAGAGTTTACTGGTAACTTCAGAGTTTCTCCCTCCATGGTCCCTAGATTAAAATAGTTTGTTCCTACATGACTCATGATCTTGTAAGGACTTGTACATAGTCCATCCAACTTCTTGTGCATACCAGGTTTCTCCCTTCTCTTATCCCATAACAACACTAGATCTCCTTCGGTGAAATCTATGTCTTTTGCCTTGTGATCGAAGGTGTTCTTGATATTTTCTTGGTTTCTTTCCATTTGGCTCAGGGCGGTTCTTCTAGATTCATCCAACTCTATCAACTGGTTATTTCTCCCTTGGATTGCTTCTCCATCAGTAGTATATTGTTGAGAAAAACGGAGGATGGGGATTTGGTGGTTCACATGCAGTTTTGCTTCTAACCCATACACCAGCTCAAAAGGGGTCCTTCCTGTTGAGGTCTTTGTTGTTATTCGATCTGCCCACAAGGCATATTTAATTTTTCTATCCCAAGACCTCTTGTTTTACCCCACAACCTTCTTGATGATATTCATAAGGTTCTGATTGCTAGATTCTGCTAATCTGTTGCCCCGTGGATAATAGTTGGAGGAATGAGATAGAAAAATTCCGTACTTGAAATAGAATTCTGCTAGTGCATGAGAATTGAATGCCTTGGCATTATCCGTGGTAATCTTGGACGGGACACCAAACCTAGTTATGATTCGTTCCTCCAAAAATTTCATGACTACTTCCTCAGTGGCCTTCTTTGTGGGGATAGACTCTACCCACCTGGTAAAATAATATGTGGTTGTTAAAATCCATTTGTAGCCATTACTTGAATTGTCTTTAAATTCCCCATTGAAATCTAACCCCCACTGTTGAAAAGGAGCTTCTACCATTACAGGTTTTAGAGGTTGTGCCGAGAGTCTTGGTTTACTAGTGAAGTATTGGCAAGGCTGGAAAGATTAGACATATCGGTGAGTATCAACAAATAATGTTGGCCAATACTATACGACACTTAGGATCTTGTGGGCAGTAGTACGAGATGCGAAATTTCCACCACAAAGTCCGGAGTGTAATTCCTTCAATAGCTTCTTAGCTTCTTCTTGATTGACACATCTAAGGAAAACTCCATCTGGATCCTTCCAACCCAGGCCATTTTTGGTTAAACAATGTTTCATAGCCTTAAGTCTCAAAGCCCTTAAGGTAGTATATTATATCGGTAGTCTGGGCATGATAATTTTTTAAGGTAGTATATTATATCAGAATACCATTCGTCATGTTCTAATTCACTGATTACCATGTTTATTTGTTCACTTTCTCCCATTTGTATGGCCTCTTGGTTGCTCTCAGTCAACATTTGAGCCAGAACCTATCCCTTTGTAATCTTGGTGCGTTTTATATTTAAGTCATATTCTTGTATTTTGGAGACCCACTTGCCCCTGGTACCCATACAATCTTGTTGTGACAAGACATCCTTCACTGCTGGGTAAGGGACATAAGCCTTGATTTTGTTATAACCCACGTAGTTTCTAAAGTGATTAAGGGATTTCACTAAGGCGTAATCTTGTTTCTTGGTAATAGAATAATTTAACTCTGAATCCCTAAGGACTTTTCTCATGAAGGATATAGGGTGTTCATAGTCGTCAACATCCTTTTCTAGCAAGACACTTGCAATGGTGCCCTGGGAGGAAAAATAGAATATTATGAAATCTCCAGAATGATCAGGGCTGATTAAAACTGGGGCTTGGGAGATAGCGTCATTTATGTCTTCAAAAGATTTAACGGCTTTATCATCCCATCTAAACACAATATCCTTCTTTAGTAAAGCACTCGTGTTTTATCCTTTTGACAAAGTTTAGGACAAATCTTCGAATGAAATTTATTTTTCCGAAAAAGGATTGTAAGGACTTCTTGTTGGCTGGGGGATGCACATCCTTAATATACTGGACCCTTTCAAGATCTATGGAGATTCCCCCTTCCGAGGCTTTGCGACCCAAAAGTTTCCCTTTATCTATCCCAAAAACAGATTTCTTAGGGTTCAAGGAGATACCATATTTCCTACACCGCTCAAAAACGATTCTAAGGTGTGATATGTGGTCTTTCCTCTCCTTTGATACGACCGTGAGATCATCTTGGTAAATCTCTATGATTTTTTGAATGAGATCCCCAAAGGAAAAATCCATTTCTCTTTGAAAGGTAGCACTGGCGTTCATAAGGCCAAATGACATTCTCAAATACATAAATGTTCCCCATGGTGTGGTAAACGTCGTTTTAAGTTGATCTTCTCTTTTAAGCAAGACTTGGTTGTACCCAAAAAATCCATCTAACATGGACATCATCCATGCCCCTGTGACCCTTTGTAAAAAATGTTCCATTTTTGGGAGGGGATAGTTGTCTTTCAAAGATAGTTGGTTAAGGTTTCGAAAATCCACACACAAACGTATATCACCACTTTTCTTTCAGACAACTACCAAATTCGACATCCATGATGAGTACCTTATGGGAGATATGATGCCAACATCAACTATATTTTGGAGTTCCTTTTGTATTTGGTTTTTCAATTTCGGGTTGATATGTCTTAACTTTTGTCGGAAAGGTTTGGCTCCTTCTGTCAAAGGTATAGCATGTTGGATGACATCACCCCTATAAGCCTTTAGTTCATCATAATTCCAAGAGAAATTATTCTTTAATTCTCTTATGAGGTCTAGAATTTCCATCCTTTCCTTCTCAGTAGTTCCTTTCCTATTTTGACCATCCTTGGATCCATTTCTGTGCCAATGTTGAATTCTAGGGATTCATCTATTTGTTTGTTGAGCCTTTTTCCCTTGAAAACATTGTTTTTGTCAAAGAGGTGTTCTAAAGGGACACATCCTTTTGGGAAGGTGTTATTTTGGAGGTTGACCACATCCAGATCCATGGAATCGACCATGAAGTTCACTTGTGAATCAGTGAATTCTCTGCTATTTTCCATGAATCTAATAATGTGGTCATCATCTTCAAAGACTTGCCAATGTTCCAAGTTGTTAGGGATAGAAGGCCTAAACAAGACTTCCATTTTGCACAGGTTTTGGAGTGGGCCATCACAAGGTTGAAAGGTGGAGGCGGAAACAACCAAGGCATTTTCCACATAGTTTTCTTCTCAGGGAACTTCTTTGATTGTCACCATCTCAAAAGATTTTGCAATGGATCGTGCAAAGTCACGATACTTCTTTAGTTTCTCATTCTTAGCAACAAAGTATAGTAACACTTGTGACACTATTAGGTCCGAGTTCCCTATCACTCTTAAGTGTGTGACACCCTTATCAATTTCCAAGTTGTTGAAATAATGTAACTGCAAAGTGTATTCTTATTATTATTTGATATATTATTCATTGGATCAATCCCCATTGTGGATTGATCATGTCGGCTATTGTAGAAGGACCAAATCCACTTTTGCGGATTGGTCATAATGTAATTGTAATAGGCAGAAAGAGAAGTCGGCCCCAAAATATATCAAAGAAGCCCTATAATATAATAAAGGTGGTTATAACCACCCAGAAGAAGAAGTTGTCCCTGCTAGTGAAATGACACTCCCACACGTGCCAGTCTTATATAAATTAAGAGGCTAGCGCCTCATTTAGACACACACTCACTTGTTCATTGAGAGACAAGTTTCGGAGCTGCAGTTGGAGAAGAGAGAGAGAGAGGCACATCTTTGGGAGAGGACATTCTATACTTTTTTGATTTATCTCTTGGCATTGTATTGGCTATTTATAATAAGGAAGTTTTTCTGGGTTTTCTTCCCCTAGAGGGTTTCCCAGGATAAATGCTGTGTCTCTTGTGATTATGTATTTCTCAGTGATCTTGTCTTATGTTGCTGTTATCTATTGAAATGGAAAGAACTATAATAATGGCTTAAACATTAACATGGTATCAGAGCCAAGATGAAGAAAGCATCTTTCACAAGAGAAAAGTGAAAAACGTCACTGTTGCCACACATGCAAATTAGGGCTTTTTGTTGGTGAGGTATTTCATCCCTAAAACCATCTAGAAAAGTGCGCCCTCCCCCAAGGATAATTTTGGCACCTTTTCAATGGTTAGATCTCCCAGAAAGTGAAACCCTAGTTTCACAAAGTACTAGAAAACCAGAAAACCAAAGTACCAGAAGTACCAGAAGTACCAAAAAACCAGAAGCACCAGTCCAGAAATCCGCAGATCAAGTTTGAGGGGGTAAAAGTTGGATTTTCAGAAATCTGACTGCACCAGCTTACTCGCCTCAGCTCAGCGCATCTATCCCCTGGATCAGAATTTCAAATTTTGAAGTTTGAAAAATTAGGGTTTCCTCATAAAACCCTAAGTTGCAGTTGCAGTTGTTGTCTCAGAACCAGTTGCAGTTGTAGCCGTACTACCAGTTGCAGTCACCCTTGAAGTTTTTAAAGAGTTGGTAATGATTACCGCTGCTGCCAGATGGTGCCACCACCTGCAAATGCTACCAGAGGTATGCACTCACATATGTTTAAATGGTTAAACTTTAAAGAGTATTTGCAGGAGAAGGGATCTCTTGCCATAGATCTAGAAGGATCTCAAGATCCAACACATTCAGAAGAACAATGTAACTTAGGTTTGATTATTCCGATCTGCATCTATTTGTTATGACATTATGTTGAAGCTATGATCAAATTATTAGATGGATTAAAGTAGAGATCATAGAGTTTATTCTCTAACCTAACCTTCTGTCAAGGTAACATAGTGTCTTAGTACATAAGACAGGTTGAAGAAAGCACTCGTCATCTTGAGTGAAGGAGAATTGGAAGAAAAGAAAGCACACTCATTCTTGAAGACAAGGCTCCAAGTTTGATTAATCAAGTTTATAAGATTCAAAGGTACACATGACAAATTGATGACTATTGCTTTACAAGTAACCACTATAGTTGAGATAATAGTCTCTTACTTGGTAGCATGTGAGCATATAGAGGTAAATACTTAATGTAATTATTTTCCTCATACAACTAACACCTCCACTAGGAGAAACCTCGTGTGTTAGTTCCAGGTTGCCATGGAGGAATGTTTGATCACAACACTATGAGAGTATTGACCTCATTTCGTATTGTATTCCTTACCTTTAATCTTTGCTTCAGACAAGTTATAAGTAATAGCTCTAAAGGAGCTACTATGATGATTGTTCGTGCTATTGCGTTATATTATCAAAATGAGATTACTCTTGCTTGCTGTTTTGTTGACCTTGTTCCAGGTCACAGGTAATAACCCTGAGGAAGCAATAGTGAAGGTTGCAGAAGGCAACGTGCTAAAGGAGAAACCATAAATGAAGCAATCATCATTGGAAAAGAAGAAAGTGGCTTGTATAAGCTAAAGGGTCACTCAGAAGCTGCCATGACCCATGCCATTGAGAATGCATGTGAACTTTGGCATAGAAGATTAGCTCACATTAACTACAAGGCGCTACCATACATATGAAAAGCGGTCACAGGTTTACCAGAACTCAAGGTTGACCATGAAGGCGTATGCAATGGATGTGCACAAGGGAAGAACATCAAGAACCCTTTTCCGAAGAGAGACAACAAAGCATAAGGAGTCCTAGAACTCATCCATTCATATGTATGTGTCTCAATGCCATCGTCCTCCATGAGTGGGTATGTATACTATGTATCATTCATTGATGATTATTCTCGTAAGACCTGGTTGTATTTTTTGAAATCTAAAGATTAAGTGTTCAACAAGTTCAAGGAATTCAAAGCCTTGATGGAGAATCTTTCTGAAAGAAATATCAATATACTCAGGTCAGATAATGGAGGAGAATACACCTCAAAAGAGTTCGTGAACTTCTGCAAAGATGTTGGGATCAAGAGGGAACTCACTATTCCCTATAATCCTCAACAAAACGGCGTGGCTGAAAGAAAGAACATAATGATAATGGAATCCATGAAGATCATGATCCACGATCAAGATCTTCCTATGTGCTTATGGGCAGAAGTAGCAATGACATCCGTATATGTGCAAAACCGATTGTCCCATAGTGCACTTAGGTTTAAGACCCCGGAAGAGATGTTCACCGGAAAGAAGCCAGAGGTAAGCCATCTCAAAATATTTGGCTGCCCAGTATTTATACATATATCGAAAGAGAAAAGAAACAAGATGGAACCCTCAGGAAAGAAGGGAATATTTGTGGGATACTGTGAGGTCTCCAAGGCCTTTAGGATCTATATACCAGGTCACCGCCACATTGAGATTAGCAAGGATGTGACCTTTGATGAAGATGCAGCGCTCAATAAATCGAGAAAATGCTAGCTTGAAGAGGTATATGAAGAGGAACCCATAATTCCCAGAGTTGCAGAACCAGTGAGGGAGGTTCCCAGAGCTGCTGAACCAGTGAGGGAAGTTGTAACTTCCCATGATGAGGAAATTCTAGAAGATCATGGCGTAGCAGAGTTTCAAGAACCTCCTCAGATGACGATCCTCCATAAAAGAAATCCATCTTGGTATAGAGATCTTATTCAAGATGGAGAGAAGTATGGTGTTCTCGAAGGAACCACGAGACATGTGAAGAAACCTAATCCATTCTCCAACTATATGGCTTTGATGTGTGATCTCCTAGAAAAGGAGCCTACCTGCTTTGAAGAAGCCATTCATAAGAAATAATGGGAAGATGCCATGACAGAAGAATACCAATCCATAATAAAGAACGAGGTATGGGAAATAGTTCCTAGACCGAATAGAAAGGATGTGGTATCGTCCAGATGGCTCTTTAAAATAAAACGTGCTGCTGATGGAAGTATTGAGAAATATAAAGCAAGACTTGTAGGTTCGAAAAAAGAAGGCATTGACTATGAAGAGACATTCACTCTTGTATCTAGATACACTTCGATCAGAACCATCATAGCCCTTGCAGCTAAGAAGAAGTGGAAGTTACACCAGATGGACGTAAATACAACTTTCCTAAATGGTGTTATCAAAGAGGAAGTGTATATAGAGCAACCTAAAGGATTTTAAGTTGAAGACAGGAAGTCTCATGTCTACAAATTGAAGAAAGCTTTGTACGGATTGAAGCAAGCCCCTAGAGCTTGGTATAGCCGAATAGACAACTTTCTGACTAGCTTGGGATTTACCAAGAGTAAAGCAGATTCCAACCTCTACTTCAAGGTTATGAACGATGAGCCAATGATACTATTTCTATATGTGGATGACTTATTCTTAACTGGAGAAGAAAAGCTCATCACTGAATGTAAGAATAGACTCTCTTCATAATTTTAGAATAGACCTTGGCCTAATGCAGTATTTCTTGGGTCTTGAGGTATGGTAGAGTCTAGGGAAGATATTCCTTAACGAAGGGAAGTATGCAGTCGAAATCCTTAAGAGATTCGACATGTTAGAGTGCAAACCCATGAATACACCCATGGAAATGAACCTGAAGCTGTTGGTCGATACTTTGTCAGAATTGATTGATGCCACACTGTATAGACAAATTATTGGGTCGCTAATGTACCTGACGAACACCAGACCAGACATTTGTTTTGCTGTGAACACCTTGAGTCAGTTTCTGGTAGAACCCAGAGATTTTCACCTTGTGGATGCAAAACATGTGATGAGGTACCTTAAGGGTACATTATATTGTGGTCTCAATTATGATGGAGATCATGATTTCACATTGAGTGGGTACACTGATTCAGATTGGGTAGGAAGTGTTTCTGACAGAAAAAGTACTTCGGGATACTGTTTTAGTTTGGGATCAACCATGATCTCGTGTATAATGATCCAAAGCCGTTATGCCAGGATCATCACAGTTTTGGTGTCTTTTTAAACTTTTACTGGTTGTGGTATTTTGTCAAACACTTTGCTGTCCTACTTGTTTAGATGTGTTTACTTGCTGAACAACCTCTTGATTTCGGCCTTAGGGTTTACCGATGTGTTATATATGTGTATTGTATCTATAAACAAGAAGAGACAACCATGGAACATACCTCAACCATATGCAATATGATAGACAAGCCAAAACATCTCAAATATGCTTCTATTCATGAATAAAGGAACTTGCTACAATGAAGATGCCAATCTGGAATGCTCAACAGATGGCTAAGAAGATAGATAATAGAGCTGCTACAAAATGCTCCAATAGAAGACTACAATAAGCCTCCAAAGGATGGATATGCAATGAAGACTAAATACAAGTAGATTTGGGTCGTACGAATGCTAAACCCCCAAGCTGGAAGGTGCCACATCCTACTGGATAGCTGAAGCTCCTCAACAATTCGGCCCTACTGCCAAAAGTGTCCAATCACCTCAAGAAAGATGCCAAAAAATAGATCGGGTGATGGAAAGAACAACCCAGGTGCCCGAATCTCCAAGGTCTCCCTCAAACCCTATGGATCTGAACCTCCTCCAAGATATGGTGTGCCCCCCTGGATACCTGAAACCCTAGATAAATCGACCTCCCTCCTAGGAACCTCCAATGGCTCCAAAAATCGGCTAGAATGATAGATCGAGACGCTGCAATGAAAACCCAAGTGCTCAAATCATCAAAGGACTTGCTAGACCCTTGGATCTAGCCACCCTCCAAGAAATGGTGTGCCCTCCTCTTGGGAAATCATCCCACTCTCAATACAAATAAACCCTCTGATGAAATGCCTCTGGAAACAACCAAGAATGATGCCAAGACACCTGCAAGGAAAACCCAATACTTGGAATTCTCGAAATCTCTTCTCCTCAGCTAGAATGAATCCTCCCTCAATGGATGGTGCGCCCCTCTTGCTGGAAACCCTCAACTGGTGCGCCCTCTCTCTATCTGCACATGTAACTGATGTAGAATCCTCTTGCAACTGAGTAGATCTGGAACTAGAATGGTGTGGGAGCGTATTGCATCTCCGAGACCAAGCTTGGGACAAGCTAGGTGGAATCTTTTACCATCGAATCGTCCTCTAGGGTTTGTTAAGTCAAAACCCTCAAAACCCCCAACGCTGCGCTCACTAGCTAAAAGCCAGATATCAAATATGATCATACATGAATGAATGAGTAGAGACCCTTGCCTTCCCTTTATACTTTTTGGCTCACCTTGTCCCTCCAAAGTGACTTTCATTTTATTAATATTTAATTAATTAATTAAATCACTTTAATTAATTAATTAACCTTTTTACCTATGAAAAGATCCTTATCTCTCCTTGTGGCTTCCCTGGCCACTGAAAGTCACTTCTCACCATCCCATCCTGTAGTGTTGCTTCTTCCGATTCCAATGAGCTATTACACTGAGAGGTTCCTCCAAGTAATATGCCCAAAATGACCTTTTCAGTGAATTCAATTAACTTATAGCTCAAAATAGTCAAAATCATGGAATTCGTCGGAATGCAATGGAACCAAAGCCAACCTGTGCGGAATGGCTCATAATGATGGAATATGATGAGCAATGCAAGCTGGACCCCACAATGCCTCTCAATAACCCCTGTACTCGCTCTAACATCCATTTGGCTACTCTGGTCATCATAAACCTCTGCACTGTGATGATGTCCCAAAGTGGGGACATTACATCGTGGTAGAGTAGGAAGCAATCCAGCATTGCTTTCAGCACAACAGAAGTAGAATACATTGTTGCTTGTTTTGCCAGCTGCGAAGCTATATGACTTCGAAAGTTGTTGACCGACCTTTTTAACCAAGAGATGGAAGTAACCACGATCCTATGTGACAATCAAAGCTGCATAAAGATGACAGAGAATCCTATATTCCATGATAGGTCGAAGCACATAGAGATTTGTTATCATTACATCCGTGACATGGTGCAGAGAGGAGCCTTAAAGCTCTAGTATGTTAGCACGGATGAACATATTGCTTATGTGTTGACCACGCCTCTATCTCGTGTAAAGTTTGAGCACTTTCGAGATAAACTTGGTATATTCCGAAAGGACCTTCCTCGAAAGGGGGAGTAGTTGCTATGATGAGACATCTCTTGCTTCCAACCTTATTGCTGTGACTTAAAGCAAAATAATGTGATGAGACTAGAACTGTGCTTCCGGCTTGACAACTATGACGTATAGACATTCTAGTATCTTGCTTCCAGCTTGATTGCTGTGACATAAAGCAGGACGAGTATCTTGCTTCCATCTTTATTGCTGTGACGTAGAGTAAGAAGATGTGATGTGACTAGCACTGAGCTTCCATCTTGATAGCTGTGACGTAAAGCCGATCTAGTATTTTGCTTCTAGCTTGAGTGTTGTGACGTAAAGTAAGACGATGAGATAAGACTAGTACTGTGCTTCCAACTTGAGAAGCTGTGACGTAAAGCCAGTCTAGTATCTTGCTTCCAACCTGATGGTTGTGACGTAAAGCAAGACGATGAGATAAGACTAGTACTGTGCTTCCATCTTGAGAAGATGTGACGTAAAGCCAGTCTAGTATCTTGCTTCCAACCTGATGGTTGTGACGTAAAGCAAGACGATGAGATGAGACTAGTACTGTGCTTCCATCTTGAGAAGCTATGATGTAAATCCAGTCTAGTATCTTGCTTCCAGCTTGAGTGCTATGATGTAAAGCAAGACGTTGAGATGAGACTAGTACTGTGCTTCCAGCTTGAGAAGCTGTGACGTAAAGCCAATCTAGTATCTTTCTTCCAGCTTGATTGCTGTGACGTAAAGAAAGACGAGTACCAAGCTTCCATCTCAACAGCTGTGATGTAAAGTCAGTCTTGTATTATGATGAGTCATCCTCGTGTTGTGATGATGATGATGTATTAGTTTTATACTAATACATATTGATGCAGATGATGATTGCATTCCTTTGAGAATGATGATGTTGCTGATGAAGAAAACTTCTGATGATTTATAGATACACCAGTCAGTGTTCCAAGATGATATTGATGATGTTTTCCTCCTGATGCTGTTGATGATAAATGAATCTCTCTCGTCTGATGCTGTTGTAGAATACCCTTCTTGTTAATGGGGGAGTGTTGAAATAATGTAACTGCAAAGTGTATTCTTATTATTATTTGACATATTATTCATTGGATCAATCCCCATTGTGGATTGATCATGTCGGCTATTGTAAAAGGACCAAATCCCCTTTTGTGGATTGGTCATAATGTAATTGTAATAGGCAGAAAGAGAAGTCGGCCCCAGAATATATCAAAGAGGCCCCATAATATAATAAAGGTGGTTATAACCACCCAGAAGAAGAAGTGGGCCCTGCTAGTGAAAGGACACTACCACACATGCCAGTCTTGTATAAATAAAGAGGCTAGCGCCTCACTTATACACACACTCACTTGTTCATCGAGAGATAAGTTTCGGAGCTGCAGTTGGAGAAGAGAGAGAGAGAGAGGTTTATCTTTGGGAGAGGAAATTATGTACTTGTTTGAGTTATCTCTTGGCATTGTATTGGCTATCTATAATAAGGGAGTTTTGTTGGGTTTTCTTCCCCTAGAGGGTTTCCTAGGATAAATGCTATGTCTCTTGTGATTGTGTATTTCTCAATGATCTTGTCTTATGTTGTTGTTATCTATTGAAATGCAAAGAACTATAATAATGGCTTAAACATTAACACAAGTTGAGGCCTAGGATCAAATCTTAGTATTTAGAAATGTTGTTTGTACAATGATATTCAAGTCTATAGGAATAATAGAAGGTCTCCTTGGACGAGGCTGTCAAGACAATACCTACCCCTGAGCCAGAACTCAAATGGGACCCATCAAACTCTAACGTCCACATTTCTTCAGGTGTCTTGGAAGTTTAACCTCCTGAACTTGCCTCTTGGACGAACCAATTCTCAATGTCATTGTTAACACACAGGAGCTAATCATCGGGTTCACCAAGGGCCTCAATTAGGCATCCTGTAATGGGTTATTTGTGTAAGGTAAAGTATCCTCCTTCAGGGTGAGGTATGATAGCTTCATATCCTTGGTTTTGGAAGCTTCCAACCAAGTTTTCTACAAGGTCCTTATGAAATATGATCCCCCAATTGATCAGAGCATCTATCACCAACACGTCTATATTAAAAGGAGTGTTGGGGCAAGCATGGAAAGAAACACTTAGATCCTTGACAATACCCTTTGTAAAGTCTTCTCGTGTGTTTGGCTGTGATATGCCTAGACCTAACTGGTGCATGACTCTTTCATTCATAATATTAGTTGTAGCATCTGGATAAAAAACAAAGTTATGGAGGAGCGAGTCATTCACTTGGAGAGTAACATAAAAAGGTGTGGTTTCGTCATACTTTGGTCCAATGCTTCCTACTTGGTAGATAAAAGGAGATTATTTTTCAATAATGTCATCCTCGTAAATTTGTGTTAGGGAATATTCAATATCTTCATCCTCATGTGCTCCAAACATGTCTTGAGTGGGTTTTGTGCTCTCAAGAGATTCATTTTGTTGAGAAAATAAGGAAGCATCCTCCATGTTTGTGAAACCCGTGCTCCATTTTCTAGGGTAAGAGCTATATTCTACCTCAAGGATTTCTGGGAGTTCTGGTTCTGTCATGCTCTCGTCATTTGGTTCCAGGATTCGTTGTTGTACAAGAGGTTAATCTGATGGATGGATTCATTGAACCTAAGGTTTTCCTCAATCTGACAAGTAGCCTCTTGTGCTTCTTCCAATCTTGAGAGTAATCAATGCTTGAGGGTGAACTACAAAGTCCCCTCTAAGGAGTTTAAGTAATGATGGAGAATAACACTTTTCTGGTGAAAGTCGAGCTGAAGCTTTTTAAGAAGAAGATTGAACCTGTCATTCAAATCCCTAATGCTCTCATTGGTTCCTTTGCAAATTTCTAGGTATTGGGAGTAAAAGGAATCTAAACTTTCTTGTTTACACCATTTCTTTTTGAAAGCCTGTTCTAGGTCCTCGGGGGTTTTGAAGCTCCCACTTGGTTGAGTGTCAATCCAGTTCTTGGCAGTCCCAATGAGTGAACTTGCAAAGAGTCTCATAAAGACATCATGGTGTTCCTGTCCAGATTGATGGAAATCAAACCCCTCACAAAACTTGGTCCAATGTGAGTTACCATATGATTCCCCCTCTCCCAAAAATCTAGGTATCCAGGATTCATCCCACTTGGGTAAATCATGTACTCCTCCTTGGGTGTTAGATAGATCTAAAGAGCCAAAGATTTCCTTATGAGACCATTTAGGAGGACTTGTAGTGGTAACATGATTTGGAGGGGTAATAGGAATTACAACAGTAGAAGGGAGTGTGTACTGAAATCCACTTTGGGTCGTCATTTGTGAAGTCACGAGATAATTTTCTTGAAATTATCAAAGAAGTGAGGGAATCACCCTTAGTGGAGTCGCCGGGTAAGATTGAAAAAAAGTTATTTGGATAAAGGCTTACCAAAAAACGTGTTGTTTGGGGAATATTGCTCAGTGTTCCCCGACAACGGCGCCAAAATGTTATCGCACAATTTGTACTTTGATCAAAGGAAAGGTGAAATGAGAGAAAATTGGCGTAACGGGTGACTTTCCTATCACTGTCACCTCAATAGGATGTCTCTTTCTATTTAGGGTGGTAGGCCCAGGGGAGATGTCCTCGGTGACCTGGGGGTTTGAGAAGCAAAGTAAAAATGGCTAGATAAAGATCCCCTCTCACAAGTCACCATCGATCAGAAAGTCCAGTTTTATAACGAATGAAAATATAATATGTCAAAGTGTACCTGCCCGGAACAAAGCAACAAGAAACTATATATATTTGCAAGTACACTTGCTGGTTAGCACTTCATAAAACCATAGACTTTCTCAATAAAAGAAATTGGCTGATAATAATGAGGTAAACATAAAATTATAACAACAATATTTATAAGGAAATACTTCACATTAAATGGCTTGAAATAGCTTCAAAATGACTAAGTATCATTAACCATTGAAATCATAATACTAACATTTGTTAGAAGCAAACAAGACAATGTATAAATCAACCTTTTCAATTGTTTTTAGAAGCTTTTAATGTTGCAATTAATGGATGTATCTTACTTTAGTAACAACAACAATATTGTTAGTAGGTTAGGCTATTCTAGGGTTAGAGATGGTTAGTAGGAAGCTCAAAGAATAGGTTTTGATGGTTGTTTTGATCAATTACTCAAAGGAGGACTTAGACTAGTGCTTTAGGGAAAATGGAGTCAATCATGTGGCAACACATGTTGAAGAAAGTAATGATAGTAGGAGATTCAAAGACAAGAGAGATTGATAGATTGGAGTGTTGGTAACCCAAGGCTCTAATTATTAAACCCTAGGGGAAACTGGCTACTAAGGTGTAGGTAACCATAGGCCTTAGCAGATTTCCTCCCTCTTTAACTCAATGATGAAGAAAAAATAGGTTAAGATGAAACAATGGATACTAAGGTCTTGCAATGGCAAGACCCTAGCAAATGCTTCAAGAAAAGTGGCCTCTTGACAAGATCTAGTAGGTGAAAGCTTTTGAAGCTAGGACAATAACATGTGCTAGTCTTCCTAGGGTTTAATCAAGCAATTTCATAATCTTGAATGTAAATGCAAGATAAATAAATCTATAACCATTCAATTAAGAAGAATTGCAGAAATATCACTTACATACATCAATAATTCATCAAGAAGAACCCTAGTTGAACACATCCACCAAGAAACTTGCCAAAATAATCCAAATTTAGCCTTCCTCAACAAGTGTGCCTAAAATTTCAACCAAGAAACCCTAAGTAGGGCGCAAATTTCAGTCCTCACAAGTGTGAGTGAAAGATGATGAATAATACAAGGGCTTAAACCCTTATTTATACAATACTAATGACCAGAATTAGGTAAAAAAAGGCCGACATGGCCTGTTACACATAATATCCAGTTTTTACATTAAATGTCATAATTAAACCCTAAAACAAGCTGTAAAAGGTGACATCATGCCCTTTTAGGGTGACGTTAGGCCCTTTTTGGGCAACGTTGGCCTCCTGGAGCAAAACGTTAGGCCTCCTTGGGCCTCAGGATCCTGCCACACGTGCCACTTGGCACACAACTGCCTCCAAAACATCCAAAATGATGGGTGATTTCATGTGCCTTCCAAGGCCTACATCATGGTGAAAAGTAAAAAACCCCCCTTGGTCCAGGCCTACCAAGCTGCCCTGGTCAAATGTCATCCTCTCTCTGGTGCAATCCCCTTATCTATCTCTGCCCCTGACCGGGGTCTCAACATCCATCAGGTGGGCTTTTAGCCCTATGGAGGTATGAACTAATCATCTCCTCATATGTACCTATCCATCAGGTGTGGCCCTGCAACATTAAAAAATATGCCCTCCATGGGATCATAAGTCACAAGGATCATAGCAATGTCAATCACATCTAATCATCAAGTTATTTAAACATGTGAATGAAACCCCTTTTACCCGGATAAGTGCTCAAAGACGTTATGCTATTCTACAAGCCAAGTTTGGAGGGGACACTAGGACGTTCTATTGGGTTAATGCTCATTGGATGTGGGATGTTCCTGGGTGAAGTCAAATCCAGGCCATGTGAGAGGATGAGGTGGAAAAGGGATGTCTAGGCAATGGGTGCAGTGATAGCAGAGAAATGTATTGCTTACCTGTGGGTGCCTCTAAAGAGAGTGAGCTGCACCTTATCATGGATGAAAATGTTTCCAATCCCATTCATGCCTTTTATCCTTATTATTTATTGTTTTTTCTTGCAAGAGAGTAATTGGGGGACACTGCCCTGGCGTGGTGACCAGTGGTGACAATGTTACCCACAAGCATTTCACGAAAATGAGAAGGCTGGCTCGTGATGAGACCCCCTTTTTCTTGGCTATGCCACCAAGATCCACTACCTTGGCGTGGTGACCAGCTGTTGGTAGTGTCATATCGGTACATGCCCATGGACCTAATAGGTTGGATCGTTATGAGACCCCCTATCCTCCAACTAGGTCTTGATTTATTATTTTTTATGGGTCCCTCTATTTCTTGCTAAGAATCTTTTTATTGCTTTCTCGGGGATCCCTGGGTGAAGTATCTCAAGGTTTCATTCTTTTGGATTTTATCTTTTTCCAGCTACTTTTACCCTCTAGGCCTTTAGCCCCTTCTTCCCACAAGGTAAGGTACAACCCTTAGATATTTGGCCAACCCAATGCCCAGACCAGTGTAATGGGATGGATGAGCGAGAGAAGGATGAAAAGTGGTAAGTATGGTTGGAATGGACGTTGAATTTTAATGAATCCCCCCATTGGAAACTCAAACCTTATGGGAACCAGCTTACTAGGGCATCCTTTTATTCTCCCCAGGTGTGGTCAAGTGGAAAGGCATAAGGTACAAGAACACGTTAGAAGCAAAAGGAAGTAAATGCACATATTCAAATTGTTTTGAGAATCAGATTGACACATAGCATGATACCCAGACTCATTACCTCATGGAGCAAGATCCATCTTTGCTGTAGGACTAGGCCGATGTGATGGATGTTACTGCTGTTGACAAAGTAGAGGCACTGCAGAAGAAAAGGATGGGCCCTCGAGGGACATGATCAAGTTGATCTGGCTCTCGATACTCCATGTCTAGGACCTATGGGCCTCGAGACATAATCTCCTTAGTTATCCCTAGGGTAGGGGATTAAAAAAATCATGACTAACATGGGCTCTGAAATATCTGTCACCACCACAACTACCTTCTGGAACTCTGTGATGAATGCCTCTACCATGCCAATCTGCCTCAACTGAGCTAAGTTCTTGAAGTGGATCTCTAGATTCCTCTTGTCAAACCTGTCCATGATCCTCTCCGTGAACTCCCTGTAAGAAGTGATGTGACTATGACCCAACGTCACTAGTCCATGATGCCACCACTCATGTGCCTCACCCTCCAAATGTAAGGTAGCAAAACCGATGGCCTCGGTCTCTGTCATCTAGTTGAGCTTGTAGTATGTGTCCGATTTTGGTACCTGTTGACGTCCTTATACACACTTGCAAACATGGACTATGTCTCGGTCCACTTAGTGTGTCCTCGAAGACACAATGTCTAGGTTCAAAGCCCACTGTGACCTCGACTTGAACCTCTTCCGTCTAGGCTTTCTCCTAGGGAAGCCAAGGGGGGTAGACCCTAGTTATTATGTGAGTTATGAGATGTGTTATAAGAGTTAATTTTAATTGGTTAAAGGTTTAAGGGGATCTATCCTATATGAGAGTCAACAATGCAAATGAAATATTTCAATGCACAATCAAACCTTTCCCTAGGTCAACTAAAACTAGTGCGTAAGGTTGGGTAATGGGGTCAACAAAAGATTACAATTAGATTACAAAATGAATTACTAGATACAAGATTTACAACTATCTACAAAGTTAAAGAATCTAAAGAATAACTAAGAGATACAAAAATGATAATACAATGATACAATAAAGGACAAAGCAAGATACAAAGCAACTAACTAGCCACTAATCTTGAAATGAAGTTGAATGTGCAGGTTAGGAAGATATTGCTCAAAGATGAAGTGAAAAACAACACATAAATCCAACTATCCCAAACAAGAGTGCCTCCAAAGGATGCACAACTCAAGAAGAAGTTTCACCGGCATGTACAACCACAAGCTCCAAGCAATGAAGAAGCCTCCAAAGGACGCGCAACTTCAAGGGAGGAGATCAATCACACCAAAATACAACTCAAGATCAAAGTTAAACATTGAAATGAGGCCTCCAAGGGCTAAAGTGAAACTTTATATTACTTAGTCAAACCCACAAATGCTTAAAGTAAGATTGCATGAAAGATGTAAAAGTTAATTGCTTTCAATGTGTAACTTAAGAATAAACCATAAAGATGTATCAATGTAGATTACTCAAGGTTAAGTGGATTGGTTAGGATTGATTAAGTTGTTAAGTTAAGTGTAAATCCTATAATAAGTGGCAACCCAAGAACTCTCCTCGCTTGTACCAAAAGAATTGTTGGGTGTTCAATAAGTGAGACAAACAAGGCCACACCCTAGCTCCATAGGTCAAAACCAGAATTTTTTTGTGTAAATTTCAACAAGTAAAATATGTTTAAATAATCTATCCAAGTATGTTAGAATGCCCAAAGAAGTATAGAATCGAACATAAATAAGAAACATAAATTTTTAGAGGGTTTAAGTGGGTGAAAATAGAAATTTCCGGATCTGAAATTTTCACTCCAAACCCTTAGACAAACTGCAAATCTTGTGATAAAAACTACAAAAATAGAGAGGATGTGAGTAGATCTAGATGGTAAAACAAAATACTTTGTAATACCCAAATAAACACTTCACTAGATATATGATAATACTACCATAAATATGTCCAAGCAAAATACTTTGCTTGGAGTTCCTACTCTAGATCTATAAGCTAAACATACACAATAAAAAGAAACAAGAAAAATATCACCTCATATGTAGCAAGATGGCACCAAGAAGACTCTCAACACCATGGATCCTCCAAAGATTTCCTTTATTCAATAGCAAGCTAGGGCAAATACTTGCCACAAGCTTGAGAGAAGAATAAGAGCAAGAGAGAGAGAGAGAGCAAAGAGCGAGAGAAGAGAGATTTTGGCATAGTAACAATACCAAGAGTATATGTGTGAAATGAGGGAGGGGATGCTCTTATTTATATTTGGGAACCAAGAGTTACCCCTCTTGGATGCTCTCCAAGTTTCCATCAATTAAGAGTTATTGAGCATCTCAAGGGGGGCACACTTTTAGGGTTTATGAGAAGTTTAGGGTTTTGGTAATGAGTTGGCATGAGTTGGAAGGGTTTGAAAATTCAAACAAATGAGTTGTATGACTAGGGAGGCACATCAAGGAAGATGAAGAGTCTCCCTTAATTATTTTAATTTTTTTTTTTTTAAATATTTTCTAGAAGGGGGACGCACTTCACCTAGGGAGAGTGGCGTTTTGGCTTAATGGTTAGGTGAGGGGGTGAATAAAAGGTTGGAAAAGGGTTAGGATAGATTAGGAATAGGTTTTGGTAAGTTCTCCCACTCTTTATCTAATTAATTTTCTCATATTACAAAAAATTGACAAATTTGACTTTGTCAATTCCAACAATTAAATTGATGTCTAGACTGACTGAGACTCCTCATGGACAAAAACCTAGCAAAAATTGTCCAATTGAGTTGAAACTTTCTCCAAGGGTGTAGGGGGTCTCATTCTATTTTTTTTGAGCACAAACACCCCTATCAAAACCCCAAGGATCCAACTTTTACAATTTTTATCAAACAATAATTAAAATTACTTTTAAATGGGTAATTTCAAAAAATTAATAAAAACTATCTAGACTCGACGAAATTCCACAAGAATATAGAATATGTCTAGCATGATCATTTACAATATTCCTAGACACTAGTTACCATAGGGCTCGACCATTAGAACACCTTTCACAACTTTGGAGAATTATTGTTGGAGTGAAAAACTCAAGGGAAATTAATAAGGATGGTTAGGTCAAATTAATAACCTGAGGGAAAAAAAACACTCGATGAAAGGAACTCCTCTAATGATGAAGTCTTAGGAAATCGACCTAAACTATGATCCATGCAAACCCATTACATTATAATCCCATGCAGGGGAGCAGAAATTCCAATTACAAAAACATGTGCTGAAGTCCAAAACTGCCTTGTAGAACCAGTAAGTCTTCAAACTAGTAGCACCATTAGGTACGTATCATCATGGCACATGGAGTTGACCCCCTAGTTGAAATGGGTGGTCAACAATACCCAAGATCTAGCAGTGCATTTGGATGATCCGTCGAAAGAAGGTATAGTGAGTTTACCAACTTTCCGGATGAAGTCTATGTTATGCCCTTGTTGTTGTTGTTGTTGTCCTCCCATTTGAGTATCTTTGGGACGATTCCTGAGACCGAGTCCACAATAATCGACTAGGGTCAATGTTGCATACTCTCGCCTATACTTGGAAATATCCTCTACCTGTGTGGGATTCCTCTGTGCTATCAACTATTGTGATGCTATTGGGAGTGCCCTCTAGAAGCTGGGAAACAATGGTCTGAGAATCCTACTCGAAGAAGTGTATGTGCGAGTAGGTGAATGGGATCTGTTTCCTGCCCCCAAGCTACATGTTGGGCCTGTGTGCTCGGTGTGGTCCCTGTGGCCAACCTGTCGACCATATGTGCCAACAACTAAGTCATAGTCTATTGACTGACCACTAAATTGTTGAGTACCTGCATGAAGGATGCCTCTAGTTCCATGGGGGCCTTGTCACTGCCCTTTGGTCTCTCATATATGTCTCCCATCATCCTATCTGCCTCGCACTCTTCCCTTCTCTTTGCTTCCCTATGCGCCTCTTCCTCTTCCTATGAGCTGGGAGGAAAGGGGGGATAATATGGCCTAGGTATCCTCTCCCTGCATCTGTTGTAAGTGACATATTCGTCACCTACGTGCTCACGACCCTTTGGTTCCTCTATTGAACGCATCAACTTTAGTCACAGGCTAGCAGGACTAAAGCTCTGATACCATTGTAATATCCCTAATTTCGCAGATCGAAATATGTTTCTCAACTGATAATTATGTGTTATCGGAAATGATACACTTTGGGATTCTGGATGTGTTTAGTGATTTGTTTTAGCATGCATGGTGATTTTGCATGTGATTGCAATTGTTTAAAAATATATAAGAAAGTACGCAAAAGATAAAGACACAGAACAACTGCAACAATGTATTATGAAAATGAATGGGTACAATGTCACATGCGGCTAAGTAAAATAAATCTCTCAGCTAGATTAGAGACAAAAGGATCTTAGCCAGAATACAATAAGAAAACTAAAATAATGATACCCAGAAATACAAGAATGTAGATGGATCAATGGATGAGCTGTAGGATCTGTTGCATGTTACGACAACTGCTGCAAGACTAGAAAGTTCACCCTGGTGGCTAAACTCCTCAGATATGCTTGGAAACTGTCTCAAATAGTGCTCCTTGACCTCATGCACACTCTCGGTGGAAGACCAACTGAAGATTGACCCTCTGGCGATCTGTATGGACCCCAAATGGATCCACTTGGGGGAATGCGCCCCAACTGTTGCTGACAACTGTGCCCTAAATATTCCACCGACATAATCTCACTGTAAGTGTCTTAAACTGAGCGCCCTAGGCTCATTTGAAATGGGTCGGAAGGATTTCCCTAGATTTGATCTGATGATCTCTCGGGAACCCCAAATGTATCCTCCCCAACTGTCACACCCTCACTGGTTGAATAATGCGCCCAAGATGATTTCTCCATTGGAATGTGATGAGAAACTAGGCAATAGATGCGCCCTGTCCTCCTCTCAATTGGGTTGGAGGGAAATCACTGGATCCTCCCTGGTTGGGACAAGTCGAACCTCTAATCCCTTAGAAGATGCTCCCTCACTTTGACAAGTGCGCCCCTGCTGCTGCAAACTATGTAACTGCTGCTAAAGATTGATGGAAGATCTGTGTGATCTCCCTAGTGACTAGGGTGTGTCTCGCAACACCGAAATCAACCATTGGGTGTATTCCTCCTGGAATCCACAAAGTCACAAATTCTCCTGAACTTGTGAAGTCACCTCAGAGCTCACTCTCAAATCATAAACTGTGCATAATGGGGAATTGGGTCGATTTTCCTCCTCATATACTCCTCCAAACCCTAATTCCCTATTGACTTATGCGCCCTTCTATTTTTATCTCAAATCACTTAAGGGGGTTCACTTACCCATTTTTCACTTAATGTCACTTTCAATTTATAATGTTCTCTAGTGAAATGACATTAAATGACCATGTTTTCCCCTGTTCCTCCCTGGCTATAGTCTAACGGGGATGTTTAGACTACTTATCCCTCCTCTCTGGAGCTCCTACTCGTAAAGGGACATTACATAGTAGCATATTGAAATTAATTTGTGGATTTAGTACAATGACCCTGTCAATATCTTTGATTGTATAAGGTCCTTGTTTATCTCCAGTGTCAGTGAACTCTCTCCTCATTATGATTGATCTGGAATGGATCCGAACCAAGAGCGGGTAAGATTCAGTACCTGCAAGACAACATGACAATTAATCAAGGTCATGTAAGCTATGTAAAGGAATGCGTGTGTAAATTTGAATAAGACAAATGAGGATGTGAGAGAAACGTCTAAAAAATTAATTAAATGATAAAGATTAATAGGAGAGAAGGCTAAGGAATGGGAAGTGAATATCCATGGATGTTGGCCTTCCCTTACCCCCTAGCTCTCCCTATTTCTTCACTCTTTCTCATACTCAAAGGGATTTTGTCCATGGAGGAGGAGAGAATTGCACTAGAGATTGTTGAGAGAGGGAT
The DNA here is from genome assembly GCA_009831015.1 of Picea engelmannii. NCBI lineage: Eukaryota > Viridiplantae > Streptophyta > Pinopsida > Pinales > Pinaceae > Picea > Picea engelmannii. The sequence continues at coordinate 497,005 of ML785128.1, read as the reverse complement.
ACTGAGCACCATTCAAAATTGGTTTTTCCCATTTGGGTTCCAGGGTAAAAAAGATATTGTCTCGATGAGTTGTTTTTCTTTTGTGTGATGTGGTTAAATTCTCCATTGTGTTTTATGGTAGCTTGCTAGTTATTTTTAATAGCTACTCTGTATCTTATTTGAATGCACGAGGAGTTAATTACTGCATCTCTTTTTATTACTATGCGAGAGTTATTTTGACAAAGAATATTGGTTTAATGACATACCCATCTCAATAACCAGTTAATCTCCACCGTTGAGTGAGTTGGGCAACATGAAATCCATGGCCATCCTTTAGAAGTTGTTAGAATACTTGTCAAAACTAATTTTCTCTCTTCTGAGAGTCACTCTCTCTCTCTAGGGTGAATTCACATTGTTTGGGTTTTTTTTATGTGCCCAAGCATTTTTAAATGTTGTTGGGCATTTCTAAATGTGCATGGGAATTTTGTAGACGTTGTTGGAAAATTTTTATATTGTATGGGTCGATTTCTACATGCTGAGGCATTTTAAGACATTGTTGGGTGGATTCCTTTCCACTTGGGCATATCTAATCTTGCTCGGGTCGAATTGTCTCTTGGAATTTGGATGGGCATATCTAATCCTTGCTAGTTCATTTTCTCCATAGTCGAGCCATTCTTGTTGTTGGGAATCCCACACAACATGCTAAATGTTGTCTCAATTACCCACGAATTAGTTTCATTATATGAGAGCACCCACACTTTGTTGTCTAGTGTCCAACATTTCCCACTTCCCTAGTTGTCCAATGTTGCCCACACCCTTTCTCTAGTTGTTCAACACCGCGACGAATTCATTTTGTTGTCCAATATCTCTAAGCGCGAATCCTAGCTACAGAAGAGACTATGTACGTTTCATTCATTGGAAACCATAAAAAAACCCTAACCCTATTTTCTGAGTGTATTAAGAATATACTGTAACGTCTGGGACATCCCACAACTCATTTGTTGGCTTTCTATCATTGGCCACATCCTCAAACTCGTCTCCGTCATATTAAAACGTTTGCCAACATATTATTGGAGTTTGTACATTTCTCTGGATTTACTTGCCACTTGTACATGGTGAAATTGTGTTCTAGGCGTCCATGAGATTGTTGAAACTGTCAAGCAATATCACCTGTTACGTGAGAGATTCCTTTCTTGTTTACCTATGGAGCTCATCCTTATTCATCGTTGTTTTTTTTCTTTACCATTATTCTTATGTAGCCATTAAAACCAGATGAAAGCCATTTACCAATACTACACAGACCCTATATGCCTTGAGAAAGAGCAGTGTTTCTTTTTCAAATCGGTTTCCAGAGGTTTTGAGTGACCACAACAGTTTGTAAGGGTTTGAGCAGCTAATTGCAGTTTGTTGTAAGGAAATGGGTGAATGAAATTATACTAGCACAACCACTCAAAACCGTGGCTGATGAATGCCGAAAGGTGATGCCAGGACAACTGGAAAATGAAACGTTAAACAGTAAACATGTTAACTGATTAGGTAAATGTTAATATGATTAGGTAAATGTTAAAAAGTAAACAGGTTAACTGATGCATTCAAAAATACAAGGAAGTTATGAAGAGTAAATCACATTCATTGATTTGGGAGGATGACTAAGAATATGCCAGCATCTTCAATTGTTAGCCATCAGATTAAAATTTTAGATTAAAAGGTGATTAATTGTGCCCATTGTCAATAGGTATACGCCTTTCGGCGTAATTATTAGCACATTCTCAAACCTTCGAGAAGAAGAGAGTCTGGAGCTATTTGTTTTTTTCATAGAAATTGTTTTCCTTTTGATTTTAGAGCGGTGAAGAGATAAACAAACAAGGCATTGCATAGTGAGAAGCATCTTCATGCGAGTCTCTATGTCATTATTGGCCAGTTGGAGAAAAAACTCAATGTGAAGTTTCCACATTAATGACAACTATGTGAAACCCTTGGCATGAAGTTTAAAGTAAGTATGAAGAAAAGTTCAACTGGCTACATTGAGTGAAGACCTTCCTCATAAGGAGAAGAAGAAAGATCTTTGTGTAGGGCATAAGACTGTGGCTTGGTAGCCTCCATGAGACATAGAACCATATGAAAATATCAGAGAGAAAATTGAGATAGAGTTCAGAAATCTAGTTCCACATAGGTATCCATGTTGATGAAGCGAGTGGGTTATAATCCCCTCAATTACAGATTAGATGGTATCTTGGCAGTTGCATCCTTTACCAAGGCACTGCTTTCATAATTGTGAACAAAATATTGCAAACCACAACATGGGAAAAACAAACAGTGATAAGTTAGAAGACTTAAGGGCCAACAATGTTGAGCTTCGAGAGGAGAATGAGAGCTTAAAGGCACAACTTAATATGTTTAACCAGAGGATGGAAGAGATGGAGAAGCATGTGTAGATCTCTACCAAATGGCTTCCATTGCTCAAGAAGAAATTTAAAGAAGGCCAAGACTCCCTCATAGAAATCAGAACAGATTTGAACAAGCATAGAGCGCAGATTGTATATCTTGGTGAGAAGGCCATCTAGATGGATAACTGGCAAGAGGATAGGTTCACATAGATGATGGCTCAACTGCAACAAGAGTTTGTGGAGAAAGAGAAGGCCTTGGCAAGGATCCAAGCAGTTGTCCAAGAGAACAAAGAAGCAAGGAAACCTTCCATTTCCACAACAGATGCTAGCACCATGATTGAGACCACCTTGGTAAGCTCACCTTCTATAGACACCTCTCAAGAGAAGCTCGGTGAATTTGAGAAGCATACTAAGGGTATTGACTCTAAAATTCTAAGGAAAATGGGTTATGATTGACAAGGGATAGGAAAGAGAAGACAAGGCATCTTGAGCCCCATCATAGTCACACCCTGGGCCAAGCATGAAGGCCTAGGATTTGATGGAAGAAGTGAAAATTCCATCGCCATGAAAACCATTTTCGTGAAGGAAAAAGACATGCCAGAGTTGGCTTGCTCGTCATGAGAAGGAGCAACAACAGTGAATGAAGGTGGTAACCCACTGCCACCTCATCCTTGTGGTATATTGAAGGAGATAAAAAATGAGGAGTCCCAAACTCAGCCCACACCTACACTTAGAGACATCAACAATACAATCAATGAAAGCAAGAAGAAGAAGAAGATCATGAGGTCTACGTCAAACAAGAAATTTCTTGTTTGTCACTATTGCAAGAAGAAAGGCCATACCATAGACCTTTGTTGGTACGCAGATACATGCTCACATTGTGGAAGAAAAGGCCATTATGAGGAAGCCTGCTAGAATGAGAAATCCATGTTCCACAAGCCTAATTATTTTAATAAGTTGAATGGCGAGAATGATTCTACAATCCAACAACATACACAGAGGCACGTGGAGAGGAGGAGTACGACAAGCAATCCTTGTAGCAACCATGTGAATTTTTTCCACCACTACAAGTTGAGTGGTCACTGGGACGTGAAGTGTTGGCGACTTCACCCAGAGCTTCACCCCAAAGCTGCACAACCAAGAGAAGGGTGTGGAAAGTGAAGATTGAAGAAGATGAAGAGATGTTTGCATCTCTAGTCTAGGTGAAAGAAGTTGTCCAAGGAGAGATAGAAACACAGGAGAGAAGAAAAATAGAGAAGAAGGATAACAGGTTGATGCTGAGAGCATCCACAACCCAATTCTTGTTTTAGGTATTGCATCCGAAGAGCCCCATCGTGGAGTTTTGTCGGAGATTGGTGCATGGAGGCCAATGACCATAGAGGATTTCTTGAGGATTCCATGATGTGCCTTGGCGATCGATATTAGATGAAGATGGAGGCCACACTTCCTTTCATAGGACTGATATGAGAGGGTAGTAAGTTGGGATCACACTGAACAAGAAGACTGTCATTTGACTTGGCTTCATTGGTAGCCAAGATGGACTGTTTCCAAGTCAGAGAGGGAGATGGGAATGAGTGTTGGACCTAGAGTTGGGATTTAGAGTTTGCTCAAAGTTGAGATTCAGTGAGAATATTGTTGCACTACGGGAACAAGCGAGCCAAAACCAGATCCAGATCCATATCCAGAGTTAGATTTGTAGCTAGTAGCTAGCGTTAAATCTACATTCCAGAGAAGTAGACAACATTGATCCAGATTAGTTTCCTTGAGCTTTTGGAGACCAAAAAGGCCCTCAATGGGGAGGTGTGATCGATAATGGATTTGAACCAAGAGTTGGTAAGACTAAGTCCCTGCAAGACAACATGAAATTTAATCAAGGTCATGTAATCTATGTAAAACAATTCACATGTAAAGTTGAATACGACAAATGAGGATGTGAGAGAAAAATCTAAAAAAATAATTAAATGATAAAGACAAATAGGAGAGGAGGCTAAGGAATGGGAAGTGAAGAGCCATGGTTGTTGTCCTTCCCTTACCCCCTAACTCTCCCTATTTATTCACTCTCTCTCATACTCAAAGGGCTTTTGGCCACACAGGAGGAGAGCATTGTACTGGAGATTGTTGAGAGAGGAATAATAAGCACCTTTCGAAATTGGTTTTTCCCATTTGGGTTCCAGGGTAAAAAAAATCATGTTTCAATGAGTTGTTTTTCTTATATATGTTGTGGTTAAATTTTCCATTGTGTTTTATGGTAGCTTGCTAGTTATTTTTAATAGTTACTATGTATCTTATTTGAATGTACGATAAGTTAATTATTGCTGTTTTTATTACTGTATGAGAGTTATTTTGACAAAGAATATTGGTTTAATGGCATACCATATCAACAACCAGTTGATCTCCATCGTTGAGTGAGTTGGGCAATGAGAAATTCATGACCATCCTTTCGGAGCTGTTAGAAAACTTGCCAAAACTAATTTTCCGTCTCTTAGGAATCACTCTCTTTGGGGCGAATTCACATTGTCTGGGTTGTTTTTAGATGTGCCCGGGTGTTTTTAAATGTTGTTGGGCATTTTGTAAACATTGTTGGACAAAATTTGTATTTTATAGGTTAAAATATACATGCAGAGGCATTTTAGGACATTGTAGGGAAAATTCCTTACCACCTTGGTGTATCTAATATTTCCTGGTCGAATTGTCTCTTGGTTGGGCATATCTAATCCTTGCTAGGTCGTTTTCTCCACAATCGATCCATTCTTATTGTTGGACGTCCCACACAACATGCTAACTGTTGTCTCAATTGCCCATGCCTTAGTTGTTATCTTTTTAGCCCGGGACGTACTTCACATATTTTGTCTTGAATGAAAATGTAACCTTATGTTTACACTACTAGGCACTTAACTTTGTAATGGGTTTTTATAAAGTTGTTATAAAGTGGTTCTTTTATTAAAGTGAATTTTTAATAAAGTGCACCTTCTAATTTTAAAGTGACTTTATTTCATAAAGTGCACTTATGTAATAACGTGAAATTATTTTAATATTTTAAGTGATTCATTTTGGAGGGGATGGATCATGACCCTTGATCTTGAAAAATGCAAGATTAGATCTTGGCCTTTGGATTTAGGGTTGAGGAAGGTGAAAAGACACTTTGGAGGGAAAATGTCATTTTCAGATTTGTAAAAGAATGCATTGGGTAGTGTGCAAGACACAACGAGTGAAGGATATTGAGAGAGATTTTCAAAAAAAGCTTGAGAGAGGAAAGTGAGCAGCTTGGTGGGCACATTTCCCAAGATAAAGTGGGCACAAATTCCAAGGACATTTTTCTGTGTGAGTGTTGTCCTTATTTTCTATTGCTGGGCCGTATTGTACGGATCCGTACGGTCCCTACAACAAGGAGAGGGCATGATTTTCGAGGCTGTCTTTTGGCATAGAAATCGAGGTGTATTTTTGGAGGTTTCTTGTTGCTGCTGGGCCATACTATGCAGGTCGTACAACACTCTGCTGGGCATGTTTTTCTAAGAACAGATTTCAAGGAGGTCGTACAACTATACGGGTTTGGGCACAATTTTCAAAGAAGAAAATTATGGGGACAAATTTGTTGTTATGAGATATTTTTCTTGGCTGGAAATTGTGAGTGTGCTGCTGTAATGTACTTTCCTGAAGAAATATAATAATATCTCTCTCTCTCTTTCTCGTTGGGTTTCCCCACATTGGGGTTTTCCCTGGCATTTGCCTAAATTTCTAAGTTTTTCATGGGTTATTGAATGTTGTCCATTGTGTTTATTTCCACTTCATATTTGCTTAGCAATGAGTATTTCTGCTTATGGAAATTTTTGAATGTGGGTTTGAAGAGGGAAATTTATGGAAATTTTCTTAGCAACCTTTATCTCTAGGTTGCTAAGTGCTTGATAAAATATTTGCTTGTTGATTTTTGTCATTAAAATTAACATGGTATCAGAGCTTGGTCTCCAAGTGACAATGGGCAGTGTGATTTTTGGAGAAAATTGAAGAGGGAAAGGTTGTGATTGTTTTCCTTGAGTTGTGACAGGGAATATTCTTGCAAGCATTAGATTTGATGATTGGTTTGATATCATTTCCAACTATTTGCAGTGGAAGGTCCGTTTGTCAGCTATTCTCAAGGAGAACAAGATTTGGAACTATGTCAACTCTGTTGTTGTGGCTTCCGCAATAGATCATGTTGCTTTGGACTTGCATGAGATCAAGGAGGCCAAGGCTCAGAGGATTATTTTGGATGGGGTGAAGGATCACCTTATCCCACACTTGGCTGAGAAAAAGACTGCCAAGGAGATGTGGGATGCACTTAAGAACTTATTTGAGGTGAAGAATGAGAACCGAAAGATGGCCTCGAAGTCTAAGTTGCATGATACCAAGATGGGTAAGGAGGAGAGTGTTTCTTCTTATCTTACCCGGGTAGCTCAAGTAAAATATGAGTTGGCTGTTGTTGGAGAGGTCATATCGGATTCTGCATTGGTGAGGATAGCCTTAAATGGCTTCACCAAAGAATGATAAGTATTCATGAATTGTGTGGTGGGACATGAGAATCTACCATATTGGAGCAGACTATGGGATAATTTCACTTAGGAGGAGATCTGGGAAGGATCTCAGAATAGTGAACAGAAGACATATGGAGTTGATGAGAATGTTGCTCTTAATGCAAAGAGAAAGAAGAAAGGAAGTTCCGGAAGGGACTTGAGTAAATTCAGATGTTATTGTTGTAACCAGTTGGGGCACCTTGCCTCTCGTTGTCCTGAGAGGAAGAAGAATAAGGATCCAGAAGGGCCTGAGATAGAAGCTACATCATCCATGGAGGACTTTGCTTCCAAGTATGACATGGAATTTTCTTTGTTTACCCTAGTTTCCAGTGTTGATAGTGGAGGATTTGGAGGTGATATCAAATGGATTGTTGATAGTGGAGCCTCTTGCCACATGATGAGAATATGGCGAGTATTCCTTAATATCACGGAAACTGGTCCTCACCAACAAGTGGTAAATGAAGGTGGCATGGAGAGAGTTGTACGTGGAGTTGGGAGTGTTAGATTCCAACTCGAGTACGGGGGACTCCTGGAGCTTGATGGAGTTCTCTTTGTTCTAGGATTGAGGGTTAACTTTCTCTCAGTCTCATCCCTGGAGGATGTAGGATATTTCATATTGTTTAAGAGGGAACATGTATTTATCTATAGGGAGGGGGTGGACCTGATGGAGTTGCAGCTGATCAGTAATCGGGTGGATAGGTTGTATATGTTGCGAGGACAACCTTCAATGCATGATTCAACGTCAGATGAAGAGCATGAGTATGCTCTTGAGACTACGATGGCCCCAATGATTCAATCTTGCATTCTAAGAGAAGAGAGTGAGTCTCTTTTGATGTAACACACCCGACCCCTTAGTACCTTTCCTAGGGATGGGGCATTCAAATTTTCGTTTTCTTTCTTAAATAAGATCCTCCTTTTTTGTCTCTATTGTATTTCTACTCACTAAGAGCTCTCCAACCTTGGTCAACATGCTCCTATCAGAGTTCAAGAGTGGAAGACATGCTCTGGTGAAGGATCATCGGTCGTTCATCGGTTGAGATCCATGTAGCATTCACGGGAATCCATTACCGGGTTCTCTCCTCTCGTAGGGAACATCCATTCATCTCCTAAGCCAATGATAGACTCAGTATTCATATAACATACCAACTGTAGAGGGATTCAACACTTCGATGCTTCAATGCTTCGACACTTCGGTCCTGAACACCCCTTTACTGTCTACGCATGAGACCTCTCATAGTCCCGAACTCTCGAAGTCCCGTAAACCTGCCACGTGGCTCCGACATTCGGGCCTTTTGGTCTCTCTACAATACTACACTCCAATTCCTCCAGAGTCCCAGTCACTTCACCAACCAATTTGGCTAGGAGGACACGTACCATGGGATGACACGTAGAAGGTCCAGGGGTGACATGTGTCACATTCCCATAGGCATATAGGGTCTACGAAAAGCACAAATCGAGATGACACGTGGCACATCGATCGTGGGTCCACGTCACCTTGGTGACGTCGGCTTGCCACGTCATGACAGACTGACAACCTTCTAACACCTCTCAAATCTCACGGTCGAGATCCGACCACGTAGATCCATATATCTACGGATCTTGTTACTTTGTGACTCCGACCTTCAGGGGATTTGCGATGCAAAATCCTCCTTTCTCCCGAAGTTGGTCAACACCGAGCTGACCACAGCCTAGATCTGATGGTTAGGAAAAGTCCCGAAGCATCCTCGAATCGACGACTCTCGTCACTTCGAGCTTCGAAGCTTATCGACACACCACACCTCAAATTCCCCTGGAGTGCTCAGTCTCTAGACTAAAGGATCTAACGCCACGTGTCCCTTGTATATAGACGTCTGAGAGGGATCCCGAAGAATCTGAGGATCGACGGTCCTCATTACTATGTGACTCTGGCCTTCAGGGATTTTGGTGTTACAACACCCTTGTCCTCCCGAATCGGTCAACACTAGGCTGACTACATCGTGAATCCTACGACTAGGAGAGAACTTGAAGGATCCCTAGGTCTACGGTCCTGGTCACTTCATGGCTTCGACCTTCGAGGCTTTTGGCTTTACTACCACTCCATTCTACCGAAGCAGGACTCCACCGAAGTATTGTGTGCGGGTCCCTCCTCCTGAATGATCGAACGGTAGACGGGGCTCCTAATGATCTCCCCCAAATCTATAGCTCTCCTTTACTTCATAACTTCGACGTTTGGGGAGTTTGATGCTATGGCATCTCCATTCTCCCGAAGTGGTACTACGCCGAAGTTGCCTCGGTGTAGATCCAACGACTGAGGAAATCCCCGAACATTCTTGATCGGTGGCTCACGCTACTTCACGATGGGGAGTTGGATCTTGGTTTAGTCGGTAAGATAGGTTCCTCTAACCACTAGGGAAACTGCGTAAAACCAGTCGAACTTACAGGTAACCGTGACTCTCTTTCACGTTCGACTGGTTTGTGACTATTTGGGCTGAGAATACTTCGAAGTCCTGGACTTCCGGAGTTTCGAAGCTAGAAGAACTTAGCTCCCTTAGGATTAGCACACGGTTCCTGGGTGTTGTTCACATGGGTCCTTCTAAACTCTCGTGATTTAAACACATCTTCCTCATCAAGAACTTGCTAAGGACTTGGGCATGGTGTCCCGGTTGTGCAGCAAGGATTCTAAAGGAGATATCCTCTCCAGACCGACATGGTCATATTGATGCAGTGCTTTATATCCCAACCCTCCTATAGGTTTATGTCCCAAGACGTCTCGAAGGATAAACTGGGGCATATCGACGATCAATAAAAAACATAAGTCCACAAGAAGGTAAATGCATACAAATAACTTGATCATTCAATACATAGACCATTCTTAGATGTATAAATACATACATACATTCATTATTCCATTTCAAACAAAAAATATGGAAATACTTATTAGAACCAGAAATCATGATGTGACTGCTGAAAGGGGTTTCTGTTTTCACCCAACCATAGGGTCAGTCACTCCTAGCGGATTTACCACTAGCCACCCCCGAGCTAGACCACGATTCTCTAAGAGAGAATTCTTTCTTCCGGCTCAACAATAATCAGGGATGGAGGTTACTCTCCTCCTCCCATAGGATCTTGGCAACAAGTTCTCTCTATACCAAGCAAGGAGGCCTGCCTGAGTACTTCCTTAGTCACTCAACACCCTCGTTTATTAGCTTGTATCATAACCCTGCTAGCCACATCCTACGACCAAAACACGTTCGTTTCTCAATTCTTCCTCGAACTTGAGATCTTAGTCTCTCTTCTCTGCTTCTCTTCGCAACTCTTCCTCTGCCCACCACAACTTCCTTCCTTTCCTTCCTTAGCAAGATTTCCTTTGGTCCGAATTCCCAGTTCGTGTTCAAGTCTGAAAACCTTACAGATGGGCACTCTACCCCATCCCCTCATTAACTCTTAAGGAGGTATTTCCACCTACAAGCTTGATTGTAATTCATCCCTAGGTCATAGGACTGTTCTGGTCCTAAGAAATTAAATCCAACAAGGTACTGGTTTGGTGGGGGTTATCTCAACCATTCCTGGTTCCCCTCACCATCTCTTTCATAGCATCCGTGGTATATCTTGGCAAACCCCTGCTTTCAACAGTCATGCAACACTTATCCATTTCTATTAATAACAAAAATTACATTCCTTGACCTTTTATACAAAGGTTCATCAAGTCAAACATTCACACATATCGAGTTTGCCATAGTCTCTTGGCCAATATATTTATATTTACAAACTAGGGGAAACAAGGGTGTTACATCTGAGCACTGGCAGGAGGCTCAGCCAGTGTGATTGAACCAATGCTCAGGATGAAGTGGATTCTCCGAGGAGCTCAGGGTTTTGGGTAGTTGCCGGGAGAAGATCGTCTAGTTTGAGTTCCGTGTAGGTGTTGAGGATCGCTCCAGGTTCAAAGAGAGATCCTATAGAGCACAATGTGATGGAACCAGATGATAGTGATGCCAACGAGTACTTCTCTCGCTAAGAGGGAGTGTTATCTTTTTAGCTTGGGAGGTACTCCGCATATTTTCTCTTGAATGCGGATGTAACCTTATGTTTACACTACCATGCACTTAACTTTGTAATGGGTTTTTATAAAGTTGTTATAAAGTGATTCTTTTATTAAAGTGACTTTTTAATAAAGTGTACATTCTAATTTTAAAGTGACTTTATTTCATAAAGTGCAATTATGTAATAAAGTGAAATTACTTCAATATTTTAAGTGATTCATTTTGGAGGGAATGGATCATGACCCTTGATCTTGAAAAAGGAAAGATTAGATCTTGGCCTTTGGATTTAGGGTTGGGGAAGGTGAAAATATACTTTGGAGGGAAAATGTCATTTTCAGATTTATAAAAGAATGCATTAGGTAGTCTGCAAGACACAACGAGTGAAGGAGATTGAGAGAGATTTTTAGAAAATGCTTGAGAGAGGAAAGTGAGCAGCTTGGTGGGAACATTTCCCAAGATAAAGTGGGCACAAATCCCAAGGAAATTTTTCTGTGTGAGTGTTGTCCTTATTTTCTGTTGCTGGGCCATACTATACGGATCCGTATAGTCCGTACAACAAGGAGAGGGCACGATTTTTTAGGCTTCTTTTTGGTAAGGAAATTGAGGCAGATTTTTGGAGGTTTCTTGCTGTTGCTGGGCTGTACTATGCAGGCTGTGCAACACTCTACTGGGCAATTTTTTCTAAGCACATATTTCAAGGAGTTCGTACAACTGTATGGATTTGGGCACGATTTTCAAGGCAAAAAATTGTGGGGACAAATTTGTTGCTGTGAGGTATTTTTCTTGTCTGGAAATTTTGAGTGTGCTTCTATAATGTACTTTCCTGAAGCAATATAATAATCTCTCTCTCTCTCTCTCTCTCTCTCTCTCGTTGGGTTTCCCCACATTGGGGTTTTCCCTGGCATTTGCCTAAATTTTGGATTTTTTCATGGGTTATTGAATGTTGTCCATTGCGTTTATTTCCGTTGCATATTTGCTTAACAATGTGTATTTCTGCTTATGGAAATTTCTGAATGTGGGTTTGAGATATTTCGGAAGTTCATGCAAGACAATTATCTCTAGGTTGCTAAGTGCTTGACATAATATTAGCTTGCTGATTTTGTCATTAAAATTAACATTAGTTTCATTGTATGTGAGCACCCACACTTCGTTCTCTGGTGTCCAACACTGCCCACATCTTTCTCTGGATGTCCAATATTGCCCACACGCTTTCTCTAGTTGTTCAACACTGCCACAAATTCATTTTGTTGTCCAAGATATTCGAGCGTGAATCCTAGCTACAGAAGAGACTTTGTACGTTTCATTTGTTGGAAACCATACAGAAACCCTAACCCTAATTTCTGAGCATATTAAGTGTCTAGTGTAATGTTTGGGGCATCCCACAACTCATTTGATGGCTTTCTATCGTTGGCCACGACCTTAAACTCACCTCTGTCATATTAAAACGTTTACCAACATATTATTGGAGTTTTGTATGTTTCTCTGGATTTACTTGCCACTTGTACATGGTGAAACTGTGTTCTATGCATCCATGAGATTGTTGAAAATGTCAAGCAATAACACCAGTTATGCGAGAGATTCCTTTCTTATTTTCCTATAGAGGTCATCCTTATTCATTGTTGTTTTTTTTATTTGCCATTATTCTTGTGTAGCCATAAAAACCATATGAAATCCATTTACCAATACCGTTCAGACCCTGTATGCCTTGAGCAAGAGTGGTATTGGTTGTACAAATCAGTTTCCAAAGGTTTTGAGGGACCAAAGTAGTATTTAAAGGTTTGAGCGACTAATTGTAGTTTGTTGTAAGGAAATGGGTGAATGAAATTCTATTATTACCATGTTCTCAACCCTTTGAGAAGAAGAGAGTCTTGGGGCTATTTCTTTTTATCATAGAAATTGATTTCCTTTTGATTTGAGAACTGTGAATATACAAACAAAGAAGGCATTTCATATTGAGAAGCATCTTTGTGCCACCCCGTGTGTCATTAATGGCCAATTGGAAAAAAAACTCAATGTGAATTTTCCATGTTAATGACAAGTGCGTGAAACCCTCAACATGAAGTTCAAAGACAGTATGAAGCAACATTCCACCAACTACATTGAGTGAAGACATTCCTCATAAGGAGAAGAAGAAAGGTCTTTGTGCAGGGTGGAAGACTGTGGTTTGGTATCCTCCAAGAGACAAAGAACCATATACAAATCTCAGAGAAAGATTTGAGATAGAGTTCATAACTCTAATTCTGCACAGGTATCCATTTTGGTGAAGCGAGTGGGTTATAAGCCCCTTGATTACAGATCAACAATGGATATGTTTCTATGTCTTCACATTAATAATAAAATAAGAATCTGATCGTAGTATTATGTGTTCAGAATTTGGGTATATTGTGTAATATTTATATTGGAATAGAGACAAATGTGAGTCCCCATTTGGTTAGCTTTGACAATGCAATAGATACTTATGTCAATCTAATTTTGACATGTAGTTCTTGCAAGTATTTTCTCTTTACAAATAAGAATTGTTTTTCTCAACTTTATGAGCTTATATCGAAAAGTTGCCTGGCATAATAGATGGGGTATAATGCCCTAGAAAATACAAGTGGTCAACATTTTTTCCTCCATTTATTTGACATTTCACGCAATTAAAAAGTCAAAGTCAATCCTTTCCTTTATTTGACTTCACAAAACCATCTATTTACAAATGTTTTACCTTAGATAGTGATTTTGACTTCATTGGTATTATTTTGTAAAAGGTATTGGAGTTTGACGATTGTGACTTGTGGAGTTAGGGAATTATATAAAAAAATTAATATTTTTGAATAAAATGTTTGGTGTCAAGTTTTGGATTTACTTCACATACACCTAAGATTTCTTTTCCTAAGGTTTTTCCTTATTTATTAGTCATAATTAGTCATTATCCAATCTCCTATATTTTAGGGGAGAATGTTCCACCTGGAGAATATTCTCTTTCAGTTGACACTTCAGTTTGAATAGTTGAGTTGAGTTTAGATGTTGCATTGGTTTTATCACCATGCAACATTGGGATGGTTTTATCACCATGCAACATTGGGATCATCACCATGATAATTATACCTTGCCTTGGGATAATCACCGGACTGACGCATTACTCTTGATTCCCTATGTTAACTCCTCACTACTCTCTATTCAGTCAGTTAACTGAAGATTAGTTGACTAGTTAACTCAACTAGGTGGCAGTTCACTCTCGTAATTGCTTGAGAGACTAGACTAGGTGAAAATTCACTCCCATAATTGCTGGTATGTGTCCAAATCACTCTAGACCACCACTATGGCGCATTGGTTCTCCTCCAGTGTGCATTCATTGAGTTATACATAGTATATCATGTGTAAATTATTCATTATTCAAACGGTTAATGAGAATTCTTTCATTCTTTCTCTCCTTCTTCTTCTTTCTCCAATTCTCTCTGCAAATGTGTGTATTATTGTTTATCTAGATATATTCTTTGTAGGTTCAACACATTTACATGGTATCGAAGCCGACGGATTGCTAAGCAAAAGCTACACCAAATTTTTTTGCAGATACAAAAGATTGAAGACAACAAAAAGATGGATTTTCAAAAAGAATTCATTCTTAAACTATTTTGCATGGAAGAAGAAGATAGCCATACATATCCGAACCAGAGGGTTGTATAGGTTAACCTTGAATACAGATACATAACCGACATCAACCATAGAAAAATCCAAGTACTTAAATCGCATGGATGAGGCACTCATAACAATTTGCAGTCTTATTTCTCCCGATCTCCTTTTTCATATATCTTCCTGTAAGACTCCCAATGAAGCTTGGACCACATTGGAAGGGATCTTTGGAAAGCAGGATGAGATGAGGGGACACATGCTGGAGGTGGATCTCCTCACATTGGATCCAAAAAGCTTCGAGAATATCCAAGATTTCTTTACAAAATTCAAGGATTTATTGTCACAACTCAAAGCTTGCGGGGTTGATAAATCGAAGGAGGAGAAACAAATGGTTATCACCATTCTCTCCAAGCTTGGTCTTGAATTATGTGTATTCATATCCACATTCCATACTGTCATATTCAACTCTGGAGCCACCTGGAAGATGTCTTCTCTTGAGGACTTTATCGAATCCCTGACACAAGAGCAAACCAAGCTCATCAACATGAACACAATCAAAGGCCCAAGGGCGCATGCACTCATTGTGCATGATGGAAGACACACATATCATAATTCTAAAGATAAATATAAACAAAAATCTCATGCACATCCGAAGAAGGAAGGGTACACAAAACCCTTCATCGATGCCTCTGGATCCAAAGGGGAAAAGGTAAGAAAAGGGGAGAAATGTACGTATCGTCACAAAGGATTTCATTCGGAATTCGCATGCATGAAAAAAAAAATAGATATGATGTCTCAAATACTTTAGCAAAACAACCTTGGAGATCACATTCCTGAGAGTGCAAAGAATAAGAAGTCAGAAGATCTGAATTCCAAGAAAGACAATTCTAGCAATGCCTTGATTGCAATACACTCCTCTCCCAATGCTTGGATCGTTGATTCAGGAGCATCACATCACATGGTTGCATAAAAAACAATCTATTATTATTTGGATGCATGCAAAGGTCCTCCTATTCTGATGGGGATCAACTCTTATTTCGAAGTCACCGACAAAGGAAGGATTGAACTCACCAACAGAAGCTTTGAGAATGTGCTGCATGTTCCCAAGCTTTCTGTCAACCTTCTCTTCATGTATCAGATGACGAATTCCAGCACCGGAAAGAAATTCATATTCACACCAAATTCCGTGGACATCCATGACATGCAAACCAACTCCAGGGTTGCTACCTGTGAGGTAAATCATCAGTCTAGATTGTATACATTTTTTGAATTCATTGAACCTGATTCTGCTTTATTGCTTACTCATGCTGATGAAACTAGTAGGAAATGGCATGAAAGGTTTGGACATTTGAATTTTAGATACATGAAACAAATTAGCAAACAAATATTGGTTGATGTTCTACTAGACATATATTTCTCCAAGGGAGTGTGTGAGGGATGTGTTCTCGGGAAACACCCTCAAGAGAAATTCGACAAGGGAAAATCTCAGAGAGCCTCCACACCTTTAGATTTGATCCATAGTGACCTCATGGGTCCTTTTCCACATCCATCGATCAACAAAGTGAGGGTTGTTCTCATTTTTTTTGACGATTTCTTACCTTTTACATGGATTTACTTTCTCAGAAAAAAATCCAAGGTCTTTCAACACCTCAAAGATTTCAAAGCCCTGGTTGAGACACAGTCTGGAAACAAGATAAAAGTCCTCCGAATTGATAATGGGGGAGAGTATGTAAATCATGAGATCCATAATATTTTCCATGATGCAGGGATTCAGTTGCAACATACAGTTCCCTATACTTCGCAGCAAAACAGAGTCACTGAATGGAAAAACAGATCTCTAAAGGAGAAGGCATCTTGCATGCAGCATGCAAAGTCACTACCATAGGGACTATGGGCCTAAGCACTTAATTGTGAAACATACATCCAAAACAGATCTTCCCATAGATCTGTCAAGGATAAGACCCCATATGAGGATTGGAGCGGCCTCAAACTGGAAGTGACCCACTTTCGCATTTTCAGTTCACATGCATGGGCCCAGATTCCCTCTGAAAAGAGGAAGACACTTGATTTAGAGAGCACTGCGTGAATTTTTGTTGGATACCCCAATGATGTGAAGGGATATAGGCTTATTGATCTTTCCTCAGACCGACTCATCATTGAGCGAAGTGTCCAATTCGAGGAAAGTATCTCGCATGCACCTCAACAACCGCATGCATACACTTTCATTCTTCCACCTGTTTGAGATGATGAGCATGCACATGCCGATTCTTCTTCAGACGAGAGTTTTGATTCAGAGGACTCAAATGATTCAAATTTAGATTCAGTACAATGGGATGCAGAGTTAGAGCATCCAGATGCAGTTGCAGAGCCAGAGCAGAGGCCCAAGTGGGCATAGACTACTCTTCAGGATGTAGGGGATCTCGTTGGTGATCCATCCGACACTAGGAGGACTCGATCTGATTTTGAGGAGCCTCCTGTTGCAATCACTTCCATTGAACCATTTCCTTCCAGACATCTTTTCTTGGTTCAGTCTTATGGCGAGGCCGCTGGAAATCCCTTTTGGGAATCTGCCATGCAAGAGGAGTACAACTCCCTCCTCGAGAACCAGACTTGGGATATGGTTCCCCTTCATTCCGAGAGGAAACTTGTCATATGCAGATGGGTCTGCAGGACCAAGAGCGTAGCGGATGGACAGATTAGCAGATACAAATCCAGGCTTGTTGCCAAAGGCTTTCAACAGGTGCATAGTATTGACTATGATGAGACCTTCGATCTAGTAGAGAAGATGGATTCCATATGATTGACACTTGCCATTGCAAAATCCAAGGGATTGGAAGTTCATTAGATGGATGTGAAGAATGCATTTATTCATGGTGATCTCTCTGAGGAGATCTATATGGAGTAGCCCCAGGGATTTATGAAGGAATCATCTTTGGTCTGTCGATCGAAGAAGTCACTTTATGGCCTCAAGAAGGATCTGAGGGCATGGTATGCCAAGATGGATTCCTACCTGTTGTCACAGAAATTTGTATGTTGTAAATCAGACCCGAATGTCTACATGCTTAGGAGGATTGATTCACTTCTACTTTTAGTTCTATATGTCGATGATTTGCTGATCACTAGGTGCTCGACTTCAGTGATTGCTGCAGTCAAGAGGATTCTACATGACAGATTTTTGATGACGGACATGGGTCCGCTACACTTCTTGATTGGACTCGAGATCAGTTAGGATGCATTAGGCATCAAACTGTCTCAGGACAAGTATGCACAATATCTCCTTGAGAGATTTCACATGATAGACTGCAAGTCTGCTTCGACTCCGTTCCTATCAGGAGTCAAACTTGAGGATGGAGGGGAGACTCCACTGGTTGAAAACACACTATACAGACATCTAGTGGGGAGCTTTTTGTATCTCACACACTCCAGACCAGACCTCTCCTATGCAGCTGACACAGTTTCCAGGTTCATGCAGGAGCCGCATGAGATACATTGGAAGGCTGCAAAGCGTATCCTTCGATACATACAGGGCACCATCACCTTTGGGATTCATTATGCAACACACTCTACATTATATTTGATTGGGTTTACTGATTCTGACTGGGCTGGTGAGAACACTAATCGCAGGTCCAAATCTAGTTACTCACTCAGTCCTGGTTCCGAGCCTGTCTGTTGGTCGAGCAAGAAGCAAGCTGCCATTTCTCTATCTTCAGCCAAGGCAGAGTACAAAGGGGTAGTTAACATAACCATTCAGGCTATGTGGCTACAACATTTTCTCACTGAGTTGGGCATTCAGTTTCATCGACCAATCACCATCTGGTGTGATAACCAGAGCACTCTAAAGTTATGCAGAGATCCAGTTCAGAGGCAGCGGATGAATAACATCGAGATCCACATGCACTACATCCAGGACTTAGTACATGATGGGATCATCGACTTAAAGTTCTTTCCTTCAGCAGAATACATGACAAACATCTTCACCAAGACCTTCACTGAGAAAAAGTTCCATTCTCCGCAAAGTCGTCTTGGAGTGAAGGATACAATTGCCTAGCAACTGTAGTTATTCTTTTTACATACATTGTATCTTGAGGGGGGGATTTTCCCATGAGGTTTTCCATCTTTCCTCACTTTATTTTCAGTGTATCTTTTGTATTTGGGTACCTAACATGGCCTCGTTGCCGAGACCCATTCTTTATTTTCACCAGAGTGATGTTCAGGGGGGGTGTTGGAGTTACTTCACACACACCTGGGATTTATTTTTCCTTGTTTATTAGTCATAATTAGTCACTATTCAGTCTCCTATATTTTAGGGGAGAATATTCCACCTGGAGAATATTTTCTTTCAGTTGACACTTCTGTTTGACTAGTTGAGTTGAGTTTAGATGTTGCATTGGTTTTATCACCATGAAACATTGGGATCATCACCATGATAATTCGACCTTGCCTTGGGATCATCACCATACTGGCGCATTACTCTTGATTCCCTGAGTTAACTCCTCACTACTCTCTGTTCAGTGAGTTAACTGAAGACTAGTTGACTAGTTAACTCAACTAGGTGGCAATTCACTCTCGTAACTGCCTGAGAGACTAGACTAGGTGGAAGTTCACTCCCATAACTACTGGTGTGTGTCCAAATCACTCTAGACCACCAATATGGTGAATTGGTTCTCCTCTAGTGCGCACTCATTGAGTTATACAGAGTATATCATGTGTAAATTATTCATTATTCAAATGGTTAATGATAATTCTTTCATTCTTTCTCTCCTTCTTCTTCTTTCTCCAATTCTCTCTACAAATGTGTGTATAATTGTTTATCTAGATCTATTATGTGTAGGTTCAACACATTTACAGTTGAGTGTTGCACCTTGTCTAATTACTCCTTGTATCTACAAGTTGAACTTTTTTCTCATTTTCTGAGAGAGTCAACAAGGGAAGTTCTTTTGTTGGGATTCATTTCTATCCGTGCTACATTGCATTTTTCCATTTGGCATGTTCAACTGATGATATTCAGTTTGTGAATTTTAAATTTTCAGTTATACCTATCTCTGAAATTGTTAAATTTCCTCTCTTAATGACCATCCTAGAGCTTTTGTGTTTGTTCTTAACTTAGTAGAATAACCTACTTATTGTTTTATCCATTAAGAAAGTATAATACACCCAAAACATTGGAAAAATATCAGTGACGTTAGATTTATTGAATTATTCCTGATATTTAACTTGCATTATGATATAAATTCCATGTATTAGGAAAGTCATTGATCTAGTGCATTTCATGGCTCGGGTCCATTATAGTGGTGAAAATTCTTCTTGTCAGAAAATATACTTCAATTGTAAGCACTTTGGTAGAGAACACTTGTGAGGAATCATAGTAATTCGCTCTTGTATAAAGATATTGTCTTCCTCTAAATTCAAGAAAGGAATTTCTGTAAACTCATAATGATGGAAATAACAAGGGATGTCTATAACAAGAGAATATTCTATATATAAGTGGATTCATTACCTAAATGGAATGTTAGGATTATAATTTGGAAATACATAATTGGTATGTAAATGAAAGATGAAGTTACTTGTTAGGTAACAAGGAGTTAGGTTGAAAATTGGTAGTGATCAAGTTGCTCACAAAAACTGTTAGTTTAATTGACTATTCTTTAAGCAACTAAACATAAATATGAAGGTACCCCTCACTAAACCATGCGACATAACTAGTGCATACAATATGTCTAGTGGATGAAGGGGCATGTCCCCTATAACCCCTGGAAATTGGAGATGTTTATATGCCTTAGAGATGTCCTCTTCCTGACTTGAACAACAAGGGACAACACAGGGATACCCCTTGGATGTCCCCGATAAATTAACAAACAAATGCCTAACATGCCTAATTGCCCCAATACAATGACAATCAAAGCAAAAGTTCTTTTTATTACCTAAATGGGTCCATTGTACCTTTAAAGGGTCCCGTTTCATAAATTCAAAATAGTCATATGAAACTTTTGTATCATGTTGAATGATGATTGATGGATGAATTGTTGTATTCTCATTTTGATGATGTATGGATGTATCATTTTATTCTCATTTTGATTTAGTAATGATAAATGCAATAGTGTACTGATTTAAATTTCAGATTATATAATTGGATAATGTATATCATAGTTTGTTTATTTGTGATTAAAATACTCTTCTTAAAAGTGGCACTTCATTGTTATACAGGAAGAATTATCATGATTTGTGTGGGGTAAACTAGCTTAGGTAGGGAAAACTACAAACCAGACTACTTTTGCAAGCAAATTGATCCATGAAAGGTGGTGACACTATGCACATGCCTTGAGGGGATTGGAACCATGGTGGACAGATTGAAGTGCCACCACCCTCACCATTGAGCCATAACCCCATTGACTTATTTTATTAATATTACTAATTATTTAACATTTTTCTATATTTTTCCTTTTTTCTAGGTGTGTGTGAGAGAGGGGTGGGAGAGGAGTCCCCTATGTCGTTTCCCCTACCATCCCTTATATCATCCCCTAGAATCTGAGATATCTCTCCAATTATCCTTGAAACGTGTTCCCTTACCCTCTTGTTCTCAAACCTTGGCAAAATATAGATTATATCTCTATCCTAGTGGTACATTATATGCTTCTTAAATCTTCCAACCTACATAAAGTAGGTTTCGTGGTGTTCAAAATCCAATTAAGAAGCCAACCATGCCAAATAAAGATAGAGAATGGAATACATAAATTATATGCTCAAAGAAAGGAAACAACAACTGGGTTGTTACATCAAAAGTGTTGCAAAGATCTTATGCTTCACAAGTGATTTGTAAACTGCCATGGATATTCCACTGAAACAGTTCGTCACAACAAATCTAATAAATAAAAAACTGAAATCTACACTATGAAGGTTAAATTCTTTTAGATTCCATAATATTTAGTTACTGATATTCTAGTTATGCATGAAATAGACAAAATGCAGAAAACATAAAACAATAAAGTACAATCATACACCATCCACAAGATAACGCAAATATTTTCTCTAGGAAACCTTTACGAGAGACAACCCAACTAGAATGTGAGGTTGCTCTGCTCTCTTTTCTTTGGTATGGAAATAATGCAAGTACAAAGGAAAATATACTCTCTATGGAGTTATCTAAGACATGTGGCCTGTTAGGTTGCTACAAAACATTAACCCCCTCTGTTATGCTCTCTAATTTACCACTCCCAATTGTTCTTCTCTGCTATGGAACAAAATACAATAACATAGAATGGAACCCCTTCTCCTCCTAGTGGCTCAGTATTGAACATATTTAAATACTTATGTAGGGGTAGGTTTTTGACTTCCTCAACCCTCAATTGTGGTAGGGTTTTGAACCTTCTAGAATATTTTTGAAATTTCTCACGTGGCTAGCGCCATATGCATGAGTAATGGGGGATGACATGGCATCCTCTCATACCATGGTGGTTAACATGATAGGTCAACTTGCGGGAAACATAATTTCTGCATACAAAATTTGATTGATGCAGGGTTTGCACCATTATAAATGTATCAGAGTGTAGAACACCGTCAATGGGGTGGGTACAAGTTACATACACCATAACCCCAAAAATGACGTTTAATGCCTCAAATGGCTCTAGAAAGTTCCAGACCCCAATTTTCCAAACTGAGCCTGCCACTAAAATGACCGTGCAAGTTGATTCCTCCAATTTTTTCCACTCAAAAAACATCAAGATAGATGACAACTAAAATAATGATCCAATCCAGATCATGCCTCTCCATTTAGGGATGATTTTGGTCCTCAAAATATTTACTAAATGAAGTGAGAAATTTTTTCCTCTACCTTCTCCCTAGAGTACCACTTTTCTTTTCCTAGAAGTTTTCCTTTCAACCCAATCTACCAAAGTTCATGCTTCCATGTCTTGTAGTTTTGGATCGCTTCTACAAAACGATATCCTCTACTAACTCTGCCTAAGCATCTGGTGCAAAGTCCTCTATGGAAGGTAGCGTTGACCACCTATCCAAATATGGTGTCAACTCCATGTGCCATGAAGAGATGCATCATAATATGCTAATATGTGGAAGACAGTTTGGTTCTACTGGATAATTTATGCCTCCAACACTTATTTTTGTAAACATAATTTCCGCACCCCTACTTGGGTTAATAATGTAATAGGTATGCATGGGTTATATTTAGGTCAGTTACCTTGGGATTTATTCATTAGGGGAGTTCCTTTCATTGAGGGTTTTTCATCCTCAGGTTATCAATTGGGATTTTCAGCGTTATTAATTTCCATTGAGTTTTTCCCTCCCACCAGCAATAATTCCTCCAAATTGGTGAAAGACGTTCTAATGGGGTTATCCTCTGGTAGCTAGTATTTAGGAATGATGTAAATGACCATTTATGACATATTAGAAAGTTTCACGGAATTCCGTAGAGTCTAGATAGTTTTTTTTAATTAATTAAATTTAATTAAATTTTCCTAAGTTTGGAAGTTTAATTATTTATTTAATTAATTATTTTTTGAGCAAATATTGTAAAAACTAGGTATTTGGGATTTTTCTAGGGGTATTTGTGCTCAAAATAAATGGAATGAGACCCCCTATACCCTTGGACCAAGTTTTAGCTTAGTGGGACAAATTTTGCTAGGTGTTTGTCCACCTGGAGTCTTAGTCAGTGAAAACAACAATTTTAATTGCTAAATCATGACATAGGAAAAATGTCATTTTTGTAATTTTGAGCAAATGGGGTAAAGTAATGATGGAAAAGTGTGTGAGATATTTTTCCTAACATTTTCCAACCCTTACATCACCCCCTCACCTAGCCATTAAGTAAAAACGTCACTTTTCCTAGAGTGGTGTGCCTCCCTTCTAGAAAGTCTCCAAAAAGTGAAAAAAAAATAAAAAAATAATGGGAGACTTATTATTTCCCTTGGTGTGCCTCCCTAGACCCTAAAACTCATCATTTCACTTATCAAAGCCTTGCCAACTCACTCCAACTCATTTACACTTCACCCATCCATGCCAAAACCCCAACTTACCAAAACCCTAAAAGTGACTTTTCTTTGATGTGTGACACTTGTAACTCATCCAAGAGGGGTAGCTTTGCCTTCCCAAGTATAAATAGAGCCCCCCCTCACACATTTATTCACCATATCTTGAGCTATTGTTATGCTACTTGATTTCCCCCTCATCTCTCTCTCTCTTGGTTCATTGTGTTTCCTTTCCATTTTTCTCTTGAGAGTGTTGGAGCAACTTGTTGCTACACCACTCTCCTCTTGAGTAATAGAAAGGCTTTGGAAGATTTTGAAGAAACAAATAGTATTCTTGTTGCTTCTTGCTACTATTGAGGTGATCTTGTTCTATTTCTCTCTCATTCTTGCTTCAAGTTTTATGGATCTAGAGTAGAAGTTTCAAGAAAAGTATTTTGTTTGGATAGATCTTGTGGTAGTATTATCATAGATCTAGTGAAGTGTTTAGTTGGGTATTTCAAAGTAGTTTGTTTTACCATCTAGATCTACTCACATTCTATCTATTTTTGTAGCTTCTCTCTCACATTTTGCAGGTTTACCTCTAGGGTTTGATTAGGCTATCCTCAAGGAAGAGTCTACTCTTAAACCCCCCTTAAACTCCATTGCTTTTCAGATCTGGTTTCTTTACTCATTTTTTCTATATTTCAGCTTGCTAACAATCATAGATAGGTCACAAAAATACATTTTTACTTGGAATTTTTATGTGAAAAATTTCTGCCCTAAAACATAATTTTTTCCTCACTTTTCTTGTTGTGTGCATCATTTCTAGCAAACAATAGGTTCTCATCAGGTCAAGGGGTTTTGCAGCCCACTATTGGTCACACAACACTCCCAAAGGTATCTCCTTTGGGTTGGTAAAAAATCTCACCCTTCTCCTTCATTTTTCTAGCATTTCTAAAGTCTTATTCTTGCTTCCAAACCCTCTTTGGCACAACAAAGGTAGACTTGCCTCCACCTTGTGCCATTGTGAGTGGTTTCTCTCTTTTTTCTTCAATTTCAAGTTCTATCTAATAATTTCCTACACCTTGGGTGAGACATCCCCAAAATCGTAAGGCTAGTAATGTGTTGATAATGTGCTTATGCTATGATGGTTAAAACTTTCTAGAGGTAGATCTCATCCACACATTAGATTTTAGCCTAAGCCCTTAGGGCATAATCTATTTGCATGCTTTAAGTTATCTCAAGTTTCATCTATTTACACATGCCCTAATCCAACACTTACATGGTTTAAGTTAATGATGGTAGGTTAAGAAGTAATTCTTTTGTTTTGCAATTAACTCATTCTTAAGGCCATTTGCCATCACTCAAGTTTAAAGTATATTTGGGCATGTTAATAGTGTAGGCACACTTTCTAAGTTTCAACACATACTTTTTATGCTTAACAGTCTCTTTTAATGCATTAACACTCATGGTTCAATGGTGATTAGTTGAAGCTCCTCTTTCTTTCTTTGGCAAGTTGTTCTTGCCCTTGTTCATAGAATTATTTTCTTTACAAGCTTGCATGTGTTATGGTTTAACAAATGGTGATGGAATGACTCTTTAATTCAAATCTCCTTTACATGTTTTACATGCGTTCATGTGCTTAAATTTCATGCTTTATAACACATCATTGTAAGCTCATAAAAATTTCGGTTTTGGCATAAAATCATCTTTTTAAGGCAACCTAAAGTCACTAAAACACTCTCAAATACTTCAAAATACTTAACCCATTGATATATAAACTTAATAAACTTAATAGGACACCTAAAACCACCATCTTCGCCATCTAAAACGGGGTTTGAGGAAGGTAATGAAAGGTGCTAGGTTGCGAACGGTCTCACGGCGCGCGACATACTTTTCGGAAGTACTCAGATCTTTATGGTTGACCTGTGAAGCTAGGGTAGGCCTTGTTGCCTCACTTCTTGAGCATCCAACAACCATTTGGTAATTGGGGGAGGAGGTTTTTGGTTAAACACTTAATTAAGGCAACTAAAATTTTCACAAATTTTAAACGACCCTTAACTCACTAAAGCAATTGATCATCTTGGTTCAAATTGATATATCTTGTGGTTTAATACTTGTAAGTGCAAATCTTTTCAATCTCATATGCAAGTGATGCTTCTTTGCTTTGTGGATTAATTAATTAAGTGTCCTTGGGTATTGTAGAACATTTGAATTTTAAAGATTTAAATCTCTCGAAGTGCTCTTGTGGTATATAAGTGTTGTAGTTGCCATTGAAAAGCAGTCCAATAGAGTAAGTGCTATTGGGGCATGCTTGGCTTAATGTGAATAATCTTCATGTTTTAAATATCCTTGAGTACTTACAGATTAAAGCACTTGGTCATAT
This sequence comes from Picea engelmannii, assembly GCA_009831015.1. NCBI lineage: Eukaryota > Viridiplantae > Streptophyta > Pinopsida > Pinales > Pinaceae > Picea > Picea engelmannii. Next base: position 471,115 of record ML785128.1, on the reverse strand, counting down.
TTGTATCTTGTATATCTTGCATCTCTTGTTCATAATTGTTGTACTATTCTTTCACTCGTTATTGGTTGTAAGTAACTTGTAAATATTTTGTAATCAACACCCTCAAAATTTAGTTGACCCCTAGCCCAATCTTTAGGCACTAGTCTTAGTTGCCCTAGGAAAATGCTTGCTTCTCATTTTTATTGTTGCATCTTGCATTTGCTGCCTTTGCATCATAGGTTAGTCTTTCCCCCCAAACCTTTAACCAATTAAAATCAACTCCTAAGACATAACGTTAATTTCATCTAGAAACTAGGGTCTACCCCCCTAGGCTTCCCTAGGAGTAAGCCTAGACGAAAGAGGTTCAAATCAAAGTGACAATGTGGACTGTGAACCTAGGCATTATGCCTCCAAGGACACACTAAGTGAGCTGGACTTTGCTCACGTTTGCAAGTGTGTATTAGGACGACAACATCTTTGGCGCCGTTGCCGGGGATAAGTCATTTATCCTTGGTCAAAACGACTTAACTTAATTTTTTTTAAACTAAACAATAAAAACTTTAGTCCCTAAAATTCTTTGAACTTGCATTGGTTGATTTTGTGTGGTTCCTTTCCAAGTGGCAACTCCATTGAACAAATCTGTCAAGTATACTGCAAGGAGCAATCCTTGTTGGCTACTTGAAATTCTTGGAGAAGAAGCACTCATTGATATCCAATTCTTGTTCCAAATTAATAAATTAAATTTTGTTTTCCTTCTTGTTTTGGCTTTGTTTGATGCCCTTGTCTGTTTGATAAACTTGGTCATTTGGCGACTCCAATTTTAAATAATTTGACAAAGTATTCGTCAAGAAGGAACTCACAACTTGTTTTGCTTCATCCTTGAACTTGAAAAAGTTTTTGGATGAAGTTAGTTGGTTTCCCTTCTCGTGGGGTCCTTAGTAATCTTGGGTCCCAACCCTTTTTTCTTTAGACCTTTGTTTAAATGTCTAGTTAGAAATGAATGGTTATTATCAACCTATTGATTTTTCAAGATTTGTTGGTTATCCTCATGACATATCTGAAGATGTTATTGATAACTTGCTTGACTATCATAATTATGGTGATGCTAGTACTCACATAAGGGCCTTCGCGCAATGTATTGATGAATGATGTGACCCACCTATTTATGATGATGTCTTAATGCAATTGTTTGTCATGAATTTTTGCGACGAGTATGCTTACAATTGGTTTCATGATTCTGAGGATAATACATTCAAGACCATACGGGACTTGTTGCATGCCTTTTTGGATAGATTTGGGGATGACCGTGATGAAATTCACAATGAATTGGTTGATGATTTTGTGGAAAAATGGAAGAGGAAAAATCTTCTAGCTATTGAAATGATCAGTTCAGACATAGAGGTTGATACTCCGCCAGATCCCATTGAGGAGCTTAAAGAAAAAATTCCGAACATGCAGTATGCCCATGCAAAACAGTGTGAGAACATGTAGTATGCCCATACTAAACAGCTTGAGGCCATACAATTGGCCCATACCAGACACTCTGAGGCCATAAATGAACAATTTATGGCCATGGAAGATAAATTAGAAATCATGGAAGTTAACTTCAAAGAGACTTATATTGAATATCCGGACCCCTTTGAACTTGAACTTGACAATAAAAAATATGAGGAAGTTCATGGGGAAATTCCAGATGAATCCATGGATGAGGCAGTCATTTATTTTGAGGAGGTAAAGGAATTTGAGTTTGAAAATGTTGAGTATCTAGATGATTCAAGTCCCCACCCTCCTCCCATGGAACCAATCTCTTTAAAGGAGAACCTTGACAGCCTTGAGGAAAACCGTATAATGGTTCCATTGACATGTTCATTTTCAACATCTCAACCAAAAGATGAATTAATGCAGAATTATGAGGAAATGGAAGGCGACTTCAGTTTATCAATGTCATATCATTATGAATATTTTTTGGCCTTCCACCTTGACAGTCATGAGCATCAAAATATTAAAAAATTATACGGCTTGTCATATCCCAATGTTTGGTTGGATAGAGGAAGGAGCATGGTTCTTGGTTAGTTCTTCCTCACAAAAAGTTCCAAGTTGATAAAACTTGGGAAGGAGTATTCTACGAGTCATCCTGGACAAGGATGTTTCAAACACTTGTGGCATCATTTCATCCATTGCATGGATGGTTGTAACGTATCTCTAACCCTTCTTTGTATTTCATTTTTGTATTATTTCAATTTATTATGTCATTATGTACTTAGATTTGTTTCTGTATCATAATTTCATTTTGTAAAATTATAGATGTTGTACTTTAGTTATTTTATTATGTAGATGTTGTTTATAGCATTTGTTTATTTCATTATATGTATGTATGCTTATGTTGGATATTGGTGAACACTTTTTTGTAGACGCTGGATTCTCGTATGCTCTTCGTCCCATGTGAGAAGATCAAACATACGTCCCCATGTGGAGCCAGATGTTGACCACCTATCCAACTAGGGGGTCAACTCCATGTGCCATAAAGAGATGCATCATCAGATGCTAATATGTCGAAGACAGTTTGGTTCTACTGGGCAATTTATGCCTCCAACATTTCTTTTTGTGAACGAAATTTCCACACCCCTGCGTGGGTTAATAATGTAATAAGTCTGCATGGGTCATATTTATGTTAGTTACCTTGGGATTTCTTCATTAGGGGAGTTCCTTTCATTGAGGGTTTTTATCCTCAGGTTATTAATTGGGCTTTTTAGCCTTATTAATTTCCCTTGAGTTTTTCCCTCCCACCAACAATAATTCCTCCAAAGTTGTGAAATGTATTCTAATGGGGTTATCCTCTGGTATCTAGTATTTAGGAATGATATAAATGACCATGTATGACATCTTATAAAGTTTCACGGAATTCCGTCGAGTCTCGATAGTTTTTTTTAATTAATTAAAATTTCCTAAGTTTGGAAGTTTAATTATTTAATTAATTAATTAATTTTTGAGCAAATATTGTAAAAAATAGGTATTTGGGATTTTTCTAGGGGTATTTGTACTCAAAATAAATGGAATGAGACCCCCTACACCCTTGGACCAAGTTTCAGCTCAGTCTGACAACTTTTTCTAGGTGTTTGTCCACTAGGAGTCTCAGTGAGTCAAAACAACAATTTTAATCGCTAAATCATGACATAGGAAAAATGCCATTTTTGTAATTTTGAGAAAATGGGGTAAAGTGATGATGGAAAAGTGTGAGAGAGATTTTTCCTAAACTTTCCTAACCTTTTCCAACCCTCACATCACCCCCTCACCTAGCCATTAAGAAAAAAACGTCACTTTTCCTAGAGTGGTGTGCCTCCCTTCTAGAAAGTCTCCAAAAAGTGAAAAAATAATTAAAAAAAATTATGAGAGACTTATTATATCCCTTGGTGTGCCTCCCTAGACCCCACAACTCATAATTTCACTTATCAGAGCCTTGCCAACTCACTCCAACTCATTTACACTTTATCCATCCATGCCAAAACTGTAACTTGCGAAAACCCTAAAAATGACTTTTCTTTGATGTGTGACACTTTTAACTCATCCAAGAGGGGTAGATTTACCTTCCCAAGTATAAATAGAGCCTCCAATCACTCATTTATTCACCATATCTTGAGCTATTGTTATGATACTTTATTTTCCCCTCATCTTTCTCTCTCTTGGTTCATTGTGCTTCCTTTCCATTTTGCTCTTGAGAGTGTTGGAGAAACTTGTTGCTACAACACTCTCCTCTTGAGTAATAGAAAAACTTTGGAGGATTTTTAAGAAACAAAGAGTATTCTTGTTGCTTCTTGCTACTATTGAGGTGATATTGTTCTATTTCTCTCTCATTCTTGCTTCAAGTTTTATGGATCTAGAGTAGAAGTTTCAAGCAAAGTATTTTGTTTGGATAGATCTTGTGGTAGTATTATCATAGAGCTAGTGAAGTGTTTAGTTAGGTATTTCAAAGTAGTTTGTTTTACCATCTAGATCAACTCACATTCTATCTATTTTTGTAGCTTCTCTCTCACATTTTGCAGGTTTACCTCTAGGGTTTTATTGGGCTAGCCTCAAGGAAGAATCTACTCTTAAAACCCCCTTAAACTCCATTGATTTTAAGATCTGGTTTCTTTACTCATTCCTTCTATATTTCAACTTTCTAACAATCATAGATAGGTCACAAAAATACATTTTTACTTGGAATTTTTATGTGAAAAATTTCTGCCCTAAAAACAGATTTTTTTCCTCACTTTTCTGGTTGTGTGCAACGTTTCCAACAAGCAATAGCTTGCTGATTTTTGCAGTTTCTCATCAGGTCAAGTGGTTTTGCAGCCCACTTTTGGTTACACAACACTCCCAAAGGTATCTCCTTTGGGTTGGTAAAAAATATCACCATTCTCCTTCATTTTTCTAGCATTTCTAAAGTCTTATTCTTGCTTCCAAACCCTCTTTGGCACAACAAAGGTAGACTTGCCTCCACTTTGTGCCATTGTGAGTGGTTTCTCTCTTTGCTCTTCCATTTCAAGTTCTATCTAATAATTGCCTACACCTTGGGTGAGACATCCCCAAAATTGTAATGCTAGTAATGTGTTGATAATGTGCTTATGCTATGATGGTTAAAACTCTCTAGAGGTAGATCTCATTCGCACATTATATTTTAGCCTAAGCCCTTGGGGCACAATCTACTTGCATGTTTTAAGTTATCTCAATTTTCATCTATTTGCACATGCCCTAATCCAACACTTATATGATTTAAGTTAATGATGGTAGGTTAAGAAGTAATTCTTTTGTTTTGCAATTAATTCATTCTTAAGGCCATTTTCCATCACTCAAGTTTAAAGTATATTTGGGCATGTTAACATTGTAGGCACACTTTCTAAGTTTCAACAAGTACTTTTTATGCTTAACACTCTCTTTTAATGCATTAACACTCATGGTTAAGTGGTGATTAGTTGAAGCTCCTATTTCTTTCTTTGGCAAGTTGTTCTTGCCCTTGTTCATAGCATTATTTTCTTTACAAGCTTGCATGTGTTATGGTTTAGCAAATGGTGATGGAATGACTCTTTAATTCAACTCTCCTTTACATGCTTTACATGTGTTCATGTGCTTAAATTTCATGCTTTATAACACATCATTATAAGCTCATAAAAGTTTCGGTTTTGGCATAAAATCACCTTTTTAAGGCAACCTAAAGTCACTAAAACACTCTCAAATACATCAAAATACTTAACCCATTGATATATAAACTTAATAGAATTAATATATAGGATACCTAAAACCACCATCTTCGCCATCTAAAATGGGGTTTGAAGAGGGCAACGAAAGGTGCTAGACTAGGGATGGTCTCACGACTCGCGACGTCTTTTCCGGGAGTACTCAGATCTTTAGGGTTGACCTGTGAAGCTAGGGTAGGCCTTGTTGCCTCACTTCTTGAGCATCCAACAACCATTTGGTAATTGGGGGAGGAGGTTTTTGGTTAAACACTTAATTAAGGCAACTAAAATTTTCACAAATATCAAACGACCCTTAACTCACTAAAGAAATTGATCATCTTGGTTCAAATTGATATATCTTGTGGTTTAATACTTGTAAGTGCAAATATTTTCAATCTCATATGAAAGTGATGCTTCTTTTCTTTGTGGAATAATTAATTAAGTGTTCTTGGGTATTGTAGAACACTTTCATTTTAAAGCTTTAAATCTCTCGAAGTGCTCTTGTGGTATATAAGTGTTGTGGTTTCCATTGAAAATCAGTCCAATAGAGTAGGTGACATTGAGGCATGCTTGGCTTAATGTGAATAATCTTCATGTTTTAAATATCCTTGAGTACTTACACATTAAATCACTTGGTCATATTTGTATCTTGTATATCTTGCATCTCTTGTTCATAATTGTTGTACTATTATTTAACTCGTTATTGGTTGTAAGTAACTTGTAAATCTTTTGTAATCTAACACCCTCAAACTTTAGTTGACCCCTAGCCCAATCTTTAGGTACTTAGTTGCCCTAGGAAAAGGCTTGATTCTCATATTTATTGTTGCATCTTGCATTTGCTTCCTTTGCATCATAGGTTAGTCTTCCCCCCCAAACCTTTAACTAATTAAAATCAACTCCTAGGACATAATGTTAATTTCATCTAGAAACTATGGTCTACCCCCCTTGGCTTCCCTAGGAGTAAGCCTAGACGGAAGAGGTTCAAGTCAAAGTGACAGCGTGGGATGTGAACCTAGGCATTGTGTCTCCAAGGACACACTAAGTGAGCCAGACTTAGCTCACGTTTGCAAGTGTGTATTAGGACGACAACAGGTGGGACCTACTCCTCTTGATCCAACATGGAAGGCTCATAGAGTTTGAGATTATCTACATTCAATACCGAGTAAATGTGCATGGATGGGAGTATATTGAGTCTGTAGGAATTATCTCCCACCTTTTCCAATGCCTCAAAAGGACCATACCACAAAGACTCGATCTTCTTACTATGACCTTGTAGTCTTTCCCTATTAAATTGTAACCATACTTTGTCTCCCACTCTAAATGTTATCTCTGTTCTGTGTTGGTCATGTCTAGCCTTGTACATTTCTTGTTACTTCTTTAGTGTCTCTTGTTCTTACAAATGGATCTTCCTAATCTTTTCAACAATTTTTTCTGCTTTTAATGCATCTCCTATGAGGTCCTCCCTTACTCCTCTTTGTTGTCCATATACAACATCTAATGGTGAAGGTGGAAAATTCCCAAAGCAAGTTTCAAAAAGTGACTTACCAGTAGATGTGTGGACTTCTCTGTTATAAGAGTGTTGTATATAAGTCAGATTTGATCCCAGGTCTTCGAATGTTTTTGATTATAACCTCTCAAAAGTTGCACCAAAGTCATGTTGACTAATTTTTTTTGCCCATCTGTCTGTGGATGAAATGTTGTAGACCTTTTCAACTTAGTGTCCATCTTCTCCCACAATGTAGTCCAAAAATCACTTAGAAATATGGTATCCTTGTCCGAGATGATGCTCCTTGGTATCTCAAAGTGCACCCAGACCTGTTCAAAGAACTAGTTTGTTGCTTCTTGTCCATTGATGGTATTTTTACAAGGTATGAGAATGCACATTTTGTTGAGCCTGCCAACTACCACAAATATATAGTCATGTCCCTTCTTGGTTGTTGGTAAACCTCCCACAAAATCCATGGAGATATTTTCCCAAGGTCAAGTGGGTACAAGTAAGGGATGGTATAGATATTTCTTCTTGTTATTGGGCTTGATGGTACAACAAAGTATACATCCTCTAAAATATTGTTCTACATCTTGCATTCTAGGCTAGTATACATACCTATGGAAGTTGGCAATTGTCTTTCCTGTTAAAATTTTGATATGCTCGTTTAACCATAGACAATGTCACATCATTGTCACCCAACCATAGACACTTACACATGCCACCCTCAAGCACAATAACCTTTTCTTAGATAGAATGATTCTGGAAAGTCCACTCTAGAACCAATAGATAAACCCTAACTAGAAATACCATTATTGCAGCAGCAGGACAATACCAAGAGAATGTACCTCTACTAAAAGAAGCATACCTTTACCAAGAGAAGTGCACAACAGAGATACCAGAAAGACTGATAATACTCCACGACAACTGTTGCACTACTCTCTCCAGACTTGCACATCCTTTTGATGCAACTGTTTCTCCTAATACTTGTGCACTATCTGAGTGAGTGAGAGTGTCCAAGTAAGCCAAGGCGCCTCCTTATTTATACTAGCCTATCCAAGTGACATTTCTAGGTGAGGCCGACTTCTCTTTTTGGGGCCTTCTATTTCTTTATTATTATTCTCCTTGGGTTGACTTCTCTTCTAGGGCAATTCCACATTTGTTTAATGGTTCTCTTGCTTCCGAAATATTCTACTCTAACTACAAAGGTTAAATTGGAGTTTAATACCTCTCGTGGCTACCAAAACATCAACTCTCCTTAGCTAGGGAGGTATTAAATAAGATGTTCTTCATGTAATGGTCTCAATCACATCCATCCATCTCACATGGCATGGGCATACTCACATGGTCTTGCAGACCAGTCTACATGTAGCATCACCATAGCCACATAAGCTATCTCATAATCAAAACAGATCATGTCACAAGTATCACCATCATAGTCACACATAGACTATTTGATGGTCATGTCACAATCATGCATCTGTGGCCTCATAAACACATGTAGCATCTCTCTAGTTGGCACAACCTCATCGTCCTCTCATACCTTATAGGTCTCGATGTTCTTTCAGACCTTATGTCATTATAGGACTTCATCTAGCTCACTCAAAGATAGGAAACTAGCCAATTCACACAGAACTACACTACTACCCAATCCACACGGAGTCTGGGAAACTATTCAGTTTGAGCCAGTGCACACACAAAACTATGCTACTACCCAATCCTTATGGAGTCTGGGAAACTATTCAGTTTGAGCCAGTTCAAAAAACTATGCTATTACCCAATCCTTACGGAGTTTGAGAAACTATTCAGTTTGAGCAAGTTCACACACACAACTGCGCTACTATGCAATCCTTAGGGAGTTTGGGAAACTATCACATCTGTCCAGCTCACACAGAATCTGGACAACTAGCCCAGGAGCTAATACTTCTGGTTGGCACACCAAGCATCCTGTTATCACCTGCTAATTTGCATTAATTTTTCCCAAAGCATCTTGTCCTTATGGTAACTTTCCACTCAGATTTTAAAACTTTTTCACCAGCTCTGTCAAGCTCCCATCACCTAAATCCTTCACTCAACTGATCATCCAAAATAGTCATGTCCTCCATGAGTAAAAACTTTGGCAAATATCCCAAACCTATACCTAGCCTTAATGCTTATCTAAATCCCTAAGTTCCATCACTTCATTCATTTTTACCCTTATTATCATATTCCCGTTAAAAATAAAAAATATTCCTTTTATTAAGCACCCTTATCCTATCCACAAAGTCATGTGTTAAGCCTCATATCCCCAAAGTCCTTAGAAATTGGAAAAAGCATTTATTATTATTAATATAAATATTTTTATATTAATATTTGATCCAATATTTAATTTATTGCATCAAGTCAAATCATGGGCACGAATCTCAATTTATAATTTGGAAAATTTAAAGGATGGATGGAGGGCGCACATACATATCAGACAAATAATTAGCGCGGAGGTTAATTATGAGAAGGTGGGCCGATACGTAAACCGATGGTTTTTGTTGGAGAGACTTGTCTTTACATGGTGAATATCAGGGGTAAAAGTGGTGTGGAGTAAACCACTCCATCCCAAGCCCATTATAAGAAATGCAACCATTTATCATATGGTTTATGTGCGACATTTTTCCAAGAGTGCGTTTCAATAATAATTATGGAATTTCCAATAAATGAGATTCTTCCTCACGATGAAAAGGTTTTACAGAGGTAAAATTTAAATTTTACAAATTAAAGAGATTAATGTTTAGTTCCATGGAAAAGAATTAAATGGGAAGATGCACGTGAAATGAATACTTGGAAACATTTTTATCCAAAGGTTTTACAGAAGTAAAAGAATAAGATCAAAAGTATTTTACCAAAGATGGTAAACAAGACATGGTTTTCAAAATCATGGGAAATAAACCAGTAAATGGTTTTCACAGTGAAATGGTAAATTGGAAAAAACATGACACCGTAAATGTTTTTCATAGTGAAATGGTAACAATAAATGTTTTTTTATAGTGAAATGGTAAATTGGGCAAAACAATACATGGTTTTCAAAACCACGGGAAACAAGCAATAAATAGTTTTTCAAAACCATGGACATGAATTAAATTATGGAAATTTGATTTTAAAGGATAACAAATATTTGAGAATTATTTTTATTCAAATATATTATTCCCAAATATTTAAGGAAAATATGGATAAATAAAATTGGATTTGGAAAAAGCACAATTGAAATTTCAAAGAGGATGTGGCAGCCAATTTCCGCAGCAGTTGAGACTTATAGGATGATTTTCGGATGAACCAGAATGAGTTTTAAAAATCCAAAGGAGGTTATTGTCAAGAACAAACACTAGAACATTAATCTTGTTCATTTTTCACACATGTGTCACGGATTGGGATATTCGAGGGAATCTTGGAGCCATATTTTCTATTATGATTTCCTGTTCGAGACATGTTTTTGTGACACATATTTTGGCTAGCTGGAGATGATTTTCAAGAAACTGAGAGATTTTTTTCTTCAGAATGAGATTATCTACAAAAACCATTCTCATATTTTACACAACTGTTACGGTTTGATAATTATAGGTGGCATTTTGAAGCCTATTGTTCCTCCTGAAAATCAGGAGATCAGTTAAAACATGTCATGTTCTATTTGTAACTGTTTCTATTTTGGGGAAGAAGTTGAAAAGTTTCATTTCAGTTATTGTAATCAGTTGCACACTGAAGGAACTCAAATTGTATAAGTATTATAGGTTCCAAATGAATTAATGTTGGCAGAAGTGCAAGGGCACCTTCTTAGTTGTTTTGAACTACATTGTAATTTTCTGGAGCTAAATTGAATACATATGCAAAAGATTTTGAAGTCTTTATGAAAAGATTCTAATGGTGATGATATGAGTTTTGTCTTCTCTCATCGTATGTATTTCATATGTTCTTTATTTCCATTTTTACTATCTTCTGTTTAAATTGGATAGTTAAAATCTCAGAATTCATCTTGTGATGCTCTCGGCTTAAGCAATCTAAATTGTGTGAATTTCCTCTTAAATAATTCAGAATTCATTTCAGTAATGCTCTGATGCAGTTATTTGTTTTCTCTTTTTTCTTACACCCTGGATTTATCCTTTACTTCATTTAGCCTTTATCCTCTGGAGAGTTCTACCTTCCAGTCAATGTTTTCCTTCACTTTCAGAATTTTGACTCCATATCCCTAAGAGTCCCTCCCCTTCTTTGCCAACAAACTTTATAAAAACCCTCAAAACAAACCAAACCTAGCCACTGATTCCCAAAGAAATATCAAGTGACATGAGAGAGACCTCTCTGAGTTGAGCAGGCTAGTGCCCAGCTCTAAAGTAGGTTGAAAAAATTACCTCTGTCGTTTGTCTATCAACCAGATATAATTTACAGAGTGCTAACATTCTAGCGCTGTTGCCGGGAACGAAGGAAAATTTTTCTCTAGGAAATAATGACATGGTTGAGTTCTAAGGCCTGATAGAAGCAGACACTTAGGCACATATTGGTTGTATTCCTTCTCTGGCGACTCCACTCATCAGAAAATCAGCTTGAAGGTGATTCCACTGGTAGAAGAATCCAAAAATTTAAATTTTCACTAGCGACTCCACTCTCAATGCAGAATCCAGCTTCCAAAACATCATTGGTGACTCCACTATCCGAATATGAGTTCAATATCTGCAAGGTATTCTCCCATGAATCACTTTCACATTCCCAATTTTCCGAATCGCATGCCTTGTGTAGATTGGCAAAGATATCTTCCAAAGTTCAAAGATCAAGAAGGAGATGATGCTGCCTTTCATTTGATAAAATTCCACATGCACATACATAGGCTAGGGTTTAAATTTCCTGAAGACTGCTTGATGAAGATGTTTATGGAAACCTTAGAAGAAGAAGTACGATCTTGGTATGAAGGATTGCCATCTACTAGTCTATTTTCCCTTGAAGATTTTGATTCAGTATTTTGTGTGAATTATAAGGAAAGTTATCCACCTTTAGTTATGGTTGAAAATTTCTGTGGAAACTTTGACAATCTTATTCAACGCATGGGGATTGATATTAGTGACAAAGACTTAATGTATGATGAAATAGAAGAATCCCTTTACAAACTATCTTCTCATTAGGAAGAGCTAGTAGATACTAGTTGTATTGGTACACAGGATCGGTCTGAGCAAACGTTAGTTTCTTCTTTGCTTGAAAATGAAACAAATCTGCATCATAATGTTGACAGTGAAGTTATATCCCATGATATTAATGAAAATTTACAGCTCTGTCATCCTTATTATGGTAAAAAATATGGGGAGAATGATTCAAATTGTTTTGTAGCTCATTCCTTTTCTGAAGATTTGTATCATGAAGAGATTGGAGAAAATCGGGCTATTGAAATTGTATGTGCGGAAAATCAGGCTATTGAAATTGTATGTGCGAAAAATCTAGGTGGTAAAACTATTAATAAATATAGCTACTCAAAGTTACAAGGAAATACCGAAGAAGAACAAGTTGTTTTAGGTCTTTTGGATGTTGCATAATCCATTCATAATTTCACCTCTCTTGATTTGACATATTCAGAAATTTTAAAAATCCAGGATGAAATTCTTATTCAAGAACATGCAGGAACATTTTTAGACTTTTCTCAAACACATGAGATTGGCGTTTCATCTAAATATTTCCAAGAGCACATAAAGCCTGTCTCTGCTGTGGATGATGTGAAAGATGATAATCTTGTTGCATGTCCATTTAAGGAGGGTAAACTAGATGAAAGAGATCCTTGTCTTTGGACTGATTTTAAAAAAGGGATAGTTTTACATGTTTTCGAAGACCCTTTTGCTAGTAAGCTAAAATCATCAGAGAATATAGAATACCTGTTGTTCAAGAATGCAGGGAGAAAATGGGGTTTGCAGTTTGAGTTATCATTTGCTGCGTTCTTTTTTCTATCTAGAGGAGATGAAAGAAAGATATAGTCGGGAATCCAATCGCTTGATTGGCTGCATTGGCACTTTATCATCTCTTGATTGAGTATTCATTTCAACATTTTTAGGGTAGGTAGGAGTGTGCGAATAAGCTTGTTGGTCAAACATTTTTCAGTTTGGATTTCCAGTAGTGTGTAAGTCAGATTTTAGCAGTGTATTTAGTGTTCAGTATCCAGTTGAGAGAAGTGTGTTGAGTTTGGTTTTTAGTAGACACCGGTGACAGGTCGGAGCAGGGTACACATACATGTTTTGGGAGCAACCCAATGGATCATGCACTGGGTCTATGAGTTCTTTGCTACCTCACAGGGAGGATAACATCCCCAATTGGAGCCTATGTTATCACCTGCTAATTTGCATTAATTTTTCCCAAAGCATCTTGTCCTTATGTTATCTTTCCACTCAAATTTTAAAACTTTTTCACCATCTCCCATCACCTAAATCCTTCACTCAACTGATCATCCAAAATAGTCACGTCCTACATGAATAAAAAATTTGGCAAATATCCCAAACCTATACCTAGCGTTAATGCCTATCTAAATCCCTTAGTTTCATCACTTCATTCACTTTTACCCTTATTATCATTTTCCCGTTGAAAATAAAAAATATTCCTTTTATTAAGCACCCTTATCCTATCCACAAAGTCATGTGTTAAGCCTCATATGCCCAAAGTCCTTAGAAATTGGAAAACGCGTTTATTATTATTAATATAAATATTTATATTAATATTTGATCCAATATTTAATTTATTGCATCACGTCAAATCATGGGCACGAATCTCAATTTATAATGTGGAAAATTCAAAGGATGGATGGAGGGCACACATACATATCGAGCAAAGAATTAGCACGGAGGTTAATTATGAGAAGGCAGGCCGATATGTAAACCAATGTTTTTTGTTGGAGAGACGTGTCTTTACATGGTGACGACATTTTTCTAGGAGTGCATTTCAATAATAATTATGGAATTTCGAATAAATGAGATTCTTCCTCACGACGAAAAGGTTTTACAAAGGTAAAATTTAAATTTTACAAATTAAAGAGATTAATGTTTAGTTCCAAGGAAAATAATTAAATGGGAAGATGCACGTGAAAGGAAGACTTGGAAACATTTTTATCCAAAGATTTTACAGAAGTAAAAGAAGAAGATCAAAAGTATTTTACCAAAGATGGTATACAAGACATGGTTTTCAAAACCATGGGAAATAAACTAGTAAATGGTTTTCACAGTGAAACGGTAAATTGGAAAAAACATGACACAATAAATGTTTTTCATAGTAAAATGGTAACAGTAAATGTTTTTTACAGTGAAATGGTAAATTGGGCAAAACAAGACATGATTTTCAAAACCACTGGAAGAAATAAATGGTTTTTCAAAACCATGGGCATGAATTAAATTATGGAAATTTAATTTTAAAGGATAAAAACTATTTGGGAATTATTTTTATTCAAATATATTATTCCCAAATATTTAAGGAAAATATGGATATATAAAATTAGATTTGGAAAATGCACAAGTGACATTTCAAAGAGGATGTGGCAGTCACTTTCCGCAGCAATTGAGACTTACAGGACGATTTCCAGATGAAACAGAATGATTTTTCAAAATCCAAAGGAGTTTATTGTCAAGCACGGACCCTAGAAGATTAACCTTGTTCATTTTTGACACAGGTGTCACGGATTGGGAGATTCGAGGGAATATTGGAGCCGTATTTTTCTGTTATGATTTCCTATTCGAGACATGTTTTTGTTACACATATTCTGGCCAGTTGGAGATGAATTTAAAGAAACTGAGAGAGGATTTTCTTCAGAACAATCTTATCTACAAAAACCATTCTCAGATTTTACATAGCTATTACGGTTTGATAATTATAGGTGGAATTTTGAAGCCTATTGTTTCTCCTGAAAAAAAAGAGATCAGTTAAAATGTGTCATGTTCTATTCATAACTGTTTCTATTTTGGGGAAGAAGCTGAAAAGTTTCATTTTAGTTATTGTAATTGGTCGCACACTGAAGGAACTCAAATTGTATAAGTGTTAGAGGTTCCGAATGAATTAATGTTGGCAGAAGTGCAAGGGCACCTTAGTTGTTTTGAACTACATTGTAATTTTCTGGAGCTGAATTGAATACATATGCAGAAGCTTTTGAAGTCTCTATGAAAAGATTCTAATGGTGATGATATGAGTTTTGTCTTCTCTCATCGTATGTATTTCCTTTGTTATTTATTTCCATTTTCACTGTCTTCTATTTAAATTGGATAGTTAAAAGCTCATAATTCATCTTGTGATGCTCTCAGCTTAAGCAATCTAAACTGTGTGAATTTCCTCTTAACTAATTCAGAATTCATTTCAGTAATGCTCTGATGCAATTATTTGTTTTCTCTTTCTTCTTACACCCTGCTTAAACTCAATTAACAACTCAGATTTATTGCCTCATTTAGCCTTTATCCTCTTGAGAGTTCTACCTTCCAGTCATTGTTTTCCTTCACTTTCAGAATTTCGACTCCATATCCCTAAGAGTCCCTCCCCTTCTTTGCCAACAAACTTTATAAAAACCCCCAAAACAAACCAAACCTAGCCACTGATTCCCAAAGAAATATCAAGTGACACGAGAGAGCCCTCTCTGAGTTGAGAAGGATAGTGCCCAGCTCTAAAGTAGGTTGAAATAGTTAACTCTGTCATTTTTATATCAGCTGGACAAAATTTACATAGTGCTAACACATCCAATCCACAATGACCAGACATATAATCACAAGGATTAGGTGATATAGTGTGCATACACTACCCATATAGCCCAGATCTAGGAAACACCTCCAACCACACTCATGGTTGGCCCTCCATCTTGAAAAGTTGGGAAAATGCTAGCCCCAAAGGCTTGACATACTGCTAACCCTATGCAAGTTCATGCTGACTGGTGCCAAAGTCAATGACGTGCTCATGAATGACTACTCGTTTCTACCACACTTTTTATGCTACTACCCCAAGAATCACATATGTGACTCATCACTCCCTCTCATGAGGGAAGTCCTTCTAGACCACACCAAGCTTGTCTCCGAAGTACTCAAACTTTACCTTTGACAGAGGCTTGGTCAACACATTTTCTATCTGCTCGTCTGTGCCAATATACTGGAGTTTCACAACTCCCTTTTGCAGAAAATCTTAGATACAATGGTACTTGATCTCGACATGCTTGGACTTGTCATGAAACACTGGGTTCTCAAACAACTTTATACAATTCTGTTTGTCACAAAAAATACAAGTCACCTCCAACTCGAGATCAAACAAACCTACAAGAAACTTCTGAAGCCACACAACTTTGCTACTAGTTGAACATGCAACTATATATTTTGTCTCAGCCATACTCAGTGCCACACTAGTCTGCTTCCTGCTAAGCCACACAATCATAGCTGACCCCAAATTGAAGAAACATCTTGATGCACTCTTCCAATCTGTGACATTACCATCCCAATATAAATCATCATAGCCTTGCAGTCTTATCTTACGATCCGAAACATATCGGAGTCCAAATTCTATCATACTCTTCAGGTTCCTTAATATATGCTTTATCACAATCAAGTGAACACATCTTGGTTCAACCATATACTGACTCAAAGTGTTCATAAAAAAGCATATATATGTCCTAGTGTTCCTCAAATACATCAATGAACCAATCATCTTGCTATACATGGTGACATCCACTTTCTCTGAATAAGTATCACTCAATAACTTCAGGTTCGTCACCATCAGTGTGGGCATGGATTTACAATCCAAGATTTATAATCTCTTCAGGATCTCTACCACATATTTTCCTTGGCATAGGAAAATCTCATCTGGTTTCTGCCACACCTCTAGACCCAAGAAATAATGCACCATACTTAAGTCTTTCATCTCGAACTATTATGCAATCTTACTTTTGCACTCACCGATGAGATTCTCATTCCCTGTTAGAAACATGTCATCCACATATAACAACAATATCACTGGTCCACTATCCTCAACCTTGTACTAAAGGTTGGGATCTTTCTTTAGTCTTGGTAAAACCCAAGCTCATCAGAAAGCTGTCAATTCTACCGTACCAAGCACTGGGTGCTTGCTTCAATCCATACAAGACCTTATTTAACCTGCACACATGTGATTTCTTGTCATGTGTCTCAAAACCTTGTGGCTTCTCCATGTACACTTCCTCTTGTACTACACCATTCATAAAAGTTGTCTTCATGTCCATGTGGTGTACCTTCCATTTCATTACTGTAGCTATCACAAGTATATCTCTAATCGAAGTGTATCTCGCCACAAAAGCAATTGTCTCATCAAAATCTATTCCCTTTTTATGGGAGAACCCATGATCCACAAATCTTGCCTTGTACTTCTCAATACTTCCATCTACTGAATGTTTCATCTTGTAGATCCATTTGGAACTCACAACTGATTTCTCTTTTGGTCTTAGAACCACATCCCAAACATCATTCTTAATGATGGACTGGTATTCCTCAATCACAGAATCCTTCCATACTTTCTTCTCTACAACCTCTTCATAATAGGTAGGCTCAACATCATTGATATCACATAACAATGCCACATAACTGGAATATAGTCGAGGTTTCTTGCTTTCTCTGAAAGATCCATTTGGAGCACCATTCTTCTCGGCATCCTGAATAATATCACGAGCCCAAGCTGTTCTTCTTTTCTTCATACTCATTTCTGTAGGTCTTTGTGGTTCTGTCATGTCACGGTCCTCTAGACCATGATCATCTGGAAAAAAATCATTACCTGCATATGAATCTACAACTTCAGGCTCTTTATCATGGATGTCATTTGTATGATGCTGAAGGATACATCCTCATCGAATGTAGCATCTCTGCTAATCTCGATATGTCTGTAACCAGGGATGTAGACTCTATGTTCCTTCGATGTCTCACTATATCCAAAAAGTATAACCTTATTTCTTGAAGGGTACAACTGTGATCTCTTATCTTTGGGAACATGCACATACACTGGACAATGAAATATCCTCAGGAGGCTGACCTTTGGCTTTTCTCCTGAAAACATTTCTTTTGGTGTTTTGTTCGCAAGTACATGGTGAGGTCTTTTGTTTTTCAAATATACAACGATCCAGACTGCTTTTGCCCATAGATGCATAGGTAAATCTTGATCATGAATCATAGAATTTACTGCTTCCATTACTATTCAATTTTCTTTCTGTTGAGGATGAAGGGTTTTGTGAGCTCCCTCTTAATCCCAACTTCTCTGTAGAATGATTTGAATTCATCTGATGTGAAATTTCCTCTATTATCTCCTAAGTGAAGTGGATGTCATTGGTACACACACATCTAAATGCACGATGTCCAAAATTCCTTTTTCTTTGTTGTCACTGCTTTGGAACGGGCTCTTATGTATGGCCAGTCTGCTCCATGTCTCAAACTGGAGGCTATCTAATATGTTGCCTTTTGCAACTATCAATGTAGCTCCCTCTCAGAGCTGTCACTGGTGACCTGCTTTCATGGTAACCTTCCTGGAACACATACATCTCCATGGTAACCTCCATGGAAATTGTAATATTACCTTCCGAAGACAAGAGCAACAAGAGAAAACATATTTTTAATATAATATCATTTTCATAAGAACATACCTATGGTAACAAGAATAAAATAGAATTTCATGGTAATCATCATAGCATTACCAAGGTGACCTTCCTGGAAGCAAAACAAGAAATGTCTCCTAGAGGAGATGTTAGTTCATATTGAAAATAAGTACAATAAGAATTCATATCAATAGTACTCACATGCTACCAAGTATTCATTGTACCTAGCAGTAATAGAATCTTTCAAAGATTGATGTCAGAGCTATAGTGTTTACTTGTAATGTAGCAATTATTAAACTTGATATGTTCAAATTGAAAACTTATCAATTTAATCAATCAAACCTGGAACCTAGAGTGTTATCTCCAAGAATGAGTGTTGTTTCTTTTCTTCCGAGTCTCCTTCACTCAAGATGACAAGTATTCTGTCCAACCTGTCCCTTGTATTAAGACAATATGTTTTATAGACATAAATCTGAGTTAGGTAAAATAATGCAAATAAAATCTAAAATCTCAACCTTAATCAATCTAGTACTTTGACTAAAGTCAACTTATAACTGTAACTTTGACCATAGTTTTGACTTCAACCTGTCTAACTCAAAAAATCAACCTTGACATTTTTGTTGACTGAGGGCACCAGAAGGTGCGCTAGGCTAGGGCACACTAGGACAACCAAGAATTTGGCCCAACACTTCACTAAAAGTGAAAAATGAATTTGGGTTAAGGTTTGTTGTTTCTACAAAACCATAAACCCTAGCTGGAACTGTCAGAAGAATGACTAGCGAACTGATCTAGGGCAAGAATATTTTCAACATCCTCCAATGAGTTGTTGAGTGAGCTACTAGAACTTCACTGGACGAGAGGAGCCGCAACTGGCACTGCAAATGGAACTACAATAGGAACTACAATTGGCACTGCAACTGGTGTTGCAACTAGCGTTGCAACTAGCACTACAACTAGTGTTACAACATCTCCCTTTGTCTCTTCAACTTCTTCTTCAATGAAGATTTCTAGATGGTAGATGCCTTGACCTAGGGTTTTATGAGAAAACCCTAATTTTTCAATTTCAGAATTTTGGAGATCTGATCTGAGGGAAAGATGCACCCTTCTTAGGTGAGCTTCTTGGTGGATTTTTTAGTGTTCAATGAGCTTGACGAAAAGGGAAATTGACGATCTTCCTTCTAGTGGTTAGACTATTATGAAGGAAACCGACTCTGAAACCATGTTAAAATTTTGATATGCTCATTTAACCATAGACAATGTCATCCAACCACACTCATGGTTGGCCCTCAAGCTTGAAAATCTGGGAAACTTCCAGCACAGAAGGCTCGACATACTATTGACCCCATTCGAGTTCATGCTGACTGGTGCCACATGTAGTAACGTGCATGTGAAAGACTAACCATTGCTACCACACTCTGTAGGCTACTGCCCAAGAATCACATATGTGACTCATCACTCCCTCTCATGAGGGAAGTCCTTCTAGAACACACCAAGATTGTCCCCGAAGTACTCAAACTTTAACTTTGACAGAGGCTTGGTCAACACATTTTATATCTGCTCGTCTGTGCCAATATACTAGAGCTTCGAAAATCCCTTTTACAATAGATCTTAGATACAATGGTACTCGATCTCAACGTGCTTGGACTTGTCATGAAACACAGAGTTCTCAAACAACTTTATACAATTTTGTTTGTCACAAAAAATACAAGTCACCTCCAACTTGAGATCAAACAACCCTGCAAACAACTTTCGAATCCACAGAGCTTCGCTACTAGTTGAACATGCTGTTATATATTTTGTATCAACCATACTGAGTGCCACACTAGTATGCTTCCTGCTAAGCCACAAAATCATATCTGACTCCAAACTAAATCAAGATCCTGATGTACTCTTCTGATCTGTGACATTACCATCCCAATCTGAATTAGCATAGCCTTGCAGTCTTATCTTACAATTTGAAACATATCGGATTCCAAAGTCTATCGTACCCTTCAGGTACCTTAATATGTTCTTTGTCACAATCAAGTGAACACATCTTGGTTCAACCATATACTTACTCAAAGTGTTCACCACAAAGTATATATTGTTCCTAGTATTCTTCAAATACATCAATGAACCAATCATCTTCATATACATGGTGACATCCACTGTCTTTGAAGAAGTATCACTCAATAACTTCAGGTTTGTCACCATCGATGTGGGCATGGATTTACAATCCAACATTTCGAATCTCTTTAGGATATCTACCGCATATTTTCCTTGGCATAGGAAAATCTCATCTGGTTTCTGCCACACCTCTAGACCCAAGAAATAATGCACCATACCTGGGTCTTTCATCTCGAACTCTTATGCAATATTACTCTTTCACTCACCGATGAGCTTCTCATTCCCTGTTAGAAACAAGTCATCCACATAGAACAACAATATCATTGGTACACTATCCTCAAACTTGTAGTAAAGGATGGGATATTTCTTTACTCTTGCTAAAACCCAAGCTCATCAGAAAGCTATCAATTCTAACGTACCAAGCCCCGGGTGCTTGCTTCAATCCATACAAGGATTTATTTAACATGAACACATGTGATTTCCTGTCATGTGTCTCAATACCTTGTGGCTACTCAACGTACACTTCCTCTTCTACTACACCATTCATAAAAGTTGTCTTCACGTCCATCTTGTGTACCTTCCATTTCATTACTGCATTTATATCAAGTATTTCTCTAATTGAAGTGTATCTCGCCACATGAGAAAATGTCTCCTCATAATCTATTCCTTCTTTATGGTAGAACCCACGAGCCACAAATCTTGCCTTGTACTTCTCAACACTGCCATCTACTGAATGTTTCATCTTGTAGATCCATTTGGAACTCACAACTGATTTCTCTTTAGGTCTCAGAACCACATCCCAAACATCATTCTTAATGATGGACTGGTCTTCCTCAATCATGGCATCCTTCGATACTTTCTTCTCTGCAGCCTCTTCATAACAGGTAGGATCAACATCAATGATATCACATTACAATGCCACATAACTGGAATATAGTCGAGGCTTCTTTCTTTCTCTGAAAGATCCATCTGGAGCACCATACTTCTTGGCACCTTGAATAATATCATGAGCCCAAGATGGTATTCTTTTCTTACTACTCGTTTTTGTAGGTATTTGTGGTTCTGTCATGTCATGGTCCTCTGGACCATGCTCATTTGACACAACATCATTACCTGCATCTGAATATACAAATTCAGGTTCTTCATCATGGATCTCATTTGTATGATGTTGAAGGTTGCATTGTCATCGAATGTAACATCTCTGCTAATCTCGATCTGTCTGTAACCAGGGATGTAGACTCTATGTGCCTTCGGTTTTCTTTCTGCTACCCCAATTTGATGAGGATTGTAGGGAGTAGTGAGCTCCCTCTTAATCCCAAATTCTCTGCAGAATGCTTTGAAGTCATCTGATGTGAACTCTCCTCCATTATCTTCTAAGTGAAGTGGATTTCATTGGTCCACACATGTATGAATGCACGATGTCCAAAATTCCTTTGGCTTTGTTGTCACTGCTTGGGAACATGCTCTTCCTTATGGTTAGTTTGTTCCATGTCTCAAACTGGAGGCTATCTAATATGTTTCCTTTGGCAACTATCACTATAGATCCCTCTTAGAGTTGTCACTGGTGACCTGCTTTTGTGGTAACCCTCCTGGAACACATACATCTCCATGGTAACTTCCATGGAATTTGTAAGATTACCTTCCCGAGATAAGAGAAACAAGAGAAAAAGTATTTCCAATATAATAGCATTTTCATAAGAACATATCTATGGTAACAAGAATAAAAGACAATTTCATGGTAATCATCATAGCATTACCAAGGTGACCTGCCTGGAAGCAAAACAAGAAATGTCTCCTAGAGGAGATGTTAGTTCATATTGCAAATAAGTACAATAAGCATTTATATCAATAGTACTCACATGCTACCAAGTATTCATTGTACCTAGCAGTAATAGAATCTTTCAAAGATTGATGTCATAACTGTAGTGTTTACTTGTAATGTAGAAATTATTAAACTTGATATGTTCAAATTGGAAACTTATCATTTTAATCAATCAAACCTGGAACCTAGAGTGTTATTTCCAAGAATAAGTGTTGTTTCTTTTGTTCTAAGTCTCCTTCACTCAAGATGACAAGTATTCTCTCCAACCTGTCCCCTGTACTAAGACAATATGCTTTATAGAAATAAATTTGAGTTAGGGAAATTAATGCAAATAAAATCTAAAATCTCAACCTTAATCAATCTAATACTTTGACTAAAGTCAACTTATAACTTTAACTTTGACCATAGGTTTGACTTCAACCTGTCTAACTCAAAAAATCAACCCTGACATATTTGCTGACTGAGGGCACCAGAAGGTGTGCTAGGCTAGGGAACATTAGGAAAACCAAGAATTTGGCCCAACACTTCACTAAAAATGCCCAACGAATTTGGGTTAGGGTTTGTTGTTACTGCAAAACCAGAAACCCTAGATGGAACTGTCGAAGAATGACTAGCGAGATGATCTAGGGAAAGAATAATTTTAGCATCCTTCAATGAGTTTCTCAATGAGATACTAGAACCTCACTGGACTAGAGGAGCTGGAACTGGCACTGCAACTGGCGCTGCAACTTGCAGTTCAACTAGCACTGCAATATGCACTACAACTGGCACTGTAACTGGAATTGCAAATAGCACTACAAAATATCCCTTTGGCTCTTCAACTTCTTCTTCAATGAATCTATCTATATTCTAGACGCCTTGATCTAGGGTTTTATGAGGAAATCCTAATTTTTCAATTTCAGAATTTTGGAGATCTGATCCAGGGAAAAGATACACCCTTCTTAGGTGATCTTCTTGGTGGATTTTTTAGTGTTCAACGAACTTGAAAAAAAGGGAAACTGTCGATCTTACTTCCAGTGGTTAGACTATTATGAAGTAAACTATCTCTGAAACCATGTTAAAATTTTTATATGCTCGTTTAACCATAGACAATGTCACCCAACCATAGGTACTTACACATGCCACCCCTGAGCATAATAACCTTTTCTTAGATAGAATGATTCTAGCAAGACCACTCTAGAACCAATAGATAAACCCTAACCATAAATATCGTTGCTGCAACATCAACACAATACCAAAATAATGTACCTCTACTAAAATAAGCGTACCTTTACCAAGAGAAGTGCACAAGAGAGATACCAGAAAGACTGAGAATACTCCATAACTACTGCATTACTCTCTCCAGACTTGTGCCTCCTTCTGCTGCATCTACAACTACTGCTCCTAAGATTTTCACACGAGCTGAGTGAGTGAGTGAGAGTGTCCAAATGAGCTAAGGCGCCTCCTTATTTATACTAGCATGTCCAAGTGAATTTTCCAGGTGAGGCTGACTTCTCTTTCCGGGGCCTTCTATTTATTTATTATTATTCTCCTTGGGTCGAATTCTCTTCTAGGGTAATTCCACATCTGTTTAATGGTTCTCTTGATTTTGGAATATTCTACTCTAATTACAAAGGTTATATTGGAGGTATGAGCCTCTCTTATTCGTTGGAGATGTGAACATCAACATTTTCAACACCAAAATGTCCTACAACCTTGGAGGTGTGAGCCTCTCTTATAAGTTGCAATCTTTCACATTTATGAACACAAAGCTTGTTGATATTTAGAGTAGACCATTCTGGAAATGATACTCAGCCTTGTTGTCACCTTTTTCTATATGAATTTGGACTTGTAGTTGTTGAAACTCCTTCTTGAAGTCCTCATATTCTATGTATGCCTCTTTGTATGAATCATGGATAAAAGGTTCCATGTGTATCAAAGTTTCCAAAGCTATAATATTGGATGTGGGTTGTCATGAAAGCATGTATGCCAACTTATTTGTGCTACCCTGCTTATACTTTATGACCAAATAAAATTGTTGTAAAAACCCCATCCACTTGTAATTCCCAGTTTGTTGTAGCTTACTCTGGGCCTGCAAATATTTTAGTGGATGGTGATCTATGTGGATGATGATCTCATTTCCCATTAGATAGTTCTTCCACGTTTTGACATCTTGTACCAAGGCATAGAGCTCCTTGTCATAGGTAAGGTAGTTGAGAACTTTCCCATGAAATACTTTAGAATGATAATAGACATGCCTTCCTCCTTTCATCAGTACTTCTCTCATGGCATACCCACTTGCATTTGTCTCCACTTTGAAGGGATTTTTCAAGTTTGGTAGTGCAAGCATTGGCGCTTGACTAATCTTTCTTTTCAGCTCATCAAGGGCCTTCTATTGATTCTCCCCCCACTAGAAACTCTTACCATTGGATGTTATATCATGGAGTGGTGCAACTACTGCTAAAAAATAAGCTATGAACTTCCAAAAATATTGTGTTTCCCCAACAAGACTCCTAAATTCAGTGACATTTGTAGGAACTGGCCATTTCATGATGACCTCCATGTTTGTGGGATCTATCTCGATCTCCCCTCCATCAATCACATACCCAAAATACACCAAATATTGATGAGAAAACTCACATTTCTTGAGATTGGACAACAATTGGTGCTTCTTTAGAGTCTCTAACACCTACATAAGATGTGAGATGTGTTCCTCAGAGGTAGCACTACAAACCAATATATCATCCAAATAGACAATACCAAATGAATCTAGATTAGACACATTTCTTGAGATTGGCCAACGACTGATGCTTCTTCAGAGTATCTAACACCTACATAAGATGTGAGATGTGCTCCTCCCATATATCACTATAAACCAGTATATAATCCAAATAGATAATAAAAAATGAATCTAGATAAGGGCATAAAAAATCATTCATTAGTCTCATAAATGTAGTTGGTGTGTTGTATAAACTGAATGGTATAACCAACCAATCATACAAACCTTGCCTTGTCTTGAAGGAAATGATCCAAGTATCTTCTTCTTTGACTTGTAACTGGTGATATCTCGATTTCAAATATAGCTTAGTGAATTACTTGGCATGCTACAGCTGGTCCAACAGATCATCAATAATTGGCATAGGGTATCGATTATTTAGTTTAATCTTGTTCAGTTCCCTGTAATCGATACACAATCTCCAAGTCCCATCCTTCTTGGGAACAATTATGATGGGTGACCCACAAGGTGAGCTACTTGGTCGAATCACAACTTGCTCTAACAACTGTTGCAATTTCTTCTTCACTTCATTCACTTATAGAACATAATGTCTATACAACCCAATATTCAGAAATGGGGAGTCCGGAGATAACTGTATTTTGTGCTCCACATCCCTCTTGGGTGGTGGCCCTTTAGGCTCCTTGAACACTCTTACATATTCCTGTAGAAACTCCTCCAAATGATGTTTCTACTCTTTAGTACACCCCTATAGGGATTCCTTCACTCTTATTGACTCATCATCAGAATGATTTTCTCTTAAGAAAAGAAAAACTTATTTCTTACTAGAACTAATCAACTTCTTAGCTTGGTTGGCACTTATCAATGAGACCTTTGACTTGCCTTAATGCGTGTTGATGATGTAGGTCTTCCCATCCTTGATCAATCGATATTGGTTGGCTCTCCGCATGAATATTTCATCCCTCATATACATGTAATGGATTCCAAACAATAGTCCACATACATCAAGGGGCACTATGTCCAATTCCACTTCATTAATAAAATAAACACTTATAGCAAATTTAATCTTACATGGTTTCATTACTTTTATCTCTGCATCCTTGTTTACCCAACCCAATGGATAGGGGCTAGGATGATCGTGAACCTCCAATCCAATATTGTTGACCGGATCTATTGTTATTAGATTAGTCTGTAAAGCAGAGTCAAACAAAGCATCTATCTTGGTCTTCTTGACCTGAATCTTGATGTCGAAGAGCTTGGTCATCTCCTTCTATTCCTGGTGATGAAGGATACTCAGATTCACCTCCTTCAACACATATGTGTAGAAAATATTTTCATCCAAACTGAGCTACTTTCAACCTCATTGCTTGAATTTGTGGCTAAAAGGTTCTTTTTCTTTCTTTCCTTCTTGTGGTTCTTCAGGTTAAGCTCCGGATGTAGTTTCCATCATTTTTCCTCAATGTGGCCATCAATGTTGCAATGATTGCAATTGATGTTGATATATTTTCACTTGTGTGTAGCAATTGTTGTCTTCTTATATTTTCCCCCTTTCTACTTCTTCTTCCCCTCCTTGGAAGCTTCATGGTGCTCTTTCTACTTTGAACCACTTGGTTGCCCTTATTTTGGCCTATGTTTTCCAGACATTGTTCCTATACATACACCTCATCCATTGTCCTTGGCTTGAAGAGCATCACCTTCTTTCATAGATGATTGTGTAACCCCCCCAGATATTTGAAGAGTACATCTAGATTCTTGGGAGAGATACCCAACATGATGGCCACATTTTTGAACTTAGTGGTGTACTCTTGTACACTATGCCCCTACCTCTTCCTGAAGTAGTGCCACCAGATCCATTGGTCCTCTACATACTCGATAGGGTAGAATTGGGACTTGATGAGGGTTTTGAAGTCCTCCCACGTAGCTATTGATAGATCACCCTCTATCCTAAGTGTTTCTATATGGATTTCCCACTAGGTTAAAGCATGGCCCTCTAACTTAAATCTAGCAAATTAAATCTTCTGCTCTTCATCTATATGGTGAACGCTAAAATAAACTTCTAGTTGTTTCAACCAATGATCCATTTTTAATGCATTGATCTCACTTTGGTATGACTTTATGTCAACTTTCTCTTCTATCTTGAATAAGGAATGCGAAGGGTTCACGACACTTGAACTCGACTGCTCTTTCTCATATTCTTTCCATGACTCCTTTCTTGATTCTTCCTAATCTCTCAATTTACCCTCTGATATAATCTCTAAGTTAGAGCCTCCATCATCTTCGAATGGTTTGAAATTTCTTGATAGAGCCTCCATGAAGAGGTTCATTTGGGACTAATGTCGGCAACTTGCACTTCCAACCTCTCAAATATATGTTCTGCTGGATCGATCGTTATGAACATAATCGTCTTCCATGTGATGCAGGAGCATCACCTTCAAAGTCAAAACACAAGCATGGAGGCAAATGAATGAAATCTCAACAATGACAGAATTTCAAATCAGAAATTAACTCATAATTAAATCGGGTTGTTGAGATATTTTATAAACAACATTTTAAAAATGTAACTTGTTTGTAAAGTCGTGAAGGACTGTAAGGGATTACAGATATTGAGTGTTGACTCTTATCTGGCAATTACTGTTAGTTATTGTAATTGGATAGAGCAGGTAACTGCTAAGATTTTGATAGGATAGGTTGCATATAGGACGAGAGATCTTGTGGAGCCAATCCTTAGATAGTTTATTGTTGCATTGTAATAGATCAAAATGTATGAGTATTGTAAGATATCAGAGGGATCAGTAGAACATAGTAGAGTGGAAGAAACATTATGTAATTTGTTTTCATGAATGAATATAATAGACATAATTGTCCCGAATCCTTGGACTGTGTTCATTTAACGTGTGATTGAATGACTGTGATATTCTGTGTGTTTGGTTATTTTCATTTTCGTTCATATATGATTGTTAGGTAGGTTGACTGTATGAGTTCGTGACGAAACTGGATGAGTTTCAATTGTTTCTCTTCTGACACTCATATGCAAGGTGTGCATCTCGAACGCAAGGAGTGTGTCGACTGAGTCTTAGAGTGACTCAAAGAATTTTAGAGAGAGAACAACGAGAACTTATATAAGGTGCAAGGTGTGCACAACATCGTGAAACGACCAAGTGTCGAAGAACCCGAACCAGAGTAACGCCAAGTGGATGAGAATAATTTCTTTTCAAGAAATCCTTCGATCTGAGTTATCGAAATCCCGAGAATGCAAGGTGTGTGTGGGGAATCAAAATCCTTTTAAGGATGAAGATCAGAAGGGATAACACTTTCCATAAACTGTCATAGAAAGTTGATAGTCAGACTCATAGGAAGAGCAAAGGTTCGAAACCTTTTAACACTTAGAAAATCTTCTAAGTCACAAAGAACTTAGAAGCTCAGGAGGAGGAGCGACAATGGCCGTTGGATGACTGTGCAAAATATCAACATCCGTTCGATCAAAGTGAAGTGCATGAGCCTTAGCACTTCGCAACCCGAAGATTTCCGGAACCCGAAGAGCCGGAGATCCGAAATAGAATCTCAACCGTCCGATCAATAGGAACAAATATGAACCGTCAGATTGTTCGGGGAAAATGCCAAGCGTCGGATCGCCCAAGTAAATTTGAGCCATCATATACCTTGATTCTGGGAGGAGGCGAGTTTGAAATTTGAGATTTCTGAAGCATGGAGAGCTGAAGGGCCTGAGCGAATCTGGACCGCTGGATCTAGGAGGATACATGTCGACAGGTTGGAGGATCCAGAGGAAAGCGAAGGTCGAAGTGTTGAAACAACCGAAGCCCGAAGAGCTGAGAGCTGTCAATCTATAAGTGAACACTTGTCAATAGATCATGAGCTCTGGGAAAGTTGAAGTGAGTTTTTAGTTTGAGATCTGAGATTGCCAAAGTGCGAAGACCTGAAGACCCATAGTAAAATCTGGGCTGTGAGATCTAAGGGAGACGTGGTGTGAATCCGTGAACTCTGAGTAACGTCCCGAAGTGGTTCACAGCCGTTGGATTTGGAGGAGACGTGGCACACATATGTGAGCTCCGGGTAAATACCCGAAGAGATCCTCGATCGTTAGATCAGGACGACACGTGTCTGTGGATCACAAACTCCGGGTAACAACCATTGGGAAAAATAAGTTTGAGATTTTAGATCTCAGAAGTCCGGAGACCTAAAGGAGATCTCAACCATCGATCGAGAAGAGGGTCGTAGGATTGTTGATATGAGTTGAAAGGTCAAACATCTGAAGTGGGAGAAGAACCATTGATCGAGTAGGATAGGTGTCAGCAGATCGCGAGTTCTAGAATATTTGAGTATGAAAGAAAGTTGGGTTTTAGATTTCAAAATCCCAAAGTCTGGAGTTGCGAAGGAGATCACAACCGTTGATTGAAGGAGGGGCAGATCTAGTCCGTAGATTCGAAAGGCGCAGATCTAAACCGTCGATTCAGAAATTATCGTCAAGATCATGAGATCGACGATCCTGTAGCATTGCAGGAATAGGTGTTGCATAGAGTTTAAAATATCGAGGGTGGGCTGCAATCTGAATCGTGGTTTCGTCAGGGGGACACATGAAGGCTTGAGGAGGATTGTGGGCCCAAAAGTAGTTTGAATTCAAACCGCTTGTAGCCATGCCCACAATCATGTGGTTATCGCCAAGGTCACATCAAGAGGGGGATTATCAGAAAAAAGGAGCTAACGCCCGACACTCTGAGCTTTTGTAGGAGAGAGAAAGGGAGGGTTGCAAGTTCCATTAAAACCTGCAACAAGAAGCCGAAAGGGCCTGTGTTTTGTGACAAAAGGAAACCATTGATGTTTCAAAGAGTCACTCAACTCTAGAATTGGAGATCCAAGACCGGGAGGTCACACAACCCTACGAGAGAGTAGGGGGGGGATGCATTAGGTGGTATCAAAGATGATTTTGAGTTTGTTTGTAGATAGCAAACAAAAGGAGAAAGGAGGTAAATTGATATCATTTGTGGTATCAATAATTTGATTTCTATTTGTAGGTGATGCAATGAAATCATGCCACCCTGAAGGCGTAGAGAAAATGCAGAAATGGAAGAAGAAATGAGGTGACTCCGAATGAGACTGGACGCCATTGAAACAAAACAGAGGAGAGCACCAGATGCTAGAGATATCAGTGAATCTGAGAGTGAATAAGAAGAGGTCGAAGAAAATGTAGCAGAGGATGCTCCATAAGATCGCTTAATAAAATCTGTTTCAAAAATAGGAGCCAGAGAAAGGATAGAGGTACCGATGTATGAAGGCAATTTAGAAGTTGAAGAATTGTTAGATTGGGTATGTGCTATGGACAAATACTTCTATTATGAATATATCGAAGAAGATAAGATGGTGAAGCATGCAATGACAAGACTGAAAGGTCATGCAGCGCTATGGTGGGATGAATTGCAATCCGAACACAGGAGCAATGGTAAACAAAAAATTAAAAACTAGGATAGGATGGTAGCCAAGATGAAGGAAAATTTTATCCAAAAGGACTATCAAATCAATATTTTCAGGAGATTGAAAAACCTAATACAAAAAATCTTATTAGTGAAGGAGTGCACTGAGGAAATTTATAGACTGAACATCAGGGTTGGACAGAAAGAAAATGAGGATGAAAAGATAGCCAGATATATCAATGGGTTGAGATATGAAATCCAAGAGGAGATCATCATGATGTTGGTTAGTACAGTCGAGGATGCTTATCAAGCAACCTTGAAAGCTGAAGAAAAATTGGCCAGGAAACAAAGCCAATGAAGCAGAGGAGGAAACTCAAGCAGAGGTAAGGGAACTACCAGAGAGAAGTTCCAGAAGTAGAAGCATGAAGCTGACAAACAACATAGTCACCATGATAAAGGTGGAAGTTCTAAGGAAGGACAACATGGTGGAAGAAGTTCATTTTCCAGAGGAAGAGGAAGAGGAAGAGCCGAAGGAGGCGTAGTGTTAAGCCCTAATATTGGCTCATTACCCCCTAATTGGGGCATATTAGATTAGTAATGCTATTTTATTTATGTCAGCTTTAGGCCATTAGTTGTAATTTAGATTAGTAATGTTATTTTAATTATGTCGGCTTTAAGACATTAT